>JASDDO010000014.1:301647683-302056743 GCA_030015575.1 Agapanthus africanus | reverse complement strand
CGAGAAGACGAGATCCGACAGAAATTCCCTCACCTTTTCCAGTAGTTAGCTATCTTGTATTCTTGGAATTTCGAGGCCGAAATTCTTTTTGTAGTTGGGTATGATGTAACACCCGAGCCCAATAATACTATTTATATTACTAGTTGAGGGTTATTTATGGCTCTTTTCAATTATTCCGTTTTTTTTGGGATTTATTGCTAAATTTTAAACCGGTTAAGGTCATTTTGGCACCTAACAAATTTTAACTCCTAAAATGAAATTAAAAGTGTCCATGTTGTCCTACTCGTCGCCACTAGTCGCGTGGTAGCGGTCCGCGTGTCAAGATTCCGTTTCCGTTCGGCTAAACGGGCAAGTTTGGACGACTACGCGCGCGTGCAAGTGTCCGACTTGGGGGCATGCATTTTAATCACTAAACACCTCTTTTCAAAATTTGGAAACCCGCTTAAAATCCTATAATTTGAATTTGGAACATTTGGGCGCAACCCGGGCGCGATTTGGAAATGTTTCATTTTGCGCCAAAATGGCCCATTTAAATTTAATACCTTAAACTAATTATATATACGAAATATATTTTCCTCACCTGTTTTTACTTATCCAACTCCTTCAAATTTAATTTCAATCCATTCAAATCTTTTCCCTATCTCGTGATCAGCCAATCACGAGGGCTGAACTCGAGTGGTGGGCCCCCTTTCCCTTTTCCCTATCTCACTCTCTCTCTTCCCTCAATCTCTCTCTTTCTCTCTCCAAATCTCTCTCTCTCTCTCTCTTCTTATATCTGTTAACCCCCATGCAGCCGCCTCCCTCAACCCATCTTCTCCCATCACGAAAACCCACACGAAACCCTAACCCTAGCCCTCGCGACCTCACCGCCGGACCTTCCCGTGACCTCGTCGCCGCCATCAACACCTCCTCGACCTAGCCGCACCTTCCTCCTCTCGTTTCTCCCGACGATTCCCGCGCCTGCACCCAACCCGACGACGTCGCCTACCCTCCGCTGTTCGCCGGAGAACGCGCCGGCGGACCCTCGCCGTCGTCACCAGGGGCCACCCTCCTTTCTCCCCCTCGACCACCAGAGCCGACCACCCTTTCCTCCACTCGCCGCAGCATCCTCTCCCGCACACCCCGAGGCCTTTCAGCCCTTGCAGCCGCCGCCGCCGTTGCCCTCGCCGGCGTTCCAGCGCCGTCGAGCTCGCCGGGGGTCACCTGGTATATCTCTCTGTAAACTTCCTCTTCCTTTCCTGTGTGCAGTAAACCCTCGCTGATCGCATCGAGTTTAGTGTATGTTGCTAACTTGTTGTCGTGTTTGCCGGAAATCCGACCGTGCCGTCTTGGCGAACCCCGACGCTCCAGCGAAGCCCCTGGTCCCGTGTGATCCCGTTGTTCTCTGTTGGGACCTGATCCGTGGCCCGTGCTATCATATCGTGTTTTTTTCCGACATCGCATCCGTGTTCCAGATTGCAGAACCGTCGAGGCAAGTATCTGAATACTTGCTCTAACATGCTAGCGTGCGAGATCTAGTCTTGCCCACGCAATTGAACTCATACTATTTAATACCACAACTTAATGATGGCAATTGATATCATATTATTGCAGTTATCTTTATAATGGAATCGTTACAACAGTTCCTCGTAATTAATCAACCCACATCAACCCATATTTCAACTAAATAAAACGACTGAATCATATCTGCTTAAACTGTTGAATCATTCATGAGACAATTTATTATATTTAGTTTAATTTCATGTAGTTTCATTAATTTATAATTGTGGATATTGCTTCACCTTGTGGCGATTGCACCCTAAAGGTGCTTGAACCTGTTAATAAGATAATACAAACATCACTGTGGTTACATAGAATATTGTGGTTAATTACTGTTCCTGCTGCTGTTCATTATTGATTGTATACCTGTTGTAAGCACTTACCCGATTGCACGACATATTGGGCCTGACCCTGCTACACCTGGACATATACATACATACCGACTCATCCTGTCGTACCATGACATGACTTGTTTCATGATTTCACGCCTAATGCCGACAGACCCGACCATTCCTGCTGTCTTACCCAGACAGACCTACTCTTACCGGATTTTGTGTTGGCATTAGTCCGTGACTACTGAATACCTGACCTGACATACATAGCTTGGGGGTATGGGGAAATCAAAGATGAAACCGACTTGTAACTCAACAGTTCGATACATTGTTCTGATCAGTCCTTACGGGCTTGGCCAGTTCCGGAGTGTTGATGCTGACATCACTCGTCCATCCTACTACCTTTTACTGCTTAGCGGCACGTCTCGGATTCAGCCCCGAGGGTTTTTGACCGTGGTCCCCGGGCACGCACGGGATACTATTGAGTTACATCGACGATTCATTAATTGGTTTCAAAGACTATAGAGGTAGAAAACCTGATTAGGACAGTTTTAGTCACCATTGCACATTACCCTGCTCTGTTATTTCTTAGTACTGCTTATTTCATGTTCATACTTGCATTGCTTATTACCATGTTTTATACTATATTTGATGTCATGACGCGCTGACGTCTGGATTTTGCATGGCCAGATTCCGTACCACTGTCGACGACCGAGCAGGAGTACTTCAGCCAGCAGGCTGAACCTGTGAGGTCCTTAGGGTTTAGTTTATTTATTTCATTTCATTTCCAGATGTGAGCCCGCATTATGGGACGTACTGTTTATTCATTGTATTGGGATCATTAGCTTCCGCACTTATTGTTTATTGATTTCTTGTTATTATAGATTTTGGACATGTATTAGATTAGTTTATTATCTTGTTCTTGATATCCTTACAACCGTAATGTGACTGTGGATGGATACTTCCTACCCACAGGTAGCATGGTTGGCTATGTCA
The DNA here is from genome assembly GCA_030015575.1 of Agapanthus africanus. NCBI lineage: Eukaryota > Viridiplantae > Streptophyta > Magnoliopsida > Asparagales > Amaryllidaceae > Agapanthus > Agapanthus africanus. The sequence continues at coordinate 302,053,876 of JASDDO010000014.1, read as the reverse complement.
CGTGCCCAATCTTGCGTACTCTGGGAAGCGGGGCGTGACATGGTTCTTTTGGTATCAGAGCCATAGGTTAACTGGGTTGATTCTTTATAGTTGGGTATTGTACCCAATACACGAATCAGAATACCCGTGTTTAGGAAACATGTCCAGCCACATTGACCGTTTTACCATTCTTGAATCACATTCTTTCTGATTATATCTTTTACGACGCGCAAACTTACTTTGCATGTCGACTCGGAAACCTGATTTCTTGTTATCCCTAGGACTTGGGCGACTTGGGTGGAGTTAAGTAATTGCGGCTATGATACCGCGGCATAGCTACAATGCAGTACTCTATTTAAGTATCTTGGAGTTCTAGCCTTGATCTATACTCGAAATCTATCATCATGCTAATGTTGTTTGTTTTGATTTCAGGACCATGGCAGATAAGAATTTCAAGACGTATTAATTTCAAGACGTATCAGAGGCGTGTGGATGAAGCCGCCATGTTAGGAGTGATACGTGGGATGTTGGAAAATCAGAAGAGGCAAACTGAGCTGATCCAGCAGCAAGCGGATACATTTCAGGAGAGTTTGCAGGCTATTCAGCAGTCTGTAAACACCGCTGTGGCGAAGCCAGTCGACCGAGTAGGGACCGTGGCAGATTTCAGACGTTTGGGTCCTACTACTTTCACTGGTCTGGAGGAGCCGTTACCAGCCGAGCAGTGGCTAGTAGACACGGAGAATTTATTGGTTGCGGCACAGATCTCCGAAGACAAGAGAGTTGATGTGGTGCGCATTCAGCTGGTAGATTACGCCCGAGAGTGGTGGCTTGTGGAGGAGACCCGCTTGTCCAAGCCAATCAGTTGGGCGGATTTCTCCAAAAGTTTCTTGGAAAAGTTCTTCCCGCGGACTGCACGGGAGGAAATGGAGGAGAAATTTATCGGGCTGAGACAAAATGGAGCAGCTGTGGATGTACATGCAGCGGAATGGACGAGACTCAGCCGTTTCGCTGGACCCTTAGTCGCCAAGGAGGCAGACAGGGCGCGAAGGTTCTTGCGCAGTTTGGATGTGGACATCCAGAGGCAGATTGTCTCCCTGGGTTTGACCACTTTCTCGCAGGTTCTTACGGCAGCCAGAGAGCAGCAGAGTTTATCAGGATCGAAAGGGAACCTTCACCAGACAGCAGTTGCGGCCAGGAAGCCTGCATTCGTACCTAACCGAGATCATGGGCGCAGAGGTGTTCCCATGGACCGTCGAGGTGTAGCGCCAATGAAGAAGCCTGTGACCGTTGATCGAAGGAAGAGCGTGACTTGTGATTACTGCCGATTACCTGGGCACGTGCAGAAGGAGTGTCGAAGGAGACTGGGACTTTGTCTGGTTTGTGGAGCAGCCGATCACGCGGTTGGTGCTTGTCCGTCGAAGCTTCGCACGAGAGATGATATACGGAAGACTCGTAGAGACCGTTCCAAGGGCAGAAGCAGCTGACACAAGGACCCAACCAGGGTCGAGCTTTCACCTTGACAGCTGAGGAAGCCAAGGCATCAGGAGAAGTGGTTTCAGGTACTGTACTCGTTCGTGGTTTTCCCGCATTGGCATTATTTGATTCCGGAGCATCCACTGTTTTATGTCATCCAAATTTATAACTACACACTCGATTACCTGCACGACCCTGTCTAGTTTCTGGGATATACACACTGGGAATGGGAAAATCATAGCTAGTAAGGAATGTAGAGATTGTACAGTTGTTGTTTGCGGACGGGAGATTTTGCAGATTTCTTGGTGATAGATACGGGCAGTTATGAGGGTGTCTTGGGGATGGATTTTCTTGGCACTTTCCACGCCCACATTGACCGTAGGGCAAGGAAGGTAATTTTCCAGATTCCCGGACATCCTAAGTTTACTTTCATTGGAGGAAGCAGTTCTGTCGGCCAGTCGAGTTTAAGGCTAGGCCGACGAACAATGTTCTTGCGGCTATGGTAGTGGAGAGTAATGAAGAGCCGGCAGTTGTCCGCAGCTTTATGGATGTGTTTGAAGATATTTCGGGCTTACCGCCGAAGCGAGATGTGGAGTTTGCGATTGACCTTATTCCTGGTGCAGCGCCAGTATCAAAATCTTATTATCCGATGGCACCGGTGGAATTGGAAGAAGTTAAGAAACAAGTTGGTAAACTACTCGAGAAGGGATGAATTCGAAGCAGCAACTCACCTTGGGGAGCTCCAGTTCTTTTAGTAAAGAAGAAGGATGGCACGAGAAGGATGTGCATTGATTATCGAGAATTGAACCGGGTGACTATTAAGAACAAGTACCCGATCCCTCGCATTGGAGAGCTTTTTGAGCAGCTTAGTGGCGCGAGGGTATTCTCGAAACTGGACTTGCGATCAGGATATCATCAAGTCCGGGTGAAAGCAGAAGACATTTGCAAGACGGCGTTTCGAACTCGGTATGGACATTTCGAGTATCTAGTGATGCCCTTCGGAGTGACGAATGCGCCAGCAATATTTATGGATTTGATGAACAGGATCTTTTCACCTTTCTTGGACCAGTTTATCGTGGTATTCATCGACGATATTCTGGTATACTCGAAGAGTCCGGAGGAGCATGCTGAGCACTTAAGGATCGCACTGCAGACGCTGAGACAAGAGAAGTTATTTGCGAAGATGAGTAAGTGTGAATTCTGGCTGGAAGAAGTGAAGTTTCTGGGGCATGTCGTGTCGGGCGATGGAATCGCCGTTGACCCCGAGAAGATTACAGCAGTTCGGGATTGGCCTGTTCCAAAGAATGTTGCGGAGATAAGAAGTTTTCTTGGACTCGCCGGTTACTACAGAAGATTTGTGGAGAACTTCGCTCGGTTAGCTGAGCCGTTAACCAAGCTTACGCGTAAGGAGGTACCGTTTGTTTGGACGGATGGATGTGCATTGGCCTTCGAGACGTTGAAGCAGAAGTTGATAACCGCCCCTATCCTAACCGTACCGATGATTCAGGAGGACTGGTGATTCATAGCGACACATCCGGAAAGGGACTGGGATGTGTTCTGATGCAGAATGGGAAGGTCGTCGCCTACGCATCGAGACAACTGAAGACTCACGAGAAGAACTATCCGACTCATGACTTAGAGCTTGCAGCCGTGACCTTCGCCCTGAAGATTTGGAGACACTACCTTCTGGGCGAGAGAGTTGAAGTCTTTACAGATCACAAGAGTTTGAAATATGTGTTCACTCAGAAGGAGTTGAACATGAGGCAACGCAGATGGTTGGAGCTGATGGCCGACTATGACCTCGATCTTAAGTACCATCCGGGAAAAGTTAACGTCGTGCCAGATGCGCTAAGTCGGTTACCAGTAATTCAGGTATTGGCCGCACAAAGGGAGATCATTGCAGATTTTCGGAGATTTGACTTGGAGGTTGTGCTACCACATGCTACAGGACAGCTGATGCAGTTGCAAGTACAATCATCCTTAGTTGATAAGATTAAAGCGACACAATCACAGGATCCTAGACTACAAAAGTTTCGGGAGCAGGTTGAAGCCGGACTGCGAACCGAATTACTGAGCCATGAAGACGGTTCGTTGAGATATGGTAGCCGTGTGTGTGTGCCAAACGGAGATGTGCGTGAAGAGCTTATGAAGGAGGCACACAGTTCAGCTTACTCTGTACATCCAGGAGGGACAAGGATGTACCGAGATATTCGACAGCACTTTTGGTGGGAAGGAATGAAAAGGGAAATTGCTCACTTCGTGGCTAAGTGCTTGGTGTGTCAGCAAGTCAAGGCTGAACACCAAAGGGTTGCTGGTTTGTTGCAACCACTTCCGATTCCTCAGTGGAAGTGGGAACATATAACCATGGATTTCGTGACGGCTTTACCGCGGAGTCCAAAGGGCAACAATGCTGTATGGGTGATTGTCAATCGGTTGACCAAGGCAGCTCACTTTATTCCTTTTCGGGTTGGTCAATCGACAGAGACTTTGGCAGAGCGGTACATGCAGGAGATTGTCAGATTGCATGGAGTACCGGTAAGCATCGTGTCCGATCGGGACACTCGGTAAGCATCGTGTCCAATCAGGAAGCATATGAAGGCAGCTCAAGACAGACAGAAAAGTTGGGCCGACACGTCCAGAAGACCTCTAGAGTTCGCCGTGGGTGATTTGGTATTCCTGAAGATATCACCGACTAGAGGGGTGATTCGCTTTGGAAGTCGGGGAAAGCTTAGCCCCCGATTCGTTGGACCCTTCGAGATATTGGAGCGTGTTGGAGAGGTATCGTACAGGTTGGCGTTACCACCGTCATTAGCAGGAGTTCACGACGTGTTTCATGTGTCTCAACTACGGAGGTATGTTCGCGATGAGACTCATGTCTTGGATCATTCGGAGTTGAATGTGCGAGAGGACCTGACTTTTGAGGAGCGACCAGTTGAAATCAAGGATCGAAGAGAAAAGGTTCTTAAGAACAAGGTTATCCCTCTTGTGCTAGTTTCTTGGGGTAACCGATCGCATGGAGAATCCACTTGGGAGCGAGAAGACGAGATCCGACAGAAATTCCCTCACCTTTTCCAGTAGTTAGCTATCTTGTATTCTTGGAATTTCGAGGTCGAAATTCTTTTTGTAGTTGGGTATGATGTAACACCCGAGCCCAATAATACTATTTATATTACTAGTTGAGGGTTATTTATGGCTCTTTTCAATTATTCCGTTTTTTTTGGGATTTATTGCTAAATTTTAACCGGTTAAGTCATTTTGGCACCTAACAAATTTTAACTCCTAAAATGAAATTAAAAGTGTCCATGTTGTCCTACTCGTCGCCACTAGTCGCGTGGTAGCGTCCGCGTGTCGAGATTCCGTTCCGTTCGGCTAAACGGGCAAGTTTGGACGACTACGCGCGCGTGCAAGTGTCCGACTTGGGGGCATGCATTTTAATCACTAAACACCTCTTTTCAAAATTTGGAACCCGCTTAAAATCCTATAATTTGAATTTGGAACATTTGGGCGCAACCCGGGCGCGATTTGGAAATGTTTCATTTTGCGCCAAAATGGCCCATTTAAATTTAATACCTTAAACTAATTATATATACGAAATATATTTTCCTCACCTGTTTTACTTATCCAACTCCTTCAAATTTAATTTCAATCCATTCAAATCTTTTCCCTATCTCGTGATCAGCCAATCACGAGGGCTGAACTCGAGTGTGGGCCCCCTTCCCTTTTCCCTATCTCACTCTCTCTCTTCCCTCAATCTCTCTCTTTCTCTCTCCAATCTCTCTCTCTCTCTCTCTTCTTATATCTGTTAACCCCCATGCAGCCGCCTCCCTCAACCCATCTTCTCCCATCACGAAACCCACACGAAACCCTAACCCTAGCCCTCGCGACCTCACCGCCGACCTTCCCGTGACCACGTCGCCGCCATCAACACCTCCTCGACCTAGCCGCACCTTCCTCCTCTCGTTCTCCCGACGATTCCCGCGCCTGCACCCAACCCGACGACGTCGCCTACCCTCCGCTGTTCGCCGGAGAACGCGCCGGCGACCTCGCCGTCGTCACCAGGGCCACCTCCTTCTCCCCCTCGACCACCAGAGCCGACCACCCTTTCCTCCACTCGCCGCAGCATCCTCTCCCGCACACCCCGAGGCCTTTCAGCCCTTGCAGCCGCCGCCGCCGTTGCCTCGCCGGCGTTCCAGCGCCGTCGAGCTCGCCGGGGTCACCTGGTATATCTCTCTGTAAACTTCCTCTTCCTTTCCTGTGTGCAGTAAACCCTCGCTGATCGCATCGAGTTTAGTGTATGTTGCTAACTTGTTGTCGTGTTTTGCCGGAATCCGACCGTGCCGTCTTGGCGAACCCGACGCTCCAGCGAAGCCCCTGGTCCGTGTGATCCCATTGTTCTCTGTTGGGACCTGATCCGTGGCCCGTGCTATCATATCGTGTTTTTGCCGACATCGCATCCGTGTTCCAGATTGCAGAACCGTCGAGGCAAGTATCTGAATACTTGCTCTAACATGCTAGCGTGCGAGATCTAGTCTTGCCACGCAATTGAACTCATACTATTTAATACCACAACTTAATGATGGCAATTGATATCATATTATTGCAGTTATCTTTATAATGGAATCGTTACAACAGTTCCTCGTAATTAATCAACCCACATCAACCCATATTTCAACTAAATAAAACGACTGAATCATATCTGCTTAAACTGTTGAATCATTCATGAGACAATTATTATATTTAGTTTAATTTCATGTAGTTTCATTAATTTATAATTGTGGATATTGCTTCACCTTGTGGCGATTGCACCCTAAAGGTGCTTGAACCTGTTAATAAGAGAATACAAACATCACTGTGGTTACATAGAATATTGTGGTTAATTACTGTTCCTGCTGCTGTTCATTATTGATTGTATACCTGTTGTAAGCACTTACCCGATTGCACGACATATTGGCCTGACCCTGCTACACCTGACATATACATACATACCGACTCATCCTGTCGTACCATGACATGACTTGTTTCATGATTTCACGCCTAATGCCGACAGACCCGACCATTCCTGCTGTCTACCCAGACAGACCTACTCTTACCGGATTTTGTGTTGGCATTAGTCCGTGACTACTGAATACCTGACCTGACATACATAGCTTGGGGGTAAGGGGGAAATCAAAGGTGAAACCGACTTGTAACTCAACAGTTCGATACATTGTTCTGATCAGTCTTACGGGCTTGGCCAGCTCCGGAGTGTTGATGCTGACATCACTCGTCCATCCTACTACCTTTTACTGCTTAGCGGCACGTCTCGGATTCAGCCCCGAGGGTTTTGACCGTGGTCCCGGGCACGCACGGGATACTATTGAGTTACATCGACGATTCATCAATTGGTTTCAAAGACTATAGAGTAGAAACCTGATAGGACAGTTTAGTCACCATTGCACATTACCCTGCTCTGTTATTTCTTAGTACTGCTTATTTCATGTTCATACTTGCATTGCTTATTACCATGTTTATACTATATTTGATGTCATGACGCGCTGACGTCTGGGTTTTGCATGGCCCAGATTCCGTACCACTGTCGACGACCGAGCAGGAGTACTTCAGCCAGCAGGCTGAACTGTGAGTCCTTAGGGTTTAGTTTATTTATTTCATTTCATTTCCAGATGTGAGCCCGCATTATGGGACGTACTGTTTATTCATTGTATTGGATCATTAGCTTCCGCACTTATTGTTTATTGATTCTTGTTATTATGGATTTGGACATGTATTAGATTAGTTTATTATCTTGTTCTTGATATCCTTACAACCGTAATGTGACTGTGGATGGATACTTCCTACCCACAGGTAGCATGGTTGGCTATGTCACGTGCCCAATCTTGCGTACTCTGGGAAGCGGGGCGTGACATGGTTCTTTTGGTATCAGAGCCATAGGTTAACTGGGTTGATTCTTTGTAGTTGGGTATTGTACCCAATACACGAATCAGAATACCCGTGTTTAGGAAACATGTCCAGCCACATTGACCGTTTTACCATTCTTGAATCACATTCTTTCTGATTATATCTTTTACGACGCGCAAACTTACTTTGCATGTCGACTCGGAAACCTGATTTCTTGTTATCCCTAGGACTTGGGCGACTTGGGTGGAGTTAAGTAATTGCGGCTATGATACCGCGGCATAGCTACAATGCAGTACTCTATTTAAGTATCTTGGAGTTCTAGCCTTGATCTATACTCGAAATCTATCATCATGCTAATGTTGTTTGTTTTGATTTCAGGACCATGGCAGATAAGAATTTCAAGACGTATCAGAGGCGTGTGGATGAAGCCGCCATGTTAGGAGTGATACGTGGGATGTTGGAAAATCAGAAGAGGCAAACTGAGCTGATCCAGCAGCAAGCGGATACATTTCAGGAGAGTTTGCAGGCTATTCAGCAGTCTGTAAACACCGCTGTGGCGAAGCCAGTCGACCGAGTAGGGACCGTGGCAGATTTCAGACGTTTGGGTCCTACTACTTTCACTGGTCTGGAGGAGCCGTTACCAGCCGAGCAGTGGCTAGTAGACACGGAGAATTTATTGGTTGCGGCACAGATCCCCGAAGACAAGAGAGTTGATGTGGTGCGCATTCAGCTGGTAGATTACGCCCGAGAGTGGTGGCTTGTGGAGGAGACCCGCTTGTCCAAGCCAATCAGTTGGGCGGATTTCTCCAAAAGTTTCTTGGAAAAGTTCTTCCCGCGGACTGCACGGGAGGAAATGGAGGAGAAATTTATCGGGCTGAGACAAAATGGAGCAGCTGTGGATGTACATGCAGCGGAATGGACGAGACTCAGCTGTTTCGCTGGACCCTTAGTCGCCAAGGAGGCAGACAGGGCGCGAAGGTTCTTGCGCAGTTTGTATGTGGACATCCAGAGGCAGATTGTCTCCCTGGGTTTGACCACTTTCTCGCAGGTTCTTACGGCAGCCAGAGAGCAGCAGAGTTTATCAGGATCGAAAGGGAACCTTCACCAGACAGCAGTTGCGGCCAGGAAGCCTGCATTCGTACCTAACCGAGATCATGGGCGCAGAGGTGTTCCCGTGGACCGTCGAGGTGTAGCGCCAATGAAGAAGCCTGTGACCGTTGATCGAAGGAAGAGCGTGACTTGTGATTACTGCCGATTACCTGGGCACGTGCAGAAGGAGTGTCGAAGGAGACTGGGACTTTGTCTGGTTTGTGGAGCAGCCGATCACGCGGTTGGTGCTTGTCCGTCGAAGCTTCGCACGAGAGATGATATACGGAAGACTCCGCAGAGACCGTTTCAAGGGCAGAAGCAGCTGACACAAGGACCCAACCAGGGTCGAGCTTTCACCTTGACAGCTGAGGAAGCCAAGGCATCAGGAGAAGTGGTTTCAGGTACTGTACTCGTTCGTGGTTTTCCCGCATTGGCTTTATTTGATTCCGGAGCATCCCACTGTTTTATGTCATCCAAATTTATAACTACACACTCGATTACCTGCACGACCCTGTCTAGTTTCTGGGATATACACACTGGGAATGGGAAAATCATAGCTAGTAAGGAATGTAGAGATTGTACAGTTGTTGTTTGCGGACGGGAGATTTTGCAGATTTCTTGGTGATAGATACGGGCAGTTATGAGGGTGTCTTGGGGATGGATTTTCTTGGCACTTTCCACGCCCACATTGACCGTAGGGCAAGGAAGGTAATTTTCCAGATTCCCGGACATCCTAAGTTTACTTTCATTGGAGGAAGCAGTTCTGTCGGGCCAGTCGAGTTTAAGGCTAGGCCGACGAACAATGTTCTTGCGGCTATGATAGTGGAGAGTAATGAAGAGCCGGCAGTTGTCCGCAGCTTTATGGATGTGTTTGAAGATATTTCGGGCTTACCGCCGAAGCGAGATGTGGAGTTTGCGATTGACCTTATTCCTGGTGCAGCGCCAGTATCAAAATCTTATTATCCGATGGCACCGGTGGAATTGGAAGAAGTTAAGAAACAAGTTGGTAAACTACTCGAGAAGGGATGAATTCGAAGCAGCAACTCACCTTGGGGAGCTCCAGTTCTTTTAGTAAAGAAGAAGGATGGCACGAGAAGGATGTGCATTGATTATCGAGAATTGAACCGGGTGACTATTAAGAACAAGTACCCGATCCCTCGCATTGGAGAGCTTTTTGAGCAGCTTAGTGGCGCGAGGGTATTCTCGAAACTGGACTTGCGATCAGGATATCATCAAGTCCGGGTGAAAGCAGAAGACATTTGCAAGACGGCGTTTCGAACTCGGTATGGACATTTCGAGTATCTAGTGATGCCCTTCGGAGTGACGAATGCGCCAGCAATATTTATGGATTTGATGAACAGGATCTTTTCACCTTTCTTGGACCAGTTTATCGTGGTATTCATCGACGATATTCTGGTATACTCGAAGAGTCCGGAGGAGCATGCTGAGCACTTAAGGATCGCACTGCAGACGCTGAGACAAGAGAAGTTATTTGCGAAGATGAGTAAGTGTGAATTCTGGCTGGAAGAAGTGAAGTTTCTGGGGCATGTCGTGTCGGGCGATGGAATCGCCGTTGACCCCGAGAAGATTACAGCAGTTCGGGATTGGCCTGTTCCAAAGAATGTTGCGGAGATAAGAAGTTTTCTTGGACTCGCCGGTTACTACAGAAGATTTGTGGAAAACTTCGCTCGGTTAGCTGAGCCGTTAACCAAGCTTACGCGTAAGGAGGTACCGTTTGTTTGGACGGATGGATGTGCATTGGCCTTCGAGACGTTGAAGCAGAAGTTGATAACCGCCCCTATCCTAACCGTACCGATGATTCAGGAGGACTGGTGATTCATAGCGACGCATCCGGAAAGGGACTGGGATGTGTTCTGATGCAGAATGGGAAGGTCGTCGCCTACGCATCGAGACAACTGAAGACTCACGAGAAGAACTATCCGACTCATGACTTAGAGCTTGCAGCCGTGACCTTCGCCCTGAAGATTTGGAGACACTACCTTCTGGGCGAGAGAGTTGAAGTCTTTACAGATCACAAGAGTTTGAAATATGTGTTCACTCAGAAGGAGTTGAACATGAGGCAACGCAGATGGTTGGAGCTGATGGCCGACTATGACCTCGATCTTAAGTACCATCCGGGAAAAGTTAACGTCGTGCCAGATGCGCTAAGTCGGTTACCAGCAATTCAGGTATTGGCCGCACAAAGGGAGATCATTGCAGATTTTCGGAGATTTGACTTGGAGGTTGTGCTACCACATGCTGCAGGACAGCTGATGCAGTTGCAAGTACAATCATCCTTAGTTGATAAGATTAAAGCGACACAATCACAGGATCCTAGACTACAAAAGTTTCGGGAGCAGGTTGAAGCCGGACTGCGAACCGAATTACTGAGCCATGAAGACGGTTCGTTGAGATATGGTAGCCGTGTGTGTGTGCCAAACGGAGATGTGCGTGAAGAGCTTATGAAGGAGGCACACAGTTCAGCTTACTCTGTACATCCAGGAGGGACAAGGATGTACCGAGATATTCGACAGCACTTTTGGTGGGAAGGAATGAAAAGGGAAATTGCTCACTTCGTGGCTAAGTGCTTGGTGTGTCAGCAAGTCAAGGCTGAACACCAAAGGGTTGCTGGTTTGTTGCAACCACTTCCGATTCCTCAGTGGAAGTGGGAACATATAACCATGGATTTCGTGACGGCTTTACCGCGGAGTCCAAAGGGCAACAATGCTGTATGGGTGATTGTCAATCGGTTGACCAAGGCAGCTCACTTTATTCCTTTTCGGGTTGGTCAATCGACAGAGACTTTGGCAGAGCGGTACATGCAGGAGATTGTCAGATTGCATGGAGTATCGGTAAGCATCGTGTCCGATCGGGACACTCGGTAAGCATCGTGTCCAATCAGGAAGCATATGAAGGCAGCTCAAGACAGACAGAAAAGTTGGGCCGACACGTCCAGAAGACCTCTAGAGTTCGCCGTGGGTGATTTGGTATTCCTGAAGATATCACCGACTAGAGGGGTGATTCGCTTTGGAAGTCGGGGAAAGCTTAGCCCCCGATTCGTTGGACCCTTCGAGATATTGGAGCGTGTTGGAGAGGTATCGTACAGGTTGGCGTTACCACCGTCATTAGCAGGAGTTCACGACGTGTTTCATGTGTCTCAACTACGGAGGTATGTTCGCGATGAGACTCAGGTCTTGGATCATTCGGAGTTGAATGTGCGAGAGGACCTGACTTTTGAGGAGCGACCAGTTGAAATCAAGGATCGAAGAGAAAAGGTTCTTAAGAACAAGGTTATCCCTCTTATGCTAGTTTCTTGGGGTAACCGATCGCATGGAGAATCCACTTGGGAGCGAGAAGACGAGATCCGACAGAAATTCCCTCACCTTTTCCAGTAGTTAGCTATCTTGTATTCTTGGAATTTCGAGGCCGAAATTCTTTTTGTAGTTGGGTATGATGTAACACCCGAGCCCAATAATACTATTTATATTACTAGTTGAGGGTTATTTATGGCTCTTTTCAATTATTCCGTTTTTTTTGGGATTTATTGCTAAATTTTAACCGGTTAAGTCATTTTGGCACCTAACAAATTTTAACTCCTAAAATGAAATTAAAAGTGTCCATGTTGTCCTACTCGTCGCCACTAGTCGCGTGGTAGCGTCCGCGTGTCGAGATTCCGTTCCGTTCGGCTAAACGGGCAAGTTTGGACGACTACGCGCGCGTGCAAGTGTCCGACTTGGGGGCATGCATTTTAATCACTAAACACCTCTTTTCAAAATTTGGAACCCGCTTAAAATCCTATAATTTGAATTTGGAACATTTGGGCGCAACCCGGGCGCGATTTGGAAATGTTTCATTTTGCGCCAAAATGGCCCATTTAAATTTAATACCTTAAACTAATTATATATACGAAATATATTTTCCTCACCTGTTTTACTTATCCAACTCCTTCAAATTTAATTTCAATCCATTCAAATCTTTTCCCTATCTCGTGATCAGCCAATCACGAGGGCTGAACTCGAGTGTGGGCCCCCTTCCCTTTTCCCTATCTCACTCTCTCTCTTCCCTCAATCTCTCTCTTTCTCTCTCCAATCTCTCTCTCTCTCTCTCTTCTTATATCTGTTAACCCCCATGCAGCCGCCTCCCTCAACCCATCTTCTCCCATCACGAAACCCACACGAAACCCTAACCCTAGCCCTCGCGACCTCACCGCCGACCTTCCCGTGACCTCGTCGCCGCCATCAACACCTCCTCGACCTAGCCGCACCTTCCTCCTCTCGTTCTCCCGACGATTCCCGCGCCTGCACCCAACCCGACGACGTCGCCTACCCTCCGCTGTTCGCCGGAGAACGCGCCGGCGACCTCGCCGTCGTCACCAGGGCCACCTCCTTCTCCCCCTCGACCACCAGAGCCGACCACCCTTTCCTCCACTCGCCGCAGCATCCTCTCCCGCACACCCCGAGGCCTTTCAGCCCTTGCAGCCGCCGCCGCCGTTGCCTCGCCGGCGTTCCAGCGCCGTCGAGCTCGCCGGGGTCACCTGGTATATCTCTCTGTAAACTTCCTCTTCCTTTCCTGTGTGCAGTAAACCCTCGCTGATCGCATCGAGTTTAGTGTATGTTGCTAACTTGTTGTCGTGTTTTGCCGGAATCCGACCGTGCCGTCTTGGCGAACCCGACGCTCCAGCGAAGCCCCTGGTCCGTGTGATCCCGTTGTTCTCTGTTGGGACCTGATCCGTGGCCCGTGCTATCATATCATGTTTTTGCCGACATCGCATCCGTGTTCCAGATTGCAGAACCGTCGAGGCAAGTATCTGAATACTTGCTCTAACATGCTAGCGTGCGAGATCTAGTCTTGCCACGCAATTGAACTCATACTATTTAATACCACAACTTAATGATGGCAATTGATATCATATTATTGCAGTTATCTTTATAATGGAATCGTTACAACAGTTCCTCGTAATTAATCAACCCACATCAACCCATATTTCAACTAAATAAAACGACTGAATCATATCTGCTTAAACTGTTGAATCATTCATGAGACAATTATTATATTTAGTTTAATTTCATGTAGTTTCATTAATTTATAATTGTGGATATTGCTTCACCTTGTGGCGATTGCACCCTAAAGGTGCTTGAACCTGTTAATAAGAGAATACAAACATCACTGTGGTTACATAGAATATTGTGGTTAATTACTGTTCCTGCTGCTGTTCATTATTGATTGTATACCTGTTGTAAGCACTTACCCGATTGCACGACATATTGGCCTGACCCTGCTACACCTGACATATACATACATACCGACTCATCCTGTCGTACCATGACATGACTTGTTTCATGATTTCACGCCTAATGCCGACAGACCCGACCATTCCTGCTGTCTACCCAGACAGACCTACTCTTACCGGATTTTGTGTTGGCATTAGTCCGTGACTACTGAATACCTGACCTGACATACATAGCTTGGGGGTAAGGGGAAATCAAAGGTGAAACCGACTTGTAACTCAACAGTTCGATACATTGTTCTGATCAGTCTTACGGGCTTGGCCAGCTCCGGAGTGTTGATGCTGACATCACTCGTCCATCCTACTACCTTTTACTGCTTAGCGGCACGTCTCGGATTCAGCCCCGAGGGTTTTGACCGTGGTCCCGGGCACGCACGGGATACTATTGAGTTACATCGACGATTCATCAATTGGTTTCAAAGACTATAGAGTAGAAACCTGATAGGACAGTTTAGTCACCATTGCACATTACCCTGCTCTGTTATTTCTTAGTACTGCTTATTTCATGTTCATACTTGCATTGCTTATTACCATGTTTATACTATATTTGATGTCATGACGCGCTGACGTCTGGGTTTTGCATGGCCCAGATTCCGTACCACTGTCGACGACCGAGCAGGAGTACTTCAGCCAGCAGGCTGAACTGTGAGTCCTTAGGGTTTAGTTTATTTATTTCATTTCATTTCCAGATGTGAGCCCGCATTATGGGACGTACTGTTTATTCATTGTATTGGATCATTAGCTTCCGCACTTATTGTTTATTGATTCTTGTTATTATGGATTTGGACATGTATTAGATTAGTTTATTATCTTGTTCTTGATATCCTTACAACCGTAATGTGACTGTGGATGGATACTTCCTACCCACAGGTAGCATGGTTGGCTATGTCACGTGCCCAATCTTGCGTACTCTGGGAAGCGGGGCGTGACATGGTTCTTTTGGTATCAGAGCCATAGGTTAACTGGGTTGATTCTTTGTAGTTGGGTATTGTACCCAATACACGAATCAGAATACCCGTGTTTAGGAAACATGTCCAGCCACATTGACCGTTTTACCATTCTTGAATCACATTCTTTCTGATTATATCTTTTACGACGCGCAAACTTACTTTGCATGTCGACTCGGAAACCTGATTTCTTGTTATCCCTAGGACTTGGGCGACTTGGGTGGAGTTAAGTAATTGCTTGCCTGCAATTACAATAATTGTCTTGAGGGCACTATAAATAACAATCTCCCACTTGCACTTAAAGCTAATTATTGCGGTATCGCATACCCACAGTTCATGTGCTACCGAATACCCAACTTCTCTACTAATCAGTTTCGCAAACCGAGTTTGAAAAACAACCGTGTTCGAGAAATAGCCTCGGTGGGTAGATCTGCTACAATGTTTCTATCTTTATCTTTTTATATCTCAACTTCGCGAAGAACGACTATCTCCCGAAATGAGTGATGCCTGCCTTAGAACTTGCCTGGATAGCTAATGGGACCAAGTTGATAAAAGAACACCTATATTCAACAAACTTCTTAGGCTGAATCCCATGCTGCTTATAATCAGCACCCAGTGCCATGTCTACCTTAGTATCTTGCTTGGAATCCCTTCCAACATACTACACCTCAGAAGAGGGTAAACTTTTAATTATGACAGTCACTCTGTCATCTAGGTCACCTTGGAAGCCCAAACTGGTAGCCGTCTCCCATAGGAGGCTGCCATTACCATATGCTAAGAACATCCTCTTATGTTCTTTACTTGTTTCTCCAGGATTGGATTATATCCGCTTACTACATCTAATACAAAAGCATCATTATCTATATCCTATGTAGAGAAAACCCTGTGACATCCTAAGTTTGACCGATTGTAGTATAGGAACAACACTTCCTATCCAGAGTATGCCATCCAAATGCCAGGACAGTACTCCCTACTACCTTTTTACTATAACCATTTGTTGTTTTGATGAAGTCAAATACTATGACTGTCACATCAAAACAAATGATTTGTCTCCGCAATACTTACTTTAGTCTATAAATAGAAATAAGCATCTTGCCCACCATGCTTCCGTTGATCCCACTGACCACATCAACTCTCTAGAAGAGACATATACACGTGCACTTCTAAATCCAATTTAGAATGACGTTATAGTCATCCATCTGTCAGATCTCATAATCAAGGACAACAGCAGTGGCAAGCTAGGGTCATTATTGTCATGATGCAAGCCTCCCTGTCACCGTCTATGAGGAAACCGAAGTACCTCTCGGGTGGCTGAGATCACCCTCTAAATCTGCAGAGTGGCTAATGGATCATCGAATCCAATTGAATTCTTAGGTTCTACTAAATTTTCAGTAATCGTTTATGGTTCTGAAATCACTTCCAGTTCTACCATACTCTCACTAATGTCTTTGGAAAAGAATCCATTTTACTAAAAATGTGACGAGTCAAGAACGAAATAACCTTTGATCTTGAAAATGGTTGAATGTTAAACCCTTGCGAATACTTAGGATAACCCACAAACTACTATTACTGAAACGTGCCTTGAGTACATCTGGATTCTTCTATTAACACGGACCGGATTAGTCCATATACCTTAATAATCTTAATATATGAAAACAATCTATATCCAATATAGAAACAGAGACACTAAATTAGATGGAATTAGATTCAAATATTATGCAGTTGTTTCCAGTGCATATTCCAAATAGAAAAAGCTCATACAGTATTCTCATCAACTAGTGCACCCACGGATAAGTAACCTGAGAGAAAATACCATTACGGAATACCTAGTATAAGTATTCTCATCTTCGATCACTTCGAAGAGTCTTGAATACTTCTGATGTCTGGTTCTCCACTTTATTCATATACATATGAACTTCTCAAAACTTTTGGACTTGCGTTTCAACAAAAATACATGTCTAGAATAAGAGAAGTTATAAGTAAACGGAATATAGTACGAGTATCAACCCATTGTCTGTCAAGCCCCGCTTCCTAAAAGATGGCAGCAGATACGTGACGAGGCCCGCGACGTATTTATTTCAAGAAGGTCATTTCCCGGAATAAATATGCTGAGCGTAATTGAGCAATATAAAATGACAAGAAATTAATATGAGATTTAAACTTCAACAACTTTATTTACATTCAACTTGATACATTTACAATATATATGTTCAACTGAAAGAAAATATAAGAAGAGAAATGCCTAAACAAGTGGCATACATAAACTGAAGGAGAGGATAACTAGTCTAGGCCTGAGTCGCGATCTAATCGTGCTCCTCCTCGGTGGTGTCCACCTTCTCAGTCTCCACAGTATCTGATGAACATTCCAAGAAACAAAAATAGGTGGAATGCCCGTCAGCGAACTTTCGCTCGGTAAATCCCTAAGAAATGGGTGTGAAGTATAAAAGTACAATAACAAGGAAAATGTGTATCATGAAGTAATGGACTAGGAGATATGGTGTTTAAATATGTCATTTAATATAAGCATGGCAATTCTATTTAACATGCAGTTCTATATTTATCATGGTAAAATAATATGAGTATGGTATAGCATGGCCGTGTAGTGTAGATATAGTGAATATGAAGTGAATGCAAGTGTCCTAAAAGGTCTTTACATGGGTAAACTAATTTATCGTAAGTTCAAGGGTGAATGCCAACTAATCTTAAGAGTGTTCTCGAACCCAACAGGCTGTAATTCAGGGGTAAGGAACCACGAGCCTGAGTCAAGTGTTAGTAACGGGACTTCAACCTAGTATTGAAGTATTCCAAATTCAGCAAGCTATAATCCAAGAGTAAGGAAACACGGGCCCTCATGATAGCTTGCTTGTGTCAGTAGACATGGATTCATGATATAGGGGAACTCCTGAGTTTTGTTGGATTCACATATGAACTATCCCAACACCCCGTGTATTCTAGGTTACAGTTAAAATTGCTAGCCTTGCCCGAATCCATGAATACATCAAATTGCAAAATTGAGTTCATGTCAATATCAAGTATTCGTGTCAAGTGTTCATGTATTCATGGTTCGAATCAAGTCAGTTTCAATAGCAGCCATTGTGTTCTGGTATTCATGTTAAGTTCATGTCAAGTCATAGTATTCTAGTATTCAGGTTTTAGGATATTCAAGTTCAAGTGTTCTGATTCATGATCAAGGATTTAAGTTTATGTTCAGATTTAGATTCGAGTTGGATTATAGTTCGAGTTTGTGTTTGAGTCCGAGTTCAAGTTTAGATTCGAATTTGGATTCGAGTTCATGTCTTTTCAAGTGAATTGATATAAATTGTTAAAATCTTATGTTCGGGAGAAATCAGCAACTGCTGCACATGGACGGCAGGATTTATGTCTTTTTTCAAGACAATTATTATTGATAACTCCGTTAAGTTGTCTAACCTGAATAGGCAAGCACTCACTTTCTCCGGCTCCCTGGGGCTCAAGAGAATTGATCCCGCTTAAACCTATATTAAACTAGAGTCCTTAAAATATTGTTTTGCATATCTCGACTATGAAAAATATTTTAATATAGATTAAAAATAAATCTCGAGGGTGATTTGTATTATATAGGGTTTTCATGAGCATGTATTTTATTTATTGGGTATTTTAATGATAAATACTTAGCTTTTAAAAGTTTATGGTATTTATTGAAAACTAGCCCCTTTTGGTAACTTGATGATGTTTTATTAAAAATTTAATCTTTCATTTTAGAAAATATATTTTCATAATATATTGAAAATACGGATTTATAATTTTTATATAATTTTAAAAATTAGTTTTATTTAGAAAAGTCGCATTTCTTAAAAACCGTATTTTATTTCCTTTCGAGATCGAATACTCTGTGAGGAGTTCTGCATTTCGCTCTACTATCCTAAGGATATGTGATAATCCGCACCATTCATTAGTGGGTCCCCTAACGAGAGTTGTAGAGGCGTATTTACCAAGGATTACAAAATACCGCTTTAAAAGAAAGCCAGTTTTTAAAATATATGGTATTTTATTGTAAAGTTATTCTTTGAACCAACAAAATATATATATATATATATATATATATATATATATATATATATATATATATATATAGTGCTATAAAACCAAAGTGTGCGTGTGAGGTAGGTCGTTACCCCGTGAAGTTTTCCTAAGGTATTGTTTTAACAATTATCGAAAAGAGGTGCTAATATAGTTCAAGGTATTTTAATGAAAATTTCGTTTATGTTTGTTTCACATGAGAATTTTGGTTAGACTTGAACCTAAACATTTGTAATTAAAATTACAAGTAGGGTGGTAAAATTAGTTTGACTTATGTATAAAGGAAAAAGGAGTTCTAAGTTTTAAAAAAGAAATGTATCGGAAATAACTCCACTTTACCGATATATGTTTAGGAGATGAATTGAGATGAAAAGAAAGAGAGATGAGGGGGACTTACAGTTTTGAGAAGGTTAAGAAGAGGTTGAAGAATCTCTAGTGGGTCGTGGTCTCGTCGGAGATACTCCGGTCGTCGAGTTTGGCTCGCTGCTCCACTTGAGGGTCTTAACTCCACTTGGAACTTAAGAAGTTTTGAGAGAATTTTTACTAGAATTTCAGTATGGTGAAGAGCTAAGGCATGGGATGTTATTTATAGTGGAGAATTAGGGTTTGGGAATTAAAATTTTGGATTAAAAAGCATTAAAAAGGTATTAATTGATGAATTGAAGGATCTCTGTTTGATTGTAGGAAAATCAAACAGTGCAGGGGAGTTAGGGGGTGTCGAAGGGGTGTGTGTGCAAAAAACGGGATGATTTGGAGCTATTGGGACCGTCGGCGCCAGCCATAAGGGGATTTTGGGCGGTCGGATTTTAGTGTTCAGCCTCAAGATTCGTGCCACGTGGGTATTTAGGTGTGTACTCCATTTTGCACATACTTGATTTTTCTGAAACTTTTTATTTCTCCGTGTATTGCACGTGCAATTCTTGAGCTTCCAAAAATTAAAAAGAAAAATATGAAAAAATAATAGGGTTTGATGGGATTTGAACGCACAAGTTATGTCACGGCAGTGTAGAGGCTTTACCAGTGAGCTACAAGTTGCTTCTTGTTTTTATTGAAAAAAATAACTTATAACTTCACATCAGGTTGAAATACTCTTTTTCCGTACAATAAACAAGAAATTTTTGTATAGAGATTTCAGAGTCGTTACATTCTACCTTCCTTATAAAATTTCGTCCTCAAAATTTATACAAGGATATTGTAACATATTCAAGAAAAATTTAATTAAAGCAGTGGTGAAGGAACTGCTAATATCATACCGAAAGTGCATGAAAATGTTTAGGTAGATGAAAGGACAAAAGGATGCAAGAATTTGAAAAGGCTGAAAAAGATGGGAGAAGGTTTACCGGTGTTATCTTGACCTATGGCTTCGGCCTCTACGGCCGCCAAAGTGAAAGCTTGACTTCTCTGCACATTTCTCTGTGCATGCTAGTACATCAATGGTTAACGAGGTAAAGGTGGTCCGCGTGGAGGTGGTGCAGGGAGGGATAAACGAGTAGGCGGAGCTTGAATATCTGGTCTAGCTGCGGGGGCTGGGCCAGTTCGATTGTGTGGGCAAGTTCCTACAGTGTGTGAGGGTGATCCACATATCAAACAAAGACCATTGGCTTGATGGCAATCCTTGACTTGGTGTCCGATCCTCTTACAATAGATACAGAAGTTTGGTTCAGTCTCGGAAAATGATCCTCCTGGCCTCATAGTTGGCACTGGGAGAGTTAGCCTAAAAGAGGTTCCACCAGTAATCTGGTTGGCGGGATATTTCATACTGACCGACTGTGGCCTTCCCTTCTTCTTAATGACAGCTTTATAGCGACAGGCTGACTTCAAAGCTGCTTCATGTTTTAGGTATTCTCCTGTTGCTAGGGCAGCCTGGATCTCAAGGTATAATCCTTGTTGGAAGTGCCTGGCTCTGATTTCAGTAGTAGAAATTAGATGGGTGGCGAATCTGCCGAGTATGGTGAATTCTGCATCATACTCATCCATCGACTTATCCCACATGGATCCTTGTTGCAGGTGAATGAACTTCTATTCCATTTCGAAGTGTGCGGTTTCCGGAAAATACTTGGCGTCAAAGAGATCATGGAAAGTCTTCCACTCGATCGGTTGCTCAAGACGGCTCTCCTCGACCTTCTACCGGACTCTGGCATTGTCAGTAAGCTGAAGTTTTGCTACTTTGACCCAAGCCACTTCTGGAACTTAGGCTGCGGATAGGTCGTCTTCTATGCTCTGAGTCCATTCCTCGGCTTCAAGCGATTTCTCTTTCCCTGAGAAGTTCTTCGGGTGTAATGCTCGAAATTGTTTCACTCCCGGTGCTTCTGCTTTAGAGCGGATGAAACTCTGTTGAAGGAGAGCAGTCTGCTCATGCAAAATCGTGCTTTGAGCCTGCTGACCCTCAAGTAGGCTTTTGATAGCCTCCAGAAGTATCGTCTGTTCTATGAGTGGAGCGGCTACGGTAGGTGGAGGTGGTAAAACGGTAAGGGTATGTTGTGGTGGTGTACTTCCATTGACGTTGGTGGTAGGGTTGTTGGAAGAATCCATCACTTTAGATAGAGAAGAAAGATTATGATAGATTCAACGGAAATTGAATTGTAAGGAATGTAAAGTTGTTAAATTTCATATTTCTTGTGATATATTGCTTACGACTTCATGCAGAACTAACCTGCATGGGCCACCAACAAAACCTGTCATGCCCTTCTTCCCAAAGACGGTAGCATGTACGTGACGAGGCCCGCGACGTATTTATTTCGAGAAGGTCATTTTTCGGAATAAATACGCTAAGCGTAATTGAGCAATATAAAATGATAAGAAATTAACATGAGATTTAAACTTCAACAACTTTATTTACACTCAACTTGATACAATTATAATACATGAGTTCAACTGAAAGCAAATACAAAAAGAGAAATGCCAAACAGGTGGATATATAAACTGAAAGAGAGGATAACTAGTCTAGGTCTGACTCGCGATCTGATCGTGCTCCTCCTTGGTGGTGTCCACCTCCTTAGTTTCCACAGTATATGACGAACATTCCAAGAAACAAAGATGTGTGGAATGCTTGTCGGCGAGCTTTCGCTCGGTAAATCCCCAAGAAATGGGTGTGAAGTATAAAAGTATAATGACATGGAAAATGTATATCATGAAGCAATGGACTAGGAGATATGGTGTTTAAACATGTCATTTAATATAAGCATGGCAATTTTATTTAACATGCAGTTCTATATTTATCATGGTAAAATAACATGAGCATGGTATAGCATGGCCGTGTAGTGTAGGTATAGTGAACATGAAGTGAATGTAAGTTTCTTAAAAGGTCTTTACATGGGTAAACTAATTTAACGTAAGTTCAAGAGTGAATGCCAACCAATCTCAAGAGAGTTCTCGAACCCAATAGGCTGTAATCCAGGGATAAGGAACCATGGGCCCGAATCAAGTGTTAGTAACGGGACTTCAATAGTGTTGAAGTATTCCAAACTCAGCAGGCTATAATTCAGGAGTAAGGAAACACGGGCCCTTATGATAGCTTGCTTGTGTTAGTAGGCATGGATTCATGATCTAGGGGGACTCCTGAGATTTCGTTGGATTCATACATGAACTACACCAACACCCCGTGTATTCTAGGTTACAGTTAAAATTAATAGCCTTGCTTGAATCCATGAATACATCAAGTTGCAAGATTGAGTTCATTTCAATATCAAGTATTCGTGTCAAGTGTTCATGTATTCATGTCAAGTTGTATTCATGGTTCGAGTCAAGTCAGTTTCAATAGCATCCATTGTGTTCTGCTATTCATATTAAGTTCATGTCAAGTCATAGTATTCTAGTATTCAGGTTTTGGGATATTCAAGTTCAAGTGTTCTGATTCATGATCACAGATTCAAGTTTATGTTCAGATTTAGATTCGAGTTGGGTTATAGTTCGAGTTCGTGTTCGAGTCCGAGTTCAAGTATAGATTCGAATTTGGATTCGAGTTCATGTTTTTTCATGTGAATTGATGTAAATTGTTAAAATCTTATGTTCGGGAGAAATCGGCAACTGCTGCACATGGACAACAGGATTTGTGTCTTTTTCCAAGACAATTGCCATTGATAATGTAACATTTCAGAAAATATAAAATATTATTTTTGGAATTTAATATTAAAATAATATATTTCGCGAAAACTACCCGATTTGCGAATTTGGGGTTTTCGTAAAATGGTATAAATATATACCAATAATTGGAGATTAAAATGATTTATTCATTAAAAAATATATTTATCGGATTTGGCATTTTTTAATTAATTATATGCAGTTTGAATAAAAATTGATTAGTGTACTACTAATCGCGATTAAGTCAAATCCGTGTTTCTATATTTTTCCATGGTTAGTGCACCATGTCATGTTGTATTTTGTTACATGTTGTTTCATTGTGTTTGTTTTATTGTGTTGAGAGAAAAGAAAAGAAAGTGTATTATTGAGGAGAGAGAGGGGGGGGGGGACCAAATTATGACATGAGACACGGGCTTTAAGAGGGTGAGAATATAAGAGAGAGAAAGAGGGCTGCCATTCCTCACCCCATTGCTTTCCTTCATCTTTTTCCTCCTCATCTCCTTCCACCTCCACCTCCAAGAATCATCTCCATTTCTTCACCAAAACCCTACACCCTCTTCATTAAAAATGATCCCCACTTCATCCTCAACACATTGGACCTTGCAAGTTTGGATTTTGGAGACTTTAGGAAGCTAGGGTTTTTGCTTAAGTTGCATCCATGAGGTATAATTACTTTCATTTAGCTTAGTTTTAGTTTCTTACACCCTAGTTTAGTTTAGAATGTGATTTGGTTAGGGTATGTGATGTTTGGAAAATTCAAGAGAAGGGTTGGGTGATTATGTGGACTTATAATCTGTAGTGGGTGTTTACTTAACCCCTAGTGGTGTTTTACTGGCCAAGACCATAGATTAGCACCAAAACACGAAGTTAGAATTTCCTGATATCGGCTATTTGACAGATTTTGAGAGTATATGGGAATCTGGAGTGACCCTATTTACCCCAATCAGAGCAAAGCTCTGTTCAAATTCCAAGGCGGGGGATGAAGCAACGCTTCATCTTTCCCCAATCAGAGCAAAGCTCTACTTTGAAAATTTAAACTTTAATAAATGAAGCAACGCTTCAGATCCTTTGCGCTGCGCGCAGGGCGCCACGTGTCAAAATCAGGCACGCCAGCGCAGAGAGTGCAGCGCCCAAGGCAGCGCGCCCAATCAGAGCAAGGCTCTATTTAAAACAAAATTAAAGGAAGCAACGCTTCAGGTAATCTGCGCTCTGCGCTGTGCGCCATGTGGCAGCACAGTTGCACTGCGCGCCACGTGGCAGCGCAGTTGCGCTGCGCTGTGCGCTGCGCGCCACGTGTCAGCGCAGTTGCGCTGCGCTGTGCGCTGCGCGACACGTGTCAGCGCAGTTGCGCTAGCGCAGTTGCGCTAGCGCAGTTGCGCTGTGCTCTGCGCTGCGCGGCACGTGTCAAGCGCTGGTGCATCTGCGCCAAACAGAATTAAAATTCTAATAAGATCTTTCTGTTCTTGTTAAAATAAGAAGATTGTCTTCTGTAAAACAGAAGCCCTTGGATCAAAGATCCAACGGTGGGGAAAATTCCCCAAATCACTCAGAGAAAGATCTCTTTAACAAATTTAACTAATTAATGGGCACTATATAAAGACCCCTAGACTCCAATTCAAAGGGGGGATCATCATCAAGATTGAGAAGAAAAAAGAACTCTGAAGAATTTGAGAGAACTCTTCAAAAACAAAAAGAAAAGGTAAAAAAACCTTTAGAAAAAGAGAAGATTCTCTTATGAACAGATCATTGATCTAAGAACAAGATCAATGATCTTCAATAAAAAAGAAAAAAAAATCAAACAGTGCTTTGCACTTTTTTATGAACCGTTGGTTCTGGAATCTAAAAGATTCTCAAGTTAACGGTGCTCTGCACTTGCGAAAAATTGCACTGTTGCGCTCCTGTGTTGGCGCAAACCACCAGGGAGCGCCACGTGTCAGCAGCGCAACAGCGCAGCGCACTGACACAGCGCGCTGCGCTGTTGCGCTTGCGCTCATCAGAGCGTGACACGTGTCACCACCATATGAGTTTGCGCCTTGCGCTCCTCAATTGGCGCAAAGCGCCTGACAAGCCATATGGGGCATTATCAGAACATTGAATGCAATGCATTATTTAAAGGGCAGAGCCCAAATAAAAACAGATGCTCTGCATCATAAATAAAGGGACAGAGCCCAAATCAAAAAGCCTAGCAGGCCAGAATAAAATGCAGTGCATTATTAAAAGGGGGCAAACCCCTAACACAGGCCTAATAGGCCAAAGGCAAATAAAAATGTTGAACATTTTTCTAACTGGACTTAGCCCAATCATGGCCGTAAGTCCTCAAATTAAATTGACCGAGCAAGACTGCTCTCCTAAATCAATTTACATCCGGTTCAAGGGTACATCTCCGAGCTCCTCTGACACCTATCGTTGTAATCCTTCAACGACGTCAAAGAGGTGACGGGTCCCGACGGCCATAAAGAATATGGACCACCACGTCCCTAAACTGGAACACGGACCTCTACGTCCCTAAACTGGAGGCCAATGGACCACCATGTCCCTAAACTGGAAATGGATTTAGACGATCCCATTAAGTAGATCTTAGTCTGGAAATTAGACTAACGAATCCTTAACAAACGTTTAAGTTGATCTTAGCCTCAAATATGGCTAACGTATCCTTAAATTAAAACACCAAACCCAAATCTAAGTAAATACGGATTTGGACTAATCCACGTCCTACGGGTGACGGCATAACTTAGTCTCCGTATACAATCCACGGGCAACCACAAATAAAACAAACACTCATGACACGAAGTGAAATTCTGGAGAAGGAGAAAGTTGTTACCGCGATGCGGTAGCGTAATTAACTGCAGGGGCTTGCGCCTGCAGGAAAGAGCGTCCCCACAATAAAAAACCCCTCAAGTGAGGGGGAATCTGACGAAGTCTGCTACATCGGCCGCATCCGTCTAAACCTCCGATACACGGTGCCATAAATTAACTTGGCATCTTCGGAGAGGTGGACGGATAAAACTAAATAGTATCTGCCCCGAATCTCAGGCAAGACGTCTAATGTCTCGGCCGCCGTTCGGAGGGAAACAGACCCGAGACCACCATAATTTAAGTTGCCATTACAGAGATATATGCAGGTGATTTAGAGCATAACCTAAAGACCCGAGACCCCAACTTAACTATCTGGCCGCAGATTAATTCATGGTGGCCGCAAATTACGGCCACAATAGAGTGGAAATTGGTGATTTTTGGTCAGTAGTCTTGTTATATGATATCTAGACTAATCCTGTATGCAAAATTCCCTAGTTTGGCCCATGGTGAAATCTGGAAGTGATTTCCTTCGTTGCTGGATTTGGTTTTCCGATTTTTGAATGTGGGATTTGATATTTGATATTGTATTGGGTCGTTGGATATTTGTACGTCAACGACGAGAGTTGATTAGTTGTTTTTGCATGCGAAGGCTATAGGTTCTAACCTATGAGCGCACCGTGTGCCGTAATGGTTTTCCGGACTTGATTTTAATAGCATTTGCGATTGTGTATTTATTGTAGGTACCTTCGCATGGATTCCGAAACGACGAAGCACATCAACTACGGCTGAACAAGGAGTTCCGCAGGTGAGTAGATTTATATCTACGGGGGAAGTCGGGTGGAAGACGTATAACACCCCCGCAAATTATAATAGAAACCGATGTATATAGAATATGGTTAAGGAAACCATGTTAGAAACTTAGGAATAGGGTCGGAGAAACCTATACTAAGAACCCACGGATGTGATTAAAGGTTTAGTATGAAATGATATGATTGATAAGGATGTCTTGAAGATATATATAAGGATGTGAAACGTAAATGTGAATCACGATATATAAATATAGGTAGTGCACGAGAATAAGTATGAGATTTAGAGTAGCATGACATGAGATTTATAAGATAGAATGTATATATAAGATGACTTGATGTGAGATGTTAATGTGATGAAAAGAGTATACGATGTGATATGATGACTTGGTGTGATATCTCGTTATATGGATGCGAGTCGATATGAGATAATTGATACCTTTGTCGGTCCCATGATATGAGATTGATACGGGTGTGACCTGGGATATAGGTATATAGATTTATATAATGTTGTGAATCATGAGTGATATGCCATACGAGACGTTAGGTCCGTACCCTCATTATCATATAGGTTGATAGAATCCCTAATTGTTTAATTCTGCCGTACGATGATTTACCTACATGATGAGTATTATTTGATGATTGATCTATACCCTTGACTAGACGATGCCGTACGATGAATTATACCGTACATGATGTTGTGAGGCTGGATGCCGATTGATAGATTCACCGACTCGGTTATGTTATATATATGCATACCTGGTAGCATTTCGCTTACGATGTACTTTATGCTACATTCATGATTTCTCATTGCATTATATATACCTGTGCTAGTACACCTATACCATTATCGATGATGCGTATGTTACACTTACACAGATTGGCCGGCTCACACACTTTCATCATCGATAATTGCTATGTCACTACACAGTGGAATTGCTACATCATGCTATGACTCTTAATTGTTCAATACTGTCATATGACTCTTTGCATGATATACTTGCTATGCTCACATTATTTAATATGTCGCATGATATACTTGATATGCTCACATTTCTGTTATATGTTTGCATACATCATGCTTTATGATTATACGCATTGAGATTTGCTGATTTCATGAGATTCTGGATTTGAGAACCGTGGTCAAATTTCAAAGAAAATTATGTATTATTTTAAAAACCTGGTTTCTCTTGATATGATATTTTAGTGCGTCCACCATGCATTTTCTCGGTTCTGAGACGTGTGATAGAAACCCGATTCGAGGAGCTGGATGATCCGTTTGCGGGTTCATGGTGGACCCGGTATGGTATCCCGGGATAAGAAAGGGATGTTGTGCAGTAGACGATGAGCCTAGCAGAGGGACTACTACCTACCGGTGATAGTATTTAGACTCGGCGGTTATCCGGAGGATACTGACCGGAGTCGAGAGATGATACGGGCCGATCCGGACTGACGGAGCCCATGGGCCGATCCAGACTGACGGAGCCCGAGATATGAGGATTTACGTGTCGATGTTGGACACGGGTTTCATGATGTTTCGAGTGTCGATGTTGGACACTCAGGTTCCATGATTTGATGTGTCGTTGATGGGCACACGTTAATTTATATCCTCATATTTACATGCATATGCTTACATGATATTTACATGCATGATGTTGTTGTGTCATTGATGGACACGTAGAGGTTATCCATATGCAGATAGGCATTGGTTATATTATTGGCATATATGCATTTACGGTCACCCTAGATATTATAGTATTACCTTTATGATATAGTTGACCTAGGAATTGTTATTTTATTCGATTTCTACCTGATAATGTTTTTTATTCATGAGTTGGCAACTCACCCCCGTTGTGCCACAGTTCTTGTAGGTTTGACTGCATGGATCAGTAGCGGTATCGCTGGCACACAGCTTGCTTTCGGGTGATTTGCTTTGGTAGGTGGTACATATGGGATCGTGCCACTCTTGTATTTATTATTCTTATTGTATCTAGTCAACTCCATCAATCAAAACTGTATTTGTATAAATAGTAAGACTTAGAAAGACTTGCGGTTGCGAGACTTAGAGCGATGGGTTATATGTTCTCTTGGTGGGTTTGATGTCTTGCTTTACATTATTGTTTGTGTTGATCTTCGCCGTTGGGCGTCGTATACATATATTTCTGTCTTGCGTGGTTGTGATTCCGCCGATTGGCGAAGAGCTAGCTCCCGCTTGGGGATGCCTTTTATATTATCTTGTATATATGGTTTTGGATCAAAATATACAAGGGAGGTGCTGCCAAATTTTTTAAAAGACGAAACGTGCTTTTCAACTAGTAAAATCCACTTGCATTTTTCATGTTCCTTTATCTATGCATTTAAGAAAACCTTTTATTTCATCATACCTTTATTTCAAAACTTCACATCTTTTATTTCTTTAAAAGTTTAGATTTCTGGGCTTCGGCTTACTTAATTTACGTTACGCCTTTAGACGTGGCGTGATTTAATTGCCGGCCATGAACTAAATTTCGGGTCATGACAGATAACTACGTTAAGTTGTCTAACTTGAATAGGCAAGCACTCACTTTCTCCGGCTCTCTGGGGCTTAAGAGAATTGATCCCGCTTAAACCTATATTAAACTAGAGTTCTTGAAATATTGTTTTGCATATCTCGAGGGGGTTTTATGAAAAATATTTTAATATAGATTAAAAATAAATCTCGAGGGTGATTTGTATTATATAGGGTTTTCATGAGCATGTATTTTATTTATTGAGTATTTCAATAATAAATATTTAGTTTTTAAAAGTTTATGGTATTTTATTGAAAACTAGCCCTTTTTGGTAACTTGATGATATTTTATTAAAAGTTTAATCTTTCATTTTAGAAAATATATTTTTATAATATATTGAAACTATGGATTTATAATTTTTATATAATTTTAAAAATTAGTTTTATTTAGAAAATTCCCATTTCTTAAAAACCGTATTTTATTTCCTTTCGAGATCGAATACTCCGTGAGGAGTTCTGCATCTCGCTTTATTATCCTAAGAATGTGCGATAATCCGCACCATCCATTAGTGGGTCCCCTAACGAGAGTTGTAGAGGCGTATTTTCTAAGGATTACACAATACCGCTTTAAAAGAAACCCGGTTTTTAAAAGA
The DNA here is from genome assembly GCA_030015575.1 of Agapanthus africanus. Taxonomy (NCBI): domain Eukaryota; kingdom Viridiplantae; phylum Streptophyta; class Magnoliopsida; order Asparagales; family Amaryllidaceae; genus Agapanthus; species Agapanthus africanus. The sequence continues at coordinate 302,024,324 of JASDDO010000014.1, read as the reverse complement.
TATGGTATTTTATTGTAAAGTTATTCTTTAAATCAACTATATATATATATATATATATATATATATATATAGACATCATGCTATGAAACCAAAGTATGCGTGTGGGGTAGGTCGTTACCCCATGAATTTTTCCTAAGGTATTGTTTTAACAATTATCGAAAGAGGTGATAATAAAGTTCAAGGTATTTTACTGAAAAGTTCGTTTATGTTTGTTTCGCATCAGAATTTTGGTTAGACTTGAACCTAAACATTTGTAATTAAAATTATAAGTAGGGTGGTAAAATTAGTTTGACTTATGTATAAAGGAAAATGGAGCTCTAAGTTTTAAAAAGAAATGTATCGGAAATAACTCCACTTTACCGATATATGTTTAGGAGATGAATTGAGATGAAAAGAAAGAGAGATGAGGGGGACTTACAGTTTTGAGAAGGTTAAGAAGAGGTTGGAGAGGCTATCGTGGGTCGTGGCTTCGTCGGAGATACTCCGGTCGTCGAGTTTAGCTTACTACTCCACTTGAGGGGCTTAATTCCACTTGGCACTTAGAAAGTTTTGAGAGAATTTTTTAAAGAATTTTAGAATGGTGAAGAGCTAAGGCATGGGGTGGTATTTATAGTGGAAAATTAGGATTTGGGAATTAAAATTTTGGATTAAAAAGCATTAAAAAGATGTTAATTGATGAATTGAAGGGTCTCTGTTTGATTGCAGAAAAATCAAATAGTGTAGGGGAGTTAAAGGGAGTCGAAGGGGTGTGTATGCAAAACACGGGGTGATTTGGAGCTATTGGGACCGTCGGATCCGGCCATAAGGGGATTTTGGGCGGTCGGATTTTAGTGTTCAGCCTCGAGATTCGTGACACGTGGGTATTTGGGTGTGTACTCCATTTTGCGCATGTTTGATTTTTATAAAACTTTTCATTTCTCCGTGTATTGCACGTGCAAATCTTGAGCTTCCAAAAATTAAAAAGAAAAATTTGAAAAAAATAATAGGTTCTGATGGGATTCGAATGCACAGGCTATGTCACAGCAGTGTAGAGGCTTTACCAGTGAGCTATAAGTTGCTTCTTGTTTTTATTGAACAAAAATAACTTATAACTACACATCAGGCTGAAATATTCTTTTTCTGTACAATAAACAAGAAATTTTTGTACAGGAATTTCAGAGTCGTTACATTTTCCAAATGGACATCAGACAACATACATGAATATGTATAAGTCCTTCGAGTCTACTCACTCAAATTCCGTGTGTTGTAAATTTGAGAACTATATTTTTGTTAAGAAGAATTACACTGTTATTCAATACATCTTACCTAATCATCAACTGATAAAGGTAAATGTTCTAAACATAATTTCAAAATGTTATATCTCACTTTATAAAATAAATGTACAGATATATTAATTTGAAATTGGTGCATAATAACGAATATTCAAAACTAAATATTTGCCTATAGGCAAAACCAGGTGATTTCCCTAATATCATCAATTATAACGAACTGCGATATTGAGAATTTAATCACCCAATTTCCAATATTTTGCTCCTTCTTAGCACTTGAAATGCCCTACAGATGTGAGACCCTTATTCGGTATATACATACCCTGAAGCCAGAATAAATCGAGAAACAGTTTTCAATTATAATCGCAAAGCAAAACTGAGTGGCTGAGTATTCCTAGTAATACCTCTTCCAATCTCAGACTCATGACAGTAGTTGCAATTTCCTTTGCCCTTATTTCGAGCCCTTTTATATGTCTTTATATCTTACTTTTTGTACACCATATTTAAGCTAGTTGGTTTTCTTCCTTCCTTACCTTTCAACATCTGCCTAAGGTTTGGAAGAACTCTATCCGACAAGCATAATCGGTGTACTATCCTAATAAAAGGAGCTCGCAACTTGAGAGAAGGTAATAGGGAGAGACAATAGAATTATATAATTCAATTTCTCCAGAACCGGTGGCCATTGTCGAACTGAAACAACTTTCTTCGAGTTCGTATGTAACTATACGAGATAGTTTTATCTAAATAAAATGAATCCTCGTAGTAATATGGTATGTTCTGGGGAAATGCAAAGGGGTAGTAGGAGCGGCAGGGATATATACGACTTTGTCGTGAATCGTGACAATCCAAAACCAGAGGTAAAAAGTTCAGTTTAACTTGGTTATGAGTTTTAGTTTTAAGCGGGCCATAGTCGCTATCAGAGAGAGAGAGAAAAGAAACACTCAGTGTGCACTCTATTAAGATTAAATTGGTTTATTAATATATCTAATCAGGATGGCTCCCACTGTTTTCTCGAATTCTTTTTCAAACCCTAAAAGGAGAATTAGTCGGGATCATCTGAAAATCACCCGGGAGAAATACCTACTTATCAGTAAGACCCAACTATATCGTATGGCAACTTGATAGAAGCCACTAAAGTCACCACACTCCAGAAGGTATGCGCATACTTGGCAAATTTCCCTTATGTTTGAAACTCCCGATATAGTTTTTACCCCTAGAACCCTTGTGACCTTGACGAATGATCAACAAATTAAAGGGTTCTAGTCAAGTTCAACCCACCATTATCTTGATTGCATTAAACCCATCCGCACGACTCTTGAAGAATAATCAACAAAGTCGTACGACTGTCCTAACCAATCCACCTCTAATGCAACAGAAAATCACCACTCAGCTACCGCACACTATGCCTTGACGAATAATCAAAAAATGCAGCACGAATACTAAGTACTAATAATCTGAAATAACGGAGGGCTACGGCTGGTTTTGGCGAAAACATTTAACGTAATGAACTTGATTTCGTTGAAGGAACCGAGTTGTTTTGAAAATGACTGGTTTAAGCTCCGCTTTTAAAACGAGTGGTTTTGAAGAAAACTGAGTGTTTTATAGGAACACAAACTTTAGCTTAAGAGTGAAATCCCTGTAGGGAGATCAAGGTTCTTCCTTCATTGAATGAGGTGCTGGATATTCCTAACTGAATACCGCTATAGAAAGCAAAAGATTACAGCTATAGTTTACAAACAGTGGTTCCGACAACATCAGTTTAGGTTTATTTTCTTGCATTAATCTAATTAACGCAGTCCCATCAGATAAACTATCACACCAGAAGAAACGAAAATAGAATGCACGTATATGCCATTTGCATTCACCGCGAGGCCCCGGGTCTTCACCGTAAGGTTACTTAACTTACAGCAGGGTGGGGGCAAGACTAGTACAGATGCAAAACATATACAACATTTATTATGATATATATATATATATATCCATTCATCTCAGGCATGATAATTTGCATCACAGGCAGTAGAAGCAATAAACAATATGGAAAATTGGATAAGCTAGGAATACTACGTTTCAATCGAGCCATGATTGAAACGTAGCATTCCCCGATCGTGTGAATAGCCCATACAGAATAACCCAAGACCCTACGGGCGCGGCAAGCCATCCGCTGATTCTAGAAGTGAGGCAACTCCTACTTATCAATATAAGTGGGCCACCCGTCACATCAAAAATCTGATGAAATTGAGCACCTTTCAACGGGTCTACCCTAGTTCCTACAAGTGCGGTGAGCGACCCTACCAATTCCATAATGGGATGAATCGGTCTTAACTCCTTGATATTGTCACTCGTTGCCTTCTAGAACCCGGTTGCTCGAGCACTTCTCCGTGGGCAAACCTAGATACATGTAATGAAAAATATACAAGGTGACTACGTCCGCAACCAAGACGTGCCTCCAAAAATAACATACATCACGCAGTGACGGCAGTCCACAAAGTCGTACGCTCACCCCGTAATAATCAAATACATGAATCTAAATGTATAAGCAATCATGCACGAGGGGCTATTCATCATGAAAATCCGGCTAAACCATAAATAACAATCACAGAACATGTAAGATATCAAATGCGTAACGTCTTCTAATTGAACATATAGCAACTAGATGATGTATTACTATGCATAGCAAGTAAGGCGAATCATAAACGATGCAAAAGTATCGACCAAAAATTTTCCCGTGAAGCCCGATAGCACAAACAGAAGTTACCAACATCCGGGCAAAAAAAATGGTGCTAAAAATCCCAAAACCAAGCATAGAAGACACTGGAGAGAGCCAGAGCCCATTGCTCTTGGCCAGGTCACCCATGGCGGCCAAAAGGCTATTTTGGGTAGCCAAGTAAAAGGCTATGGGGCTCGGGTTCTCTCAGATGCTTCCATGTCCCACATATGTCCTTCTGCAATACTTTTAAAATTTTTTAGAAAACATTTTTAACAATGGACAGAGGTGTGGTTTTAGGATTCGTAATTCAGAAAAAATTCGGTTCGAAACTTCGGTATTGTCTAGGACTAGTTTTAGTGTTTGGCTTGGGCTCTGATACCACTGTAGGGATGATAGGGGCTATAAGTCGATGTCGCGCACCCCGCGGGTTCGCGGGGAGGCGGAATACATAAAAATGATTTTTACGGGTGTTGCAACACTTACTTGAACTCCAGGATCGATGCTAAACCCTAGATAACAAAACTGTATGAGGTTAACTACTCGGATAGGAAGTTATTGTAAGTCCACGTTACCCACCCCGATGCTTACGGGGAGGCGGAATAGGTAAAAATCAAAATTTTAACACAAGGTAACATGGACTAAAACTTGAGGATCTTTGCCAAACCATTGCTAACAAACAACAAGAGGTTCTATCTACTATGCTTAGGAGATTATACCTCATGCAACAAGTCCTTCGGGTCTTCTTTCCGCTGTCCTCCTCGTCCATGCAAGCTCCGAGGATCGATCCAGATCTTGGTCACCTCCGCGGCTTCCTAGAGTCGAAGACGATCCACCCGAGAGTCTGTAGTCCGAGCTCCACCTCAAGCCAAGGTAACTAGGGCAACAAGTTTGCTATTCTTAAAGTCCTAGGTGGTGTAGCAGATGATGGTGGATTTATTTGTCTATTTTGTTTCTATTTTTCTCAACATATGAGAGCTATAGAAAATTCAAGAGAGAAAGAAGAGGGAGGAACCATGGGAGCTCTCACTTGAAGAGAGAGAGAGTGAGAAGAAAATAATGATCCATAAACTAAATAATTACTAATCTCTTATCATGATAAAGTTGATGGCTACATTGATTTGACCATTATCATCTCAAATCAAATCCAAAGCCAAAAGCAAAAGAAGGATCTAGTGCTCTCAAGAAAAGTCCAAGTCAACAATGGTCAACTAGGTCAAATGGTCAAGCATGGTCAAATGGTCAAAGCAATTAGCCATAACACAATTATCATTAAAAAGATTAGTAAATATTTTCCTCACCTCATAATGGTTTTGACCGAACCAATGGTCAAAACCCTAATGAGGCAGCTCCTTCTTCTTCGCTCCTCACAACCGTGCATACACACCCGCATCCGCATTCCGTTGAATGCGAATGCACAGAAGACAAAACTAATCCATCCATACAATACTAGGATCCGGCTTAAACCAAAGCCCACTAGCATTGTCTGTCCGAACAGCATACGCGCACAAGTGCACTTAAGTGATCGTAGCCCTGCCGTAAAACCATACGGCCTCTACACCTTTCGCCCAGTGCAGGGAAACTCTCTATGTGGGACTCTAAAGACTCGACACTACGCTGGCAGTGGGTTTAACCACAGACCGCAAGCGGCACTAGCTGTACGTAACGGTCCCCAGGTAGATGTCGATAAGAAGGCCGATGAGGTAAACCCATCCGAACTCCTACTGAGCCTGAATGTGACAATCTCCGTACAGTCCGGTCTGTTCGTCTAAGAGTATCGCATGTCGGGCCTAGAGGCGGTAAACGTCAGACCCCTAATAGCGGTACAAGTCGTGCCGGAGTGTAGCCCAGAACACCCTGAGAAACTACTGGAAACACTACCAGTAATTCTCGCTTGCCCTGACCAGGGAATTTATGTAATGGCTTTCCTAGACACAGCGCGATATCAACCCCCAATACCGGGAGAGACGAATCCTATCTAACCGCTACTGCCTCCAAGTGCTTTCGGACCGCACCCAACTACTACCTGTTTGCACGATTCCTTTGAGCCGTGGTAGGGTAGTAATCAAAGTACAGTGGGAACACACTCGAGACGAAGTAGCAGTGTCAAGTCGACGGACTAAGCTGTACTCCTGTCACCTGGGAACTGTTATCTGACGATAGGTATAGTACCAACCAACAGTTCCCGACGAGTCCTGTCCAGTGTATTTGTAACCTAACGAGCACCCGTATACTATCTCCAGTATGACGTACTGATGGCTGTGGGACAGACCATCTCCCCTGCTGGGATGAGAAGCGCATACGCTAGTCTACTCCGGAGTATCGATGCCCCGTCTCGATAATCCTACGATTAGGGACCTGTATAAGGATGTGCTTGTAGATTACCCAGCCCCCATAAGTGTGACTGCCATCACAACGCTGGTAATCAAACAAAGATCCTAAGGGCTCCACTAATATGTATAAGCGATATGCTAAAAGAAACACATGCACATATTAATGTAGAAACAAACCAAGTAGCATACTACCATTTTGAGCAAGATTGTCTATATAACTGTGAATATCCTAAGCTTCCATTAAGTAATATACAAACTAGTATGATCCAGTAATGGCCTCTTGGGCATATACACTAACAGTTATACCTCACGTTACCATGTCCTTCGAGTATTCTTGTCGCTGTCCTCCTCCTCGTGATAAGCTCCAAGGATCGTTTGGATTGATGCCTCCTCATCGGCCTTCTCGAGTCAAAGACGATCCACCCGAGAGTTTATAGTCCGAGCTCCAACCTCAAATCCGAGGTAACTACGGCATCTAGTTCGCTAAACTAGATGTCCTAGATGATGTATAGAGTGTATATGGATTACTTTGTCTCTAAATAGCCTATGATTCTCAACACATGCGAGATCTAGGGTTAGAGGAAGAAGAAGGAGCTTGAGGAAAAAAGAGTGTAGAAAAAACATTAGAATGAGATGGCTTTCTATTTGTGATGAATAATATGAAGCATACAATAATTGATGAGATAAAATATCTCACAAAATATCAAGTATGCTTCAAAAAATATCTAAAGAGTGGGTCATCTAGTAAGTCATGCCATGAGTCACCACATGAGTCACCAAGTAGCCATGCCTCATTCAATGTAAACCTCTACCTCATTTCCTCCACCTCAATAATCTTTTAATCAAAAAATTAAAACCCTAATGAGGTGTCTTCTTCTAGAAGCAATCTTGAGTAAATTACAAGAATGCCCCTCATCCGTATATACATACCCATATCCGTATTCTGAAAAATACGAATACAAAGAGACGAAAATAATCCATCAATATAATACTAGGATCCGGCTTAAACCAAAGCCCACCAGTATTATCTTCCCGAACATCATACGTGTACAAGTACACGTATGTGATCGAAGCCCTGCCGTAAAACCATACGGCCTCTACATCTTTTGCTTGATATAGGGAAACCCTCTGTGTGAGACTCTAAAGACTCGACACTACGCTGATAGTGAGTTTAACCACAAGCATGTCAGCGGTATTAGCTGCATGTAACGGCTACCCAGGTATGTGTCGATAAGAAGGCCGATGAGCTAACTCATCCGAACTCCTACTGAGCCTATCTGTAATAATCTCCGTACAGTCCGGTCTGTTCGTCTAGGAGTATCGCATATCGGGCCTAGAGGGACGGTAATCGTCAGACCCCTGATATCGCAATAAGTCATGTCAGAGTGTAGTCCAAAACACCCTGAGAAACTACTGGAGTACCTACCAGTAAATCTCGCTTGCCTTGGCCAAGGACTTTATGTAATGGCCTTCCGAACACAACGCGATATCAACCCCCAACACCGGGAGAGACGAATCCTATCTAACCACCACTGCCTCTAAGTGCTTCGGGACTGCACCCAACTACTACCTGTTTGCATGACTCCTTTGAGCCATGGTAGGGTAGTAATCAAAGTATAGTGGGAACACACTCGAGGCGAAGTAGCAGTGTCAAGTCGACGGACTAAGCTGTACTCATGTCACTTAGGAACTGCTACCCGACGATAGGTATAATACCTAAAAACAGTTCCCGACGAGTCCTGTCCAGTGTACTCATAACCTAATAAGCACCTGCATACTATCTCCAATACGACGTACTAATGGCTGTGGGACAGACCATCTCCCCTGCTGGGATGAGAAGCGTATATACTAGTCTACTCTGGAGTATCGATGCCCCGTCTCGATAATCCTACAACTAGGGACCTGTATAGGATGTGCTTATAGACTACCCAGCCCCCACTAGTGTGACTGCCATCACAACGCTGGTAATCAAGTAAAGATCCTAAGGGCTCCACCAATATGTATAACCGATATGCTAAAAAAACATATGCACATATTGAGGTAGAATCAAACCAGGCAGTATACTACCATTTCGAGCAAGACTGTTACTATATCCGTGTATATCCCAAGCTTCCATTTGTAGGGTTCCTAGGCATGCTAATGAAGTCTCACAAAGCATCAACCATGCCAATTTCAAATTTTATGGGTGCCGAGAAACCCTAATACGGATCGTCAACTAGAATTTTAGGCGAAAAGATAAACTAGTTAACGAATTAACTAAAAGTGAGAAGCTACAACCTTTGTAGATCCGGTTCTCCACTTCCTTAGCTCCACGTAGACTTCCTCCCGCTGTCCAAGTCGGATCTCGGACCCTAGCATCGGCTTCATCGGAGAAATGAGCGGAATAGTCGTCGGCTACGATGCCGAAGATGATCTACGTCGAGGCTTCACAAGATCAAGCTCCGACTTCACCAAGTTGTGAAACTTGTGAAGAAAACACCCTATACTACTTGGCAAGAGGTAGAGGGTGAAGAAATAGGAGGTGGGTTCACTTTAGAATTGGATTTCTCACACTTATGCTCAATATGCCATTGATGAAGACAAGCTTTTCTTCTTGATGAAGATGATGAAGAAGAAGAAAAGATATGATAAGTATTGTGTAAAAAGAATAATAAAATCAATACTTATCATCTTCTAACCATGGTCAAGTGTAGAGAGTTATCTATAGTTTAGATGAGTGGTTAGGGTTAGGAGAAGAAGACAAAGTGGTCACTTGGTCAAAGCTTCATGAAGCTTCAACAAGCTTCATGATAAAAGAAACCATTTTGTTTTCTATTATCTTTTTCTCAAAAAGGAAAAGATAAATAATCAATTGAAAATATGAAACCCTAACCATTCACTAAACATGGTTTAAGTCTTTACACAAATCCAAGTGAGTATGTATCATCAAACATGATAAAATCAAGTGCACACAAAATATATCACATATACAATGTGCACATCAAGTGAGAAAATCCTTTTAAAGTGAACCAATACTAGTTAATTCAAAGTAATATATCAAATATATAATTATACATTAAATCATTAAATCAACACTTGATTCAATGATCCGGTCATGTCGCACATAACCGACTAGTATCCAATGTATCGACTTATCGAATCAATCTTTGATTCGATAACTAGGTTATATCACATACAACCAACCGAAACATTCATCGCGAGAATGAAATGCGGTATCACATACACGCATCATTCTCGGTCCCGCACATATCTCATATGCGCCCCTATTTCGTTTCTCTTGAGCCAGGAAACCTCTGTGTAGGACTCTAAAGACTCGTCAATACGCCGGTAGCAGATGATGATCATATCAAGCACCCACAAGCCGCAAGCGATCTGCTAAACGTAACGGCCATCCGGGTATTGAGCGATCAGAAGATCGATGAGCTAGCCCGCTCACACTCCTGTGAATCCAACCAGTAACACTTACCGTACAGTCCGGTCTGTTCGTCTGATATGTCGCATATCAAGTCTAGGGGTGGTAAACGTCAGACCCCAATGACCGATAAGTCGTGCTGATGTGAGGCTCATAACGGGTCGAGAAACTACCGGTAACACTTACCAGCAAATCTCTGATCAGCCCTGGCCAGGGACTTCCCTGCTACGGCCAATCGAGCACAGCGCAACATCAACCCCCAATACCGGGAGAGACGAAACCCCTCCTATCGCTCATTGCCTCCATGTGACTCGAGACTGTACCCAAAGACCACCGTTTTGCACGCCCTCATGGACGTGGTAAGGTGGAGATCAAAGTACAGTGGGAATCACACAAGACTCTATGACGATCTCGGGTCTACAGACTAACCTGTACAAGTGTCACCTGAGAACTGCCATCTGACGTGAGGTATAATACCATCTGGGAGTTCTCGGCGAGTCCGTCCAGTGTACCCAGTCTCCACTGAGCACCCGTACACCATCTCTGATGTCAAACACCAATGGATATGGGATCATCCATCGCCCATCTCATGGGTCGAGAAGCGTATACGCTAGTCTACACTGGTATATCGATGCCCCGTCTTGATACACCCATGACTAGGGACCTTGAAGGATGTACTTATGGACTACCATGTTCCCACTAGTATGATCTGCATCATAGTCCAGGTAGTCAAGTACACATCCTAAGGGCTTTATCAACATGTAACTATAAGACAGTTTAAAGAGACAAGTGTACATGTTAAGATAAAGAGTAACCAGATAGCATACTATCATATCGAGCAAGAAAGTCATCTCTATATATGTCCAAGCATCCAATATAATATACATCATATGTACAATACTGGCCTCTAGGGCATACATACAACTAACACCATTAAGTAATATACAAACCAGTATGATATAATAATGGCCTCTAGGGCATATAACACTAACAGGGGCCGCGCAACGGAAGAGGAAGCAAAATGCACAACAAAAATTCTAAGCCAACCCTAGCATCCACAACTAAGAATCATGTCCAAACAACTAGACTAGCAAACCTAGAGAGCAAACACAAGAGTTAGAGAATTACAATCTTTGTAGCATTTTCATATGCTCTATTGTTGTGTTGAACTCTAGCTAGGCTTCTAGGAAGAGAGAACAAGCTTGGTGAAGACCTCTCTTTGTCATAAATGGATCCACCTTGAGAGCTCCAATCTTTGGTTTCAATCTTCTCACTTGAAGCTGACTTAGATCTAGTAGTTGCTAACTAAAAGAACTAAGAGATATAGTTTCCTTCAATGTAATATTTTTCTCTTTTAATTTTCTTTTTCTCTTGGAAAAATGAGGAGGAAGAAAAGAGCTTGGAGCTTGAGATGAGAGAGAAGGCATACCGAGTTATTAAACATAACTAAATGATCGGTATTAATTTATCATAAGGAAATATAAATCCAACCATTATATTTCCATCTCATTCTAAGTGTCCACCCTCTTCTTTCCCCTCCACTTATCTACCATATGAGAGTGGGCAAGCATGTGCTAAAATAAATAAATAATTACAATATATATATATATATATATATATATATATATATATATATATGTAACATAATGTATATTATATATATTCTTGTAATTATTTTTCTATGTATTTAAAATACATAAAAGAGACGTATATTAATAGTGACAAAATACTAGTAAATACATATATCCAATACATGTATTAATATATTAAATCCAAACTAGATTTAATATCCGTCTTTCCAAAAGACCGGCTAGTATTTCGACCATCCGATTACCGTCAGTGTATCCAATACACTAGTTTTAATCGGACTCATGCATGCACCCAGTACTGATACTATATCGTTTCGTCAAAATCAGAAACCCTCTGTGTGGGACTGTAAAGACTCGACAATACGCTGGCAGTGAGCTATTGGATAATATCCCCAGCTCACAAGCACGTAAGTGGCACTAGCTATACGTAACGACTACCCAGGTATCTGTCGAAAAGAAGATCGACAAGCAAACTCGTCCGAACCCCTATTGAGCCTATAAGTGACATTGACCATATAGTCTGGTCTGTTCGTCTGAGAGTATCGCATACCAGGTCTAAGGAGGTAGACTAGGCCAGACCCCAAATAACCCGATAAGCCGTGCCGATATTAACCTCAATACCAACCAAGAAACTGCTGACCTCATGTCAGTAAATCTCATTTGCCATGACCAGGGACTTATGGTATTGGCCAATGTTCACACCATAATATTGCATTATTATATTCCCCATTCTTATATATTTTACAAATAAACGGGTGCTTTTGACGCATGTCTGCTACATGTTACAGGTTACAGGTTCTTGGACAGGAAGCAGTGAAAACGATGAAAAGGCGATGCAAAAGTGGATTTTAACCGACAAACAGAGAATCTTGATCAAGCCTACATAAGGAATAGTTCACAAAGCAAGATTCAAGACGTCGACTCAAAGCGAAGGGTTAAAGTTCACTACAATTATTCACTGTAGAATCTGGAACAAACCTAGAAGCCAAACTGAGAAAAGAACCAAAGAAATAGGGAGACAAAAACACCCTGAAGCTATGAAGAAAAAATGAAGAATTGATCTCCCTACTTGGCCGCGGTTCCGCGGCCAAGTCATGCCTTTGGCCGCGGAACCGCGGCCGTCTAAAGCCCGTGTTGGCGCGGAAAATGATGGCGGTGCTCTGGAGTTGATTAGGTCTTTTCTTAGGGGGTATTTTTGTAATTGTGGACATGCGAAACAAATGTAACCCTAGGGTTTCCTATTCTTTATAAATAGGAACTCTAAAAATTGTAACTCTTCATGCCTCCCTTTAATGAATAAAATTTAGAAATCTTTTGGAGAGCATCGGTGTTTCTTCTCCATTCAGAAATTCAGATCTGACAACCCTGCATGGATGATTGGAGGGATGCATCTGTAAGTGATTTAATTTCTTGCCTTAGTGTAGATTTAAATTCCTTGCCCTAGGTAGATTTAATTTCATGCCCTAGGAACTTGTTTAGGGTTTAGCTTTTGGGAAGGATTTTGAGAGATGAGATCTCTCATCCTTTTCTTACCCACCAAATATTTACAATAGGACTCCATGCATACATGCACATACCGCTCCTTACGGCACTCTATCCCTCGAGATAGCGGTGATACCGTAGTATAAAGGCCCGGGTGTGATGTTTTCCATGGAGGTTAGGGTAAGGATCTCTAAAGGAAGGACAAGAACCTAGAGGAAGGAACACCTTCCCGAACGGATCTAATCCACTTTATTGATAATTACCATAACTCCTCATAGATCTTCATTCGGGTATTGAAAGCGGTGAGATTTAATTACATTTCCAAACCATCCCTAAACCTAGCCCTAGCAAGAGTAGATCTAGATAATTGCCCTAGGATAATTTAGATTTTTAGATTTAATAATCTGTCCGAACACCTTTCGGAATTAACTCGTAAGAACGAATAGGAAATTCACAACATCCCTGTGGACCGACCCGTACTCACCGGCTAGCTTCATGCGACGCCGTTCTTGATTGCGGTTAGAAATATTTTTGATCTATCTTTTAGAAAGCGCAAGCACGCTGAATCTCTTCAATCAAATGGCGCCGTTGCCGGGGATGGCGTAGAACTTTCCTTTTTGCAATTTCGGGTTAATCAAAAAAAAAAAATTCATAAAAATCTAAAAAATCCAAAAAATATAAAAATATATATATTTTTTTATTTTTGGAAGGGATACTTTGTTGTTTTAATTTTGCAGGATTTACAAAGACGATCTGGAAATTTCCAGATGGCGAAACAGAAATCAGAAGATCGAAACAGAAGGGGAATCAAATAACAGAACAGTGAAAATTTTTTGGAGACCCAATTCCCCCAACCCGCCGCGATTCCGCGGCCAAAACCCACCTTAGGCCGCGGAACCGCGGCCTTCTAGTGGAATCAGAGCGTCAAATTTTTTTGGGGATTCGTGCTGATTAGACTGCCGCGAAAACGCGGCAATAACGCGTTTATACCGCGGAACCGCGCTCCTTTGGTGAGATCATCCTACGAAATTTGCATTGTAAGCTCTCTGTTATTTCTCCTCTGCAAATTTTAATATATTTTCTGAATAATGCCTGCAAGATTTTGTGTGCTTTAAAAATATATTCTCTTCCATATAACAAGTCTTGTGCAGGATTTTTGGGCCCCGCTAAAAATTGAAATTGATTGCAAGTAATCTTTTTTGTTGCATATCTTTTCTCGAATATCTTTTTGCAACAATTTTTTCCAAATAAAGATTCTTGTGATATGCTTCAAATAATAACCAATTGCAAGTAATATTTTGCTGTTGCATATCTTTTCTATAAAATATTTTGCTGTTGCATATCTTTTCTCTAAAATCTTTTTGCAACAAAATTTTTCCAAATAAAGAGAAAGAAAAAAAATCAATGAAAAATGAAAATTAAAAGGACAAATATTTTATAGAACTTGCAAAATTTTTTAGCCCCAAATAAATCCTTGCACCACCCAACCTTCCTTCTTGCCACCTTTCTTCTTCTAACATGGGTACCCCACACAATAAATCATTAGCCGAACTTTGGTATCCCGAACCTAATTTTGCGTCATATGTCAATGTGTTCGGTCAATTTAAAGACGATCCTTCCATGCCTAAAAAATCTTTGAAAGATCACATAGAGGAGTCTAGGAGAAACAGTTTGACTTTTCAACCCACTTTGTGTCAACCAAGTCAACCTTCACCACTTCCATATGTTGATACCACTCTTTCGAGTCCTTCTGACACTCCTAGGCCGATGTCCATTGCTGAGCACATTGCTCAATCTCGCAGCCGATCTTTCACCCCTCTCCACACATCTAGTTCTAGGGATCCACAAGATTATTCACATTTTTATCCACATGTAGACCCTACGCCTGTCCTACCACCCACTTCCTACCAGTCCTACCCGACCTTCCCACCTTCACTAGACACTGCTTCTACACAGCCTTTTGGGAGTTTCACATATCCAAACAATTTCGAATCTTTTGCCGAAACCCCTTTACCACCAAAGTCTAGTTTGGAAGAGGCGTTGGAGGCGTATATCACAGCAACAAACAAAATGGTTAGGAATGTGGAAGCGTCCGTGGCCGCCCTTATGCAACCTGCTGAACCGGTAGCTAGTGTCCCGCTAGCTCCAAATTTTTCGATGTATGAGGCGGCAGTTGGACAGAGTGAGAATGAGAGAGGATTTTCAAATCAAACCTACCCTTACCCAATTGAAGCCCACAACTCCTGTTTTCCATCGATTGCCCTAAATAGTTCACCTGTTGAAAATAAAAATGAGTTGTGTGATTTTGTAGTGTTTGATTTGCCAGATTGTGAGGAACCCCTTTCGAGTGAAACCGCACCTAATCCTTTCGATCTTTACATCTCCCATCTAGAACCTAAATCGATAGATATCCATGCTTTTGATGAGGTGTCTAAAGAAATTGATTTTCACTTGATTGAGGATATAGACGCCGGGAATATTTCGGATGATGAACCTGTCGATTTAAGTGAAATTTTATGTTCAAATCATCATCCTGAGTTATTAAATGTTTCTCCCGAATCTCATATGCGTCTAGATTTTGATGATAATGGCATGGATGAGTTGAATATTGAGGAGAATTATGAGTTGAATATTGAGGAGAATAGTGAGGATCATATTGAGGTTGAACCATTTTTCTTTGATGTGTCGGATTTTCCAATTCATCCTCTTGAACCTTTACCTAAATCACCTTCCCTCCTTCCCATCGTTCCGACCCCGCTTGAAGACTGTGAGCTTGAAAACTTTTCCTTTGAATCTGACACAGTTCTCACAGCCGATGACACGTACGAGTGTTTCACTTTTTCGGACGATGTTGAAGTCTCACCGCCCGAGTTTGAGTCCTTTGCATTTTCAGATGAGTTAGTTAATCCATCAGACTCGGTTGCTTACAGTCGTTTCAAACCATTGATGGGATCTTTCCAGTTCGACACAGTTTACTACGGTGAGAATGAGACTATCCCTAATTCACCGTGCAAGTGACCGTTACGCTTTCATCTCAAATACCAAGTTCGGCGTACCCATGTTTTCTTGCGAATCTTGAGGGATTTGACCCCATTTCTCGACGGGTTGATAGGTTAGCGCAATCGCTTTTAACACATCGGTCACCACAAATTGCGCTAATTTATTCACTCGCTTTACACCCTCAAGATCGTACCCCACTTCTTTCTTCTTTCCGCCATTCTTCTCCCCCACGGAGACCATATTCTGCCATTCTTCTTTCCACACGGTCTCGTGTGTTTCTCATTTCTTTCATCCACACCCCATTCTTGCACCAACTATACCACTACCACGATAAGATCTTTGAATGGTTGGTGCTAACCTTTGGCTTGTGTAAGGCCAAGCTTAAGTTTGGGGGGAATCTTGTTGTATATATGTATATATATTTTTGTTTTCTTTTTCTATATAAAAAAAAATTCAAAACATTAAAAAAATATAAAAAAATTGTAAATAAATAAACAGAGGAGTGCCGATATTTTGACCCTCTTGGTTTAGCATGATAGTGAGGACACTGTTAAATTCAAGTTTGGGGGTATGCTCGGTACGTCTTCTTCCTTCGCATTCATTTGTACATATTTTTGCATTTGCATACTTATTTGAAAACCCATAAAAATTAAAAAATTTCAAAAATTATAAAAATTAATGTATTCAATTTTGGCTAATTGACTTGAGTTTGACAAATAGGTTAACTGGCTAGGAAAAACTAGATCTTAGACTTAGCAAATTAAAAACCCTAAAAACAACACCTTCCTTAGAGTTTAACGGTAGAAAGTATATGTCTTTGTAGGTTATTTAGAAATAGGCAAATTTTGGGTTCACTTCTTGGGCTAAGTCGAAGCAAAGGAAAAGTATTGATATTTTTATTAGAGTATAAGTTTGAAAAATAATTCCTATCTTAAGTCTAGATTCTGAATATGTATACCCTACAATTTGCACAATCACGCACCTTGAAACTTGGAATAGTAGAGGAGACCTTGAAATGCTCTTGTCTAAAGTCCTTAGTACAATGAAAATAAAAGAAAAAAAAAGTGAATAAATAGAAAAAAATGAACACTGGTTTTTGTGATTACTTAAGGCTGCAAAAAAATAGAAAAATATTTAGCGAGGGTGCTTCATCACCTAGTGCCTTAGACCAACTGGTTTGGGAGTCACTGCTAAAAGCCTTGGGTGTTGCAAGACTAGGAAGTACGCTTTAAAGTACCAACGCATCTTGTAATCGGTTGTTGGTACCTCAGGAAGTATTAACGGTCGCATGAAGGATGTGTAAGCGAAATTCAAGTGAAAATTCACCAATTAATAAGTGCTTTGGACAATGGACGAGAGTACGATTTCTTGATTTGAATTTCCAAGTGTAGGGGTGATCTATACACACACGTAGGGGTATGTGATTGGAATTTAGATAAGATAGAGGAATGAAAGATATAACTTGTATCTTTAATAGAGTTGATAGAAATTCCTAAGTAGAGATGGAACTCTAGAAGGAAAACTTAGGAAATGCCGAAAGCTAAGTAGATCTGCAAGATACATATAATCTTAAGTTAAATGATGAGGAAGTGTGAAGAATATGGATGGATAATTTACAAGTAAAAGATAATAGAATTCTTAGTTAGAAAACCTAATTGGAGAATAAAAGTCAAAAAGCCAAATTGATAGGATTTTGTGGGTGTAATCCGCTGAAAACCCTCAGGAGACAACACTCCTCCTACTAGGGACACCTAGAGGTTTAACGGCTTGTTGCACGTGCTCAGTGCAATCGCGTTTCCCTGCGAAAGTGTGGTTAGGATTTTAGTGAATAAAAATAAGTTTGCTCGAGGACGAGCAAAAGATAAGTTTGGGGGTATTTGTTCACACCATAATATTGCATTATTATATTCCCCATTCTTATATATTTTACAAATAAACGGGTGCTTTTGACGCATGTCTGCTACATGTTACAGGTTACAGGTTCTTGGACAGGAAGCAGTGAAAACGATGAAAAGGCGATGCAAAAGTGGATTTTAACCGACAAACAGAGAATCTTGATCAAGCCTACATAAGGAATAGTTCACAAAGCAAGATTCAAGACGTCGACTCAAAGCGAAGGGTTAAAGTTCACTACAATTATTCACTGTAGAATCTGGAACAAACCTAGAAGCCAAACTGAGAAAAGAACCAAAGAAATAGGGAGACAAAAACACCCTGAAGCTATGAAGAAAAAATGAAGAATTGATCTCCCTACTTAGCCGCGGTTCCGCGGCCAAGTCATGCCTTTGGCCGCGGAACCGCGGCCGTCTAAAGCCCGTGTTGGCGCGGAAAATGATGGCGGTGCTCTGGAGTTGATTAGGTCTTTTCTTAGGGGGTATTTTTGTAATTGTAGACATGCGAAACAAATGTAACCCTAGGGTTTCCTATTCTTTATAAATAGGAACTCTAAAAATTGTAACTCTTCATGCCTCCCTTTAATGAATAAAATTTAGAAATCTTTTGGAGAGCATCGGTGTTTCTTCTCCATTCAGAAATTCAGATCTGACAACCCTGCATGGATGATTGGAGGGATGCATCTGTAAGTGATTTAATTTCTTACCTTAGTGTAGATTTAAATTCCTTGCCCTAGGTAGATTTAATTTCATGCTCTAGGAACTTGTTTAGGGTTTAGCTTTTGGGAAGGATTTTGAGAGATGAGATCTCTCATCCTTTTCTTACCCACCAAATATTTACAATAGGACTCCATGCATACATGCACATACCGCTCCCTACGGCACTCTATCCCTCGAGGTAGCGGTGATACCGTAGTATAAAGGCCCGGGTGTGATGTTTTCCATGGAGGTTAGGGTAAGGATCTCTAAAGGAAGGACAAGAACCTAGAGGAAGGAACACCTTCCCGAACGGATCTAATCCACTTTATTGATAATTACCATAACTCCTCATAGATCTTCATTCGGGTATTGAAAGCGGCGAGATTTAATTACATTTCCAAACCATCCCTAAACCTAGCCCTAGCAAGAGTAGATCTAGATAATTGCCCTAGGATAATTTAGATTTTTAGATTTAATAATCTGTCCGAACACCTTTCGGAATTAACTCGTAAGAACGAATAGGAAATTCACAACATCCCTGTGGACCGACCCGTACTCACCGGCTAGCTTCATGCGACGCCGTTCTTGATTGCGGTTACAAATATTTTTGATCTATCTTTTAGAAAGCGCAAGCACGCTGAATCTCTTCAATCAGCCAACCGCACACAACGCTACATCGACTCCCTATACCGGGAGAAATAAATCCCTTCGATCTGCTCACTACCTCCATATGGCTCGGAACTGCACCCAACTAAAACATATTTGCATGACTCAGTAAAGCCGTGGTAGGGTAGTAATCAAAGTATAGTGGGACAAATGACGATCTTAGGTCAACATACTACCCTGTACTTATGTCACTAAAGAACAACCATCTAACGATAGGTATAGCACCAACAAGTTGTTCTCGGCGAGTCCGTCCAGTGTAACTCATACTCTAATGAGCACCTGTATACAATCTTTTGTGCCGTATACCAATGGCTGCGAGACCGACCACCTCCCCTGTCACGACCCAAATGAGGAACGAGACCGGCACTTAAATCATGCAACGTCTAAAGGCGTAACGTAATTCAAGTAAGCCGAAAACCCAGAATCTAAACCTTGAAATGAAGTACAGTGGTAAAAATCTTTGTTAAAGTGTTAATTTAAAGTGCAAAGAGTTATATCAAAACCTTTGAAGATCCAAGTTATTATAAAAATTTCGGTATCATCTCCTTTGTAAAATCCGATCCCAAACCAATACATAATAAAAATATACATAAGCATGATATATATAAAAGCGTCCCCACTTGGGAGCAATCATAGCGCCATCCGGCGGAACACAATCACAAAGCAAGATATATAATATCATAGTGTGAAGAGATAAGGAAATAAGAAAGGAAAACAACATCCACAATAAAACATAAAAGTCGGCTCATACGAGCATGACACCAGAGTCAAATATAATACAATTCTCCCAGTCTCGTCTCTAAGTCAAATATACATATGGTAGATGCAGTATACTAGATACAAAGAGAAAATGTACAAGGTAGAAGACAAAAGAATACTCGCAGTTCACCTACAAAATATCACGTCCAAAAAGTAGTAACAAAAGTGGTGGTAGTAAGCCCCGCCGCGACTATACTGATGGGTTGGTCATGCAAGACACAGTGGCACAACGAGGGTGAGTTTCCAGCTCGTGAGTAGTAATTAAAATCATAAGCGGCAATCATAAGCATGTACTTACTAATGACAGATCCTAAGTATGAATTTATGATGCGATGTACTAGTATAGATGCAACATGAATAAGTGAGCAAAGTATAAAATCTGGGCATGGCTGCTATAAGAAACTGAGTATGTCTTAATTAATTTCAATATAGTAGAACCAAAAGTATCTTCAATAAAAATAGCATAATCCTGTGTCGAGCATCGACACTCAAATTCTCAATATCTCGGGGGCCGTCTCTCAGATCAGCCCTCAAATCAATCTGATCACACGACTCCGGTCGGTATTCTATGGATATCCGCCGAGCCAAACAATCACCGGTATGTATTATTCCCCTGCCAGGCTCAACGTCTCTATATGATCTTCTTGCCCCGGGGTACCGTACCGGGTCTACCATGTACCAGCAGACGGTGCTTCCTCTCTCCTCGAATCGGGTATAAACATAACTCAGAACCGAGAAAACTCAAGGTGGACGCCACATATCATATCAAGAGAAACCACGATTTTAAAATGGTCGTAAGTTTTCAAAATGTATATGCGGTTTCTCAAATCCAGAAATCTCATGAAAACAGAAATCTCATGAAAACGGAAATCTCACAAAACAGCATAATATAAGAATATGGCGATGATAGCAAATGTACATGATATGAATATGATGCAAGCTAGATGAGTAACACGGATATTTATGGATGCAGTGCAAATGCAAGTTATCAGGCGAGTTCTATAGTGTACGTGACATAGCAATTACCAATGTCGTGTGTACATATAAGTTAGTGCACGTGCGACATGAACCATTGGTAATGGTGAAAGTGTCCTAATGTGGAGATATCAATGTGTATGATGATGCGTATGCAATATGGAGATAGGTATAGGTATATGTATATAAGATTTGTAACTAATACTAATTATCGGGCGCTTTACGCCATCTGAATGATTCCCCTATAGATGTTAAATCTGCCCACCGGAACGGTCTCGGCTACTCAAATCCGACACCCCCTTTCCTTTCTTAGCCACGTCCGAAGTCTCCGTAACCGATTCTAGAATCGCACAAAACTTAGCATATGAGGCTAGAAATCCGATATGACACGCAACATACACTACACAAACTAACTAACTCTTATGAGTTGACGAGTTTGAACTTAGCGTGTTAAAAGCGTGCAACAACGTCTAAGACTACCCCTAAGGACTGTTAATCACGAGAATCACTAAAACAAGAATCAGAATATCTGTACCACACGTTAACAAAATGCCTAAAATAAAGCAAAATGGTCCTAGATTTTTACATAGGTACAATTAGAAAAAGTTGCACATACCAAAGACCTAATTGGAGTTCCAGAGAGCCCATGAGAAAAACCTATGACCAAACTCCCCAACTGGGCCGCAATTTGCTGCCAAAAGGGGTATTTTGGCGGCCAGAGAATGGAGTTAGGGGCTCGGGTTTTGAGGGTGTATTCCTAGTCTTATAACTAGCATTTAGTAATTGAAACTTCTCTCTGTGATCACATTTGGGTTTACTACTCAAAAATTAAAATTCCAGAAACCCCATGATGGGGAAACGAAAGATAGAATTAAAATGCCATGGATCCTCAAAGATCAAAGGAGAAATGCTCAATCTTCGAAGACATTGGGATTTACTACTCAAAAATTACGTCTTTTGGATCTTTTAGGTTTCAGAAGAGAGCAAAGCCCTTATGGTGGATTTAAAATCCAAAAAATTTTTTTTAAAGAAAAGGGTTTTTTTGTCATTCAAGATCTTTACCTAAAAGGTTTCTTTCTGACAGAGTTTAACTCTGAAATTTCAATGGGCAGAGAACTAAGCTCTGAGGAAGAGAATTAAATTCTCAAAGAAGACAAGGAAAGAAGAAGATGAAAGAACAATGGCTTCCTAAAGACAAGACCCTTGCATTTATAAGACGTGATGGGGAGCGGTTCATCTTCCCATTCTCCTAGGCAATCCAACGGCTGTAAGGGTGACAGCGTTGCACTCACGTGCAAGCCACATGAGAACAACGCTATGGGGGCATTTGTTCCCTTATAAAAAAAAGAGAGAGAGAAAAGCGATGGGAAAATTTCCCACTAATAGAGCATCACGTGTCCACCCGTGAGCGCCTAGATACAAAGATTATAGGTGCTTAACAGGCTGAAATTGAGCCTCACGTGCAAGCACATGAGCACCTATATACAAAATATGTATGCGCCATATTGAAACAAATATCAGGCCAGAGAAGATCACGTGTTAGCACGTGATGCCCTATTTGGCTGTTGCTTATAAGCAAACAAATCTAACTCAGTAGGGGTCACGTGCTACACGTGAGTGATCCTAAATACCTTCTGAGCTGATAGAATTAAATTCTAAATAAAGGGATCAAAACCCTATTTGGAAAATATTTCCTTAAATCTTTCTAAATAAGAAAGATTACTCTCTGTAAAACAGAGTACCGTTGAATTAAAAATCTAATGGTGATTAAAAATCACCTATCTACAGAAAAAATTCTGTATGGGAAAATATTTCCTTAATCTTGTTAAAAATAAGAAAAATATCTTTTCTAAAACAGAAGTCCTTGGACCAAAAATCCAACGGTGGATAAAATCCCTAAATCAATTAAGATCTCTCAATGAGAGATTTTTTAAACTAAATCAACAAACTTGTTTCTACTATATAAAGGACCCAAGACTTCAAGTCTTGTACAGAGGAGACCCCCCATAAGTTTTGAGAAACAAAAGAAAAAGAGAAAAAGAGAATTCGATTCTCTAGAGGAAGAAAATCTCCTTTTTAAACAAAAATCCTAGGTAAGAAGAAAGTACAGAGAATTTAATTCTCAAACCAAGAGTTTAACTTTTCTCAAAGAACTTAGTTATTCCTCTGGTTGAGGTCTACAGAAGAAGATCTCCTCACAAGTTGAGAATTTAATTCTCATCGGGAAGATTCTGTTATGCAGATTCAAAACTTAGGGGAAACAACTAAGTTCAAAGAATTTAAATCTTTCAAAAGGATATAGGAATTTAATTTCTCTGATAAAACTAGGGTTTAACCCTGTAAAAGAATTTAATTCTTATAAAACAAGGGACCTGAAATTCTTAAAACTCAGATCAAAATCTCTATACATATAAAAGAAAAGACCGGTCACGTGTTCCCACGTGAGCACCTCTGAGGAACAAAAAGGAAGGACTGAGATCAAATCACATGTTCCCACGTGACCCCTTAAAACGAGCGCTCAGCAATTACATGAAAAAGGAAATAAACCCAAAGAAAGTTCCCATTTTGGGGCGCCTCACGTGTTCCCACGCGACCCCCAAACAGTTGCTTAACACTTACATGGAAAGGGGGAAAATTCCAAAGTCAGTGCTCACATTTTGAGCACCTCACGTGTTCGCACGTGAGCATTATATGAGCTAAGTGCTTAGCACTTATAAAGGAAGAGGGAATAAACTCAAAGAAGCAGCGCCCAACTCTGGGGCTCCTCACGTGTCCACACGTGATGGCCACAAGACTTAAGTGTTTAACACTTGTCTATGTAGACGGGGATTTGAATCCAAGGGCACAACCCCAACTTTCAGATGCCTCACGTGCCACACGTGAGCGTCCTAAATTTCAGTGTTTAATACCGCTTTAGAGACTTACGTGAGAGCACGTGAGCACCGAGCATATATTAGTGTTTAACACTGTAAGAAGCTAACTTCAACCCCAAATCGGCTAAGTCTTCCTGAGATTAAAATATTTTGGATCTCTAAATAGACAGTCTCTATGCTTATGATTTCCCAAACTAATGCTTCCTCAATGGATGATAACCAGAACGATGTCCATCCCATATCTCCTAAGTCAATCTTAGTCTCCCAAAAATGACTAATGATTCTTATATGGTCCACCATGATCTTTCCCCTCAATCTGGAATTTGGTTCAAGGATACATCTCTCCACACCTCTGATACATGTCGTTGTAATTTTTCAACGTTTTCAGAGAGGTGGAGGGTCCCGATAACCAACAACTCTTTGGTGCACTCCCAAATCGATGAGCTCATCCCAACGGACCGCAACATCCTAAAACTAGCTATGGACCGCAACGTCTTTAAACTAGCTATGGACCGAAATGTACTTAAACTAACAATGGACCATAACGTCCTTAAACTAAAACAATAGAGCCCAAATGCTTTTTTGTTGGGTCTGAATGATCCCAAAACCCTGTTGAGTAGATCATAGTTTAAAATTAGATTAACGTATCCTCAACAAACATTTAAGTTGATCTTAATCTCAAACGAGATTAACGATTCTTAAATCAACCCAAACCTAAATCTAAGAATATACGGATTTGGACTAATCCACGCCCTACGGGCAACAATATAAATTAGTTTCCGTATACAATCCACGGATAACCAAAAATAAAACAAATACATACGACACGAAGTGACCTTCTGGAGCAGGAGAAAGTGGTTATCGCTACGCGGTAACGTAATTAACTGCAGGGGCTTGCGCTTGCAGGGAAGAGCGTCCCCACAATCAAAAACCTCTCGCAAACGAGGGGGAATCTGACGAAATCTGCTACAATGGCCGCATCCGTCCAAACTTCCGATATATAGTGCCATAAATCAACTTGACGTCTTCGGAGAGGTGGACGGATAAACCCAAATAGAATCTGCTCCCAAATTCAGGCAAGACGTTTGTCTTCCCCATTTTTGGTGGTAAACAGACTTCTGCCTGCTCTGGGCTGCTCTCATCCTATCCTGGATCAACTGAATCTTCTCTGTAGTCTCTTGAACTAGCTGCGGTCCCAAAATCTGCTCTCACTGAGCTTGGTACAACATACCGATGATCGATACTTTCTTCCATACAAAGCCTCGAAAGGTGACATTTGAATTGTCTCCTGAAAACTGTTATTGTAGGAGAACTCTATCAAGGGAATGTGACAATCCCAACTGCCACCAAAATCTAGTACGCATGCTCGGAGCATATCCTCGAGAGTCTTATTAATCCACTCTGACTGAACATCGGTCTACAGGTGGAAAGAGGTACTGAAACTCAAATGGGTACCCAAACCATCCTGAAGTTTCTGCCAAAGACGGCTGGTAAACTGAGTGCCTTTGTCAGAAACAATGCATGTCAGAACGCCGTGTAGCCGCACAATCTCATCAATGTAGACATAAGTATACTGAGCAAACCCGTACGTGGCCTTCACTGGAAGGAAGTGAGCTGCTTTCGTCGAACGATCTACAATCATCCAAATGGAGTCATACCCTCGACTGGACATAGGTAGACCCACAATGAAGTCCATGGAGATCTGTTCCTATTTTCACTTCGGAATGGGCAAAGGCTGCAACTCTCTCGTCGGTCTCTGGTGCTCAGCCTTGACTTGCTGGCAAGTCAGGCATCTCGAAACAAAATTTAAAACATCTCTTTTCATCCCTTCCCACTGGTAGATATCTCTTAAATCACGATATATCTTGGTGGAACCCGGATGAATGCTGTATGCTGACTGATGTGTCTCCTTTAGGATCTCACGTCTCAGCCCCTCAAACTCTAGTATGTATAGACGAGTCCCAAATCGTAGCACTCCCTGGCCATCAATCACAAACTCCAAATCTCTCCCCTGTCGAACCTGCTCCATAATCTCAGACAAATGAGTATCGCCGGACTGTGCCTCCCGGATGCGATTAAGTAAGAGTGGATGGGCGCGGACATGAGCAAGCTATCCTCCTATGGAAGTGAACTCCAACTGTACTTTGCCATCGCATAAGATCTGCCAATATGTAGAAGACTGTCTATGAACTGCGCTCAAATGGGACAAACTACCTTTGGGCCTCCGACTCAAAGCATCAGCTACAACATTTGCCTTGCCCGGGTGATGAAAGATTTCACAATCATAGTCTTTCACAAGCTCCATCCAATGGCGCTGTCTCAAATTTAGATCCCGCTGCTAGAAGACGTACTTCAGGCTTTTGTGGTCCGTAAAGATCTGACACGACTCGCCGTACAAGTAATGTCTCCAAATGTTGAGCGCAAAGACCACCGCGGCCATCTCTAGATCGTGAGTGAGATAGTTCTGCTCGTGCTTCTTCAACTGCAGAGAAGTATAAGCGATGACTCTCCCGTGCTGCATCAACACGCAACCTAGACCTACTCGAGAAGTATCACAATAAACAACATAGCCGCCTGAGCCTGAAGGCAAAGATAGAACTGGTGCAGTTATCAAACGAGTCTTCAACTGCTGAAAACATTTCTCACCTGCCTCAGTCTAAAGAAATGGAACTCCTTTCCGAGTAAGCCCGGTCAGCGGTGCAGCGATACGAGAGAAATCCTATGGAAAACAACGGTAGTAACCGGCTAATGTTGGATATATATGCCCTAGAGGCCATTATTATATATGTATACATGTGGATACTTGGACATATGTATGTACAGGACAATCTTGCTCGATATAATATTATGCTATCTGGTTTGTCTTTATCTTAACATGTGCATATGTTCTACTTGTCATTACGTATCATATATATATGTTGATAAAGCCCGTAGGTTCATTGCTTGACTACCTGCGTTGTGATGGCGATCATACTTGTGGGAGTAGGGTAGTCGATAAGCACATCCTTAAAAGGTCCCTAGTCGTGTGAGTATCAAGACTGGGCATCGATATTCTGGAGTAGACTAGTGTATACGTTTCTAGACCCCGACGAGGGGCGGTGGTTGGTCCCACAACCATTGGTGTGATCACCTAAGATTGTATACAGGTGCTCACTGGGGGTGAGTGTAGGGTTCCTAGGCACACTAATGAGGTCTCATAAGGCATCAACCATGCCAATTTCAAATTTTACGGGTGCCGAGAAACCCTAATACGGATCGTTAACTAGAAGTCTAGGCGAACACATGCAACTAGTTAACAAATTAACTAAAAGAACGGAAATACAACCTTTGTAGATCCGGTCCTCCACCTCCATAGCTCCGCAATGAAGTCTCCTCACTGTCCAAATGGAAACCCGGGCTCTAGCGTCGGCTTCATCGGAGAAATGGACGGGCAAGGTCGTTGGCTTCGTGCCGAAGATGATCTACGTCGAGGCATCACAAGATCAAGCTCCACCTTCACCAAGCCATGAAAACTTATGAAGGAAACACCCTATACTACTTGGCAAGAGGTAGAGGATGAAGAAATAGGAGGTGGGTTCACTTTAGAATTGGATTTCTCACTCTTTTTCACTAGTTGCCATTGATGGAGGCAAGCTTCTTCATCTTGAAGATGAAGAAGAAGAAGCTAATATTATGATGAATTGTTATGAAAAAGAATAATAAAATCATTCTTATCATAATATTAACCATGGTAATGTGTAGAGAGTTAATCATGGTTAAATGGAATGGTTAGGATTAAGCATGAGACAAAATGGTCACTTGGTCAAAGTCTTCATGAAGCTTCATCAAGCTTCATGAACAAACAAAGAAAGCCACCATTTTTCTCATTTTCTTTTCCAAAATAAAATAAATTAAATAAATGAATAAGAAAATGAAAACCCTAACCAATATACAACCATGGTTTAATCTTTACACAAACCCTAGTGAGCATGTATCATCAAACATGATACAAACTTGTGTACAAAAGTATATCACATATACAATGTGCACAAACAAGTGAGAAAAACCATTTAAAGTGAACCAATACTAGTTAATGCAAAGTAATATATCAAATATATAATTATGCATTAAATCATTAAATCAACACTTGATTTAACGATCCGGTCATATCCCATATAACCGACTAATATACAATGTATCGATTTATCGAATCAATCCTTGATTCGATAACTAGGTTATATCGCATACAACCATATCGATACATTCATCGCGAGAATGAAATACGGTATCACATACACGCATTATTCTCGGTCCCGCACATATCTCATATGCGCTCCTATTTCGTTTCGCTTGAGCCAGGAAACCTCTGTGTAGGACTCTAAAGACTCGTCAATACGCTGGCAGCAGGTGATGATCATATCAAACACCCACAAGCCGCAAGCGGTCTGCTAAAC
This sequence comes from Agapanthus africanus, assembly GCA_030015575.1. NCBI lineage: Eukaryota > Viridiplantae > Streptophyta > Magnoliopsida > Asparagales > Amaryllidaceae > Agapanthus > Agapanthus africanus. Next base: position 301,996,239 of record JASDDO010000014.1, on the reverse strand, counting down.
ATAACGGCCACCCGGGTATTGAGCGATCAGAAGATCGACGAGCAAGCCCGCTCACACTCCTGTGAATCCAACCAGTAACACTTACCGTACAGTCCGGTCTCGTCGTCTGATATGTCGCATATCTCGCCTAGGGGTGGTAAACGTCAGACCCCAATAGCTCGATAAGTCGTGTCGATATGAGGTCTATAACAGTTCGAGAAACTACAGGTAACACTTACCAGTAAATCTCAGCAACCCTGGCCAGGGATTTCCGGTTATAGCCAATCGAACACAGCGCAACATCAACTCCCTATACCAGGAGAGACGAATCCCCTCCTATCGCTCATTGCCTCCATGTGATTCGGGACTGTACCCAAAAACCACCGTTTTGCACGCCCTCTTGGACATGGTAAGGTGGAAATCAAAGCACAGTGGGAACCACACAAGACTCTATGACAATCTCGGGTCAACAGACTACTCTGTACCAGTGTCACCAGAGAACTGCCATCTGACGTAAGGTATAATACCATCTGGGAGTTCTCGGCGAGTCCGTCCAGTGTACCCAGTCTCCACTGAGCACCCGTATATCATCTCTGATGTCAAACACCAATGGATATGGGATCATCCATCGCCCATCTGTATGGGTCGAGAAGGTATACGCTAGTCTACTCTGGTATATCGATGCCCCGTCTCGATACACCCACGACTAGGGACTTTGAAGGATGTACTTATAGACTATCTGTCCCCACTAGTATGATCTGCATCATAGTCCAGGTAGTCAAGTACACATCCTAAGGGCTTTACCAACATGTAACAGAGAGACAATCAGTATACACGTTAAGGTAAAGAGCAACCAGATAGCATACTATCATGTCGAGCAAGAAAGTCCTCCCTATATATGTCCAAGCATCCGCTACAATATACATCCTATGTATAGTAATGGCCTCTAGGGCATATATATAACTAACAATCTCCCACTTGCACTAGGGCCATCTGATAGCAGTGGTTGTAGTATCTCATACTCAACCATCCCATAAAAGTCTCTCTCTGGGAAAAGGCCTTTGTGAGTGGATCCGCCGTGTTGTCCTCTGAGTCTACTCTCCTAACCTCGATCACCCTGGAGATCAACCATCTCCAAGATCAGGTGATACTGCCTTAGAATATGTCTGGATCACTGATGGGACGGACGTTCCTTGGCATAAGCCACAACTCCATTGTCACACAATGGCAGGAACGATGTTCATCTCATGAACCAATATACACCCAAACAACCTCTTTGGTAGCATCTTAAGTAGCGATGTATCCAGCCTTTATCGTCTAGTATGTCACGGTATCTAGCTTGGAACTCTTCTAACATACCGTCCCTTTACTGAGGGTAAAGACAATGCCTGTGACTGACATTCAGTCGTCTTTATCACTCTGGAACCCTTCCAGTGATTCTCCCCAGGATCGATTGATACCATCTCACTACAATTAGTGAGGATCCTAACATCCAATTAGATCTATCGCATAGATCCAAAATCCAGGATTTAGGAGGTATCACTTTGATCCTATTATGGAGAATTCTTGTGATAACCGGAGATTGACCGAGCGTAGCATAGAAAACTCCTTCCCTATTAAGAGTATGTCATCCACGTACTCTACGAGGATCACTACCATACTCCCTACTACCTTCTTGTATATACAAGGTTCATCTACCATTTTGATGATGTCAAACTATTTGACTAACACATCAAAACAGATGTTCCAACTCTGCGATACCTGCTTTATCCTATAAAGCATCTTGTACACGTTTCCGCTGCTCCCACTGTCTACGAAGCCCTCTGGCTGTGTACTTATAGACGTTCTCTTCTAAAACATCATTTAGAAAAGCAGTCATGGCACCCAACCGCCAGATATCGCAGTCATGGTATGTAGCCGTGGCAAGTAGGATCTGGATGGACTTAAGCATAGCCACTTGAAAAGGTTTCATCATTATCCACGCCTGGTCGATGACGAAAAGCTTTAACAAGTCTAGCTTTGAAAGTCTCAACTTTTCCATCTACACCAAGTAATCTTCTCAAGATATACTTGCTCCTGATGGGGATTTAACCCTTCAGATATAGCAACCAAAGTCCATACTTTGTTGGTGTACATGGATTCCATCTCAGATCGCTAAGCATCCAGCCATTCTTACAGAGTCTCACTCCTGATGGCCAGCTCGAAACTAGTTGGGTCATCATCTCATGATGCAATCCTCGCTCCCACTGTCATAGAGTAACCGAAGTATCTCTCAGGTGGGTGAGGAACCTCACTAGATCGGCAGAGAGGCTGAGGTTCGTTGGTAACTATTGAATCCTTTGGTTTTATCAAATCATCTGCTGTAGTTTGTATAGCTGGAACATTTCCAGTTCTACATAACGGATCTTGCCTCGAGCTTGTCCGGATTTTTCTTTTAGACATAGGCCGGACAACCCCAAATCTTAACTAACTTAAGATATGGGCTCTTCCCTTTCCATATCACATATGAAGTGGTAGGCAACTGATTTGATTCGAACCCTATTCAATAGGTATGCAGCTTCTCAAGTGTATAACTCCCAAAAAGGAAATAGGTAACTCAGTAGTACTCATCATAGAGCACACCTTATCATATAGGGTGTGATTGCTCCGCCCCGATATACCATCGTGCCATTGTGTATACGGAGGAGTAATGCTGAGAGAGAATCTCATTCTCCTTTAGAATAGTCCAAGAATTTCGTGCTCAAGTATTCTCCTCCTTGATCTTATCAAAGGACATAATACTTATACCCGTATTTTGGTTCTCTACTTCTAACTTATATTCTGTGAATATCTCAAAAGGTTCGGACTTGTGTTTCAACAGGAACATAGGTCTGAATCTCGAAAGATCATCAGAGAATGTAATGAAGTATAAAGAACCGGTCTTGGCAATTGTAGACAGGGGACCTACATACATCAACATGTATCATCCCAAGAGTTCACTAACTCTTTCTCTGTTTCCAGTAAACAGAGCTATGGTCATATTATCTCTGTGACATGACTGGCAAGTTTCAGAAGATGTAAATTCAAACTAATTTAAATATGCATCTATATGTAACTTCAGCTAGTCGGGTCGCATTGATTTGACCTAGTCTACAATACCTTAAGAAGAATTCGTTCATTTCTGAACTCTTCCTCTTATGTGTGTTCCATATACTAAGAACTGTAGTTTGATTTAGAACATCAATGCTTTTAGATAACGTGCCTGAACCGATCAACTTTTGATATAGGAAATGTTCAAAACATTATCCAACAATACAAAATTTTATCATTTCTTTACTTATAAAGAGACTGATATGATTTTGTATATCAGGTTCGGTATCTAATAACATTCGTTCAGAATCAATGTATTTGTAATACAGGGTGACAGTGACCAACAGACTTGGCTGCAACACTTGCCCCGTTTTCTGCTTCATGAAACTTATCACCCGTTCTCAGTTCTCTACCTAGCTGTAGCCCTATGTAACAGATTACATATCTGAGATCCTGATCTGGTATCACATACCCAGGATGCGGAGGATACTGAGAAACAGTTCTTTGTAACGAACACACCCGAAGATGATGCATCAGCATGCACTCTCTTCGTTTGGGCGGCACGGGTATTCTGGTAATCCTCAATTTCCTGCTTTGTCTTATAACAATTATAAGTTGGAGCGGGACCAACGTTCCCCAGCTCAGTATAACAAGCGGGTTCGGTCAAATATCCATATTATTATCTTGATTAAGGCGAGATATGGTCGCTACCTGGAGAGAGAGAGAAGAAAACACTCAGCGTGCGCTCTTGCTAGAATAGATTGGTTATTATTTTATCTAATCAGGATGGCTCCCACTGCTTTTTATCAAATCTTCCTTCAAACCCTAAAAGGAAAGACTAGCCGGGATTAATTACACACTACAAGTTCGCCAATCTTTCAGCCAGGCCAGTGTCGGTACTTTGAGGGAGGTCCCCCGTGCTTTCGCACGAACCTAATTAATGTAAACCTCGTTTTCCCAGAGGCGTAACCTCGTTAACACCTTTCTAGACACCTACTTGATCGACTAATTGTAATGTGTAAAACTCTCCCAGGAGTAACTCTTACTCACAGCGGGTATCGGGATCCAACTATCTCATAGAAGGTATGCAATCTCATTGCAAATTTCAACACTTGAAATTCCCGATAATATTTTGCCCCTAGCGTCCTATGACCTTGACGGAGGCCAAACTACCCATAGTCCGCTAGTCAAGTTCAACCCGTCATTTCCTGATTGAATTAAACCCACCCGCACGATCCTTGACGGAGGCCAAACAACGCCGTACGAATACCCTAATCCAATCGCATCATATGCTAGCAGATAAGCACTAGTTAGCTACCGTACACTACGCCTTGACGGAGGCCAAACAACCGCAGCACGAATACTAACTAGTACTTATCTGAAATGACGGAGGGCTACGACAGGTTTTTATGAAAACCTATTGCGTAATGAACTTGATATCGTTGTAGAATCAAATGATTTTAAAATGGAGTGTTTTTGAGGCTTTTCTAGTTTTGCTAAAGGGGTCACTCCCGGTGAAGGGATCGTCGGCCCTTTCCTCGTCGAATGAGGTGCGGGATATATCATTTATATCACGGTGCAAAGCAGAAACTCTTAAAAGCAATCAAAAGACAAACCGAGTGTGTAGCATCTGCCAGTTATTGCTAAAGGAGTCACTCCCGGTGAAGGGATCTCGGTCCTTTCCTCATCGAATAAGGTGCAGGATATATCACATATACCGCTGTGCAAAGCAAGAACTGTAGCTACCTGTTTTATTTTGAAATTCGATTCTACAACATCTTAGGTTTCTTTTATTTCATTAATCACATTAATGAAGTCCCATCATTTAATTACCTAAACATCACAGATAAATACGACGTACACTTATGCCATCCGCATTCGCCTCGATGTCCCCTCGTGCACCGTTAGGTTAGGTAACTAACGGCAGAGCGGGGCAGGGCTAGCGCGGGTGTAAAACATAAGTAACGCCTATATAATATATCATATATACTATATACTGTATCTATCACAGAACATCACATGATCACATCACAGATATCGCAGCAGAAGAATCATATGAAATATTGGATATACTAGGACGTCCGTGTTTTCAATACGAGCCAGTATAAAACACGGATTCCACGGTCGTGATGAATAGCCAAACCCACACCCCTAGACCCCTATGAGAGCGGCAAGCAACCCTACCAATTCTAGAGTTAGGAGACCCGGACTCGACTCCTCGAGTTGGTCTCCCACTGGACTTCAGAACCCGGTTACTTGTGCTCCCCTCCTTGGGTCTATCCTAGTGCGAAAAAGTAAATAATATACAAAAGGTGACATCTTCCGCAACCTGGAAGTGCCCCAATAAAAGAATATTACATACAAGTTTTTACATGAATGAAAATGAAAAACACTCATCTCACATAAAAAACCCCGGCTATTCAAACACGACGATCCAATATAACATATCCAGCAACACATAACATCACATGTCATCAACGTAAGTAAATATGCGCATCCCAATTTTCGTTGACATATAGCAACGAAACCGGCGATATCACATATTACACTTACGGTCACAGAAAAGAAAGTGTAAAACTACAACAGTTGGAATCCGCAACCTGCATAGACATCGCATGCCTAATCAAATGAATTTCTTAGACATCGCATGCCTAACAATTATAAACCCCGCATTTCAGTCTCATTATCGAAAACACTTTTCAATATCAAGTTGGGCAATTCAAAAAGATTCCCGACATACTGATCGAATGCTCGTCGCAAACTTTAGTAGGCGGCCACACCCCCGACGCCGTCGACGAAGTGCACCAAGGCGGAACACCGCTGCCGCGAGCACCCGGACGGATGCTTTCGGCGACGGGGTTCTCCTACAGTCACTTGGTCGGGGCTATGGAGTGAGGCTGTCTATTAAGTTTACCGGCGAGTATCCGCGTACGCTACGTGATTGCGACGGACTTTTGATCGCATCAAAATTCCGTGGCAACCGATCAAGTGAGACTAAACCGCTAGATTTATAACATTCATTCAGTTATCTCATAACTACTTGTGAATTCCAATTATTGTATCACATTCCGGATAAATAGAAAATGTTAACCTTTCCGATCGAACAAACGAACACCCAAGTTTTCCCGATACAGCTCAACACATGAAATAAGTCTAAAAACATTCAGTTCATGCCTCAGTACCAACGGTCCAGCCGTAGAAGGGTCAAGCCAACGCCTCACATGTGGCACGCCATACTGCCCCAAACCCTAAGGTTCAAAGGGCAGTTCAAGACGGTCACATAATCGAGTTAAGGTTTGTTGTCTTCTAGAGGGACCATCGCGTTACTTGCACTACTTAGAACGTCTTTAAACCATGGAAAAATCCAACACTTGGAAATTTCCCGACAGGGGAAAAATTGGGTATTTATATCCGGTCGAACTTTTTAACAGTTTCTAAAATATCCGGAAAGCCACATAGACAAAATTAGAAAATCCGATTGAAACACCGAGTCCCCAATACAACCCAGAAAACTCAACTCTTGAGTTCAGAAAAAAAATATCCCAGGAAAACCAGCACTGCAAAATAGGAATTACTGTGCAAAATTCAATGGGAGAAGAGACAAAATGGCCGCGGAACAGCCGCATTAGCACGCTAATGCCGCGGTTCCGCCGCACTTTAGACAGATCATTAGGTAATTTTTGCACCGTAATTCTTAGAATTTCCTGCTGAATTTTCTGCATATTTTTAATCTGGAAAAAACCCAATTTTTGGAAAAAGTCCAGAGAGCAAATTTGTGTTAGGGTTTCGGTTTAATCGGACTTTAAACTCCGTCTACGCATCGCCTAAGGCTCTAGCTAGGCTCTGATACCATTGTAGGGTTCCTAGGCACACTAATGAGGTCTCATAAGGCATCAACCATGCCAATTTCAAATTTTACGGGTGCCGAGAAACCCTAATACGGATCGTTAACTAGAAGTCTAGGCGAACACATGCAACTAGTTAACAAATTAACTAAAAGAACGGAAATACAACCTTTGTAGATCCGGTCCTCCACCTCCATAGCTCCGCAATGAAGTCTCCTCGCTGTCCAAATGGAAACCCGGGCTCTAGCGTCGGCTTCATCGGAGAAATGGGCGGGCAAGGTCGTCGGCTTCGTGCCGAAGATGATCTACGTCGAGGCATCACAAGATCAAGCTCCACCTTCACCAAGCCATGAAAACTTGTGAAGGAAACACCCTATACTACTTGGCAAGAGGTAGAGGATGAAGAAATAGGAGGTGGGTTCACTTTAGAATTGGATTTCTCACTCTTTTTCACTAGTTGCCATTGATGGAGGCAAGCTTCTTCATCTTGAAGATGAAGAAGAAGAAGCTAATATTATGATGAATTGTTATGAAAAAGAATAATAAAATCATTCTTATCATAATATTAACCATGGTAATGTGTAAGAGTTAATCATGGTTAAATGGAATGGTTAGGGTTAAGCATGAGACAAAATGGTCACTTGGTCAAAGTCTTCATGAAGCTTCATCAAGCTTCATGAACAAACAAAGAAAGCCACCATTTTTCTCATTTTCTTTTCCAAAATAAAATAAATTAAATAAATGAATAAGAAAATGAAAACCCTAACCAATATACAACCATGGTTTAATCTTTACACAAACCCTAGTGAGCATGTATCATCAAACATGATACAAACTTGTGTACAAAAGTATATCACATATACAATGTGCACAAACAAGTGAGAAAAACCATTTAAAGTGAACCAATACTAGTTAATGCAAAGTAATATATCAAATATATAATTATGCATTAAATCATTAAATCAACACTTGATTTAACGATCCGGTCATATCGCATATAACCGACTAATATACAATGTATCGATTTATCGAATCAATCCTTGATTCGATAACTAGGTTATATCGCATACAACCATATCGATACATTCATCGCGAGAATGAAATACGGTATCACATACACGCATTATTCTCGGTCCCGCACATATCTCATATGCGCTCCTATTTCGTTTCGCTTGAGCCAGGAAACCTCTGTGTAGGACTCTAAAGACTCGTCAATACGCCGGCAGCAGGTGATGATCATATCAAACACCCACAAGCCGCAAGCGGTCTGCTAAACGTAACGGCCACCCGGGTATTGAGCGATCAGAAGATCGACGAGCAAGCCCGCTCACACTCCTGTGAATCCAACCAGTAACACTTACCGTACAGTCCGGTCTCGTCGTCTGATATGTCGCATATCTCGCCTAGGGTGGTAAACGTCAGACCCCAATAGCTCGATAAGTCGTGTCGATATGAGGTCTATAACAGTTCGAGAAACTACAGGTAACACTTACCAGTAAATCTCAGCAACCCTGGCCAGGGATTTCCGGTTATAGCCAATCGAACACAGCGCAACATCAACTCCCTATACCGGGAGAGACGAATCCCCTCCTATCGCTCATTGCCTCCATGTGATTCGGGACTGTACCCAAAAACCACCGTTTTGCACGCCCTCTTGGACGTGGTAAGGTGGAAATCAAAGCACAGTGGGAACCACACAAGACTCTATGACGATCTCGGGTCAACAGACTACTCTGTACCAGTGTCACCAGAGAACTGCCATCTGACGTAAGGTATAATACCATCTGGGAATTCTCGGCGAGTCCGTCCAGTGTACCCAGTCTCCACTGAGCACCCGTATATCATCTCTGATGTCAAACACCAATGGATATGGGATCATCCATCGCCCATATGTATGGGTCGAGAAGGTATACGCTAGTCTACTCTGGTATATCGATGCCCCGTCTCGATACACCCACGACTAAGGACTTTGAAGGATGTACTTATAGACTATCTGTCCCCACTAGTATGATCTGCATCATAGTCCAGGTAGTCAAGTACACATCCTAAGGGCTTTACCAACATGTAACAGAGAGACAATCAGTATACACGTTAAGGTAAAGAGCAACCAGATAGCATACTATCATGTCGAGCAAGAAAGTCCTCCCTATATATGTCCAAGCATCCACTACAATATACATCCTATATATAGTAATGGCCTCTAGGGCATACATATAACTAGCAGTGAGTACACTGGACGGACTCGTCGAGAACTTTTAGATGGTACTATACCTATCGTCAGATGGAAGTTCTCAGGTGACATGAGTACATGTTAGTCTTTAGACCTGAGGTCATTATTTGTCTCATGTGAGTTCCCACTGTGCTTTGATCACTACCCTACCACGGCTCCACTGAGTCGTACAAATATGTTTTGGTTGGGTACAGTCCTGAGCCACATGGAGAAAGTGAGTGATTGTTGGGGATTCTTCTCTCCCGGTATAGGGAGTCGATATCGCACTTTGTTCGATTGGTCAGGACCATAAGACCTTGGCCAAGGCAGTTGGGATTTACTGATAGGTTAATCAGTAGTTTTCCGGATTGGTCCTGAGTCGCATCAGCACGAATTATTGGGTTATTAGGGTCTGACGTTTACCACCCCTAGATCTGGTACGCGATACTCTCAGACGAAGAGACCGGACTGTACGAAGATTGTCACGGATAGGCTTAGTAAAGATCTGGATGAGTTTGCTTGTCGGCCTTCCTCTTCGACAGGTACCCGGATAGCCGTTACGTACAGCTAGTGCCGCTGATGTGCTTGTGGTTATGGATTTATCCAGTAACTCACTGCCGGCATACTTTCGAGTCTGTAGAGTCCCACACAGAGCGTTTCCCTGGTTTAGGCGAAATGATGTAGTAGCCGTATTGGATACGTGCAGGTTTCCGATTGATTGATGGTACCATGTACCCGGACTTTCGATCGGACAGTTGATAATACTAGCCGGCTAGGGTTTTGAGCCAGATTATTAAATCAGGTTTTGATTTAATAATTTACATATATATATGTCGATATGTATATTTTAGTATTATGTTCTTTGTGTTATTCTATCTCGTTGGGTATTCATACTTTTATACGAATGCGGATATGTATATATGGTAGACTGTAAACCGTAATTTATACGGAATACATTCTAGAAGGTGGACACCTCATTATGGCCTTTTCCATTTAATTTTAAATATGAAATGAGGTGTAAAGGAAGATGAGGGGAGAATGGTGAGAACTATACCTCAATAGTGTTGACAAATGAATTATTAATTCATTTGTGCTTACTATTGAAGCATGTTTGCTTTATTATATTGCAAAAATGATTTTACAAAACCATAGTGAGGATTTTCTCTCACTTATATGCTTCATTATTTTTTCTAGAGCTCACCATTTGCTCTCTCCCCTCCTTGCTCTTATGCTCTTCCACCTTCATCTCCAACTGTTCATCACAGAATACTGCATTTTATACCGCCCATTCTTACGCTCGTGTGTTTATAGGTAGGTACTTTTAATCCATGTTTGTTACATGTTTACAGAATAAAGGTTTCCAGTACAAATATTGCAAATCAGGACGAAATCTCCACAGTTACGGCAAAATACGGAACATCTGTCACAGCAGATAAAAGCCGGGTTCCGGTCATCCATATCCGTCCAGTGCCGAGTACCGGTTCCCGATACAAGACATGTGACAGTAGTCATTCATGTCTGGGACAAGCACAGAGCACGAGGTGGGCTGCACAAGAATCAATGGGTGCGCGGAGCTCGAGGGAGATAAAGTCAAAAGTAAAGAAAAGATAATGTAATCTTGGACTTTGAAATCTGCAAATATTCTGAAGACTTCTGTGCAATATGAAGATTGCAAACACGAGGAAAAGACAAACCAGAAAGAGCCACCAAATTTGACCACCTAATTCACCAGTACGGCCGCGGATGAGCGGCCAATAGGGGGTATTGGCCGCGCATCCGCGGCTAGGTGGGGCCCACTCCTTGTCGTTTTTTCTGGGTAGTTTGGGTACTTCATATTGTGTCTGCTGGTTGCCCTAGAACTCCATTCTCCTGCCTATAAATACAGCAGATCTGAGCCAAACCAAGGGAGCTTTTCTTTAGCCTCTTTTTTTGTGTAGTTTTGTTCTTCTTCTTCTTCTTCTTCATTCTTTCTCCATTAAAATTGTAGTGAGAGCTTTTTGAGTGGAAGATTAATGAAGATAAGGGATTTTTATCTTTCTTGTTAGTTTTGCTCCCCCTTGAGATTCTTGCTTTCTCTTGATCATTCAACCTCTTCATTGAGCTTGAATGGTTAAGGGTTAGTTATTGATCTCAAGGGTCGTATTTTCTCACGGGACTAGCACTTCATTTCACATGCGTTCTCTACCCTTCCCTTGATCTTGCAACCTCTTCATTGAGCTTGCAAGTTTAAGGGTTGGCTATTGATCACATGCTTGTCTTGAGTCCTAGTTTCGTATTCTTTTTATCGCTTTTTATTACTTGCAATTTATTTCCTTGTCTTTAATTACTTGCAATTTATTTCATGCACTTAATATTTGTAATCTTTTCTTTTCTTTGTTCTTCTCTTTTGCTCTTTGTTGTTCATTTTGTGAATGTTGTAATTATTGTTATTGTTAAGAAGAAATACGGTATTATAAGTTAACATTTCTTTGCCAATTCCTTTTCCCGTTATTTTCCATTTGAACTTCGCCCAAACCATACGCAAGCGCTCCGTTAGGCACCCTACCCTGACAAGGTAACGGTGATTCCTAACCGCGACCGGTTGCGTTCGGTTTGGCCGGAGGCGAAAGCAAGAGACAAGAACGGAAGGACAAGGGTAAATAAGCCGGATTCCACGAATACCACGCTTAAATCCCCTAATCCACGTTGTTGCCAATTGCTTAGCTTCAATTGGTCAAGACTCGGCTCAAAGGTTTTGAGTACGGATTTCTTTAGCTTATAATCTCGTATCTTTTCTTAACAACTTTATACTTGCAAATAATACACATAGGTTAGATCAAACAAACATACAGATTCTTTATTGACTCGTCTAAGACAAGAAGGTAAGATACCACCATCTCCCTGTGGACCGACCCGTGCTCAACCGGCTAGCTGCAAAGCGACATCGTCCTGATCGCGGTTACACTTTAATTCTTTGAACATCCGAAACGCCAAAAGCGTGCGATCAAATGGCGCCGTTGCCGGGGAGACGGTAGCGTATTTTCTTTCTTGTTATTCGGGTTAATATTCTTTTTGTATATATTAATAAAAAAAAAAAATCTTTTTGTTTTTTTTTGATCATTTTTGTGGGCAAGTGTGCAGATTTTTGCGTATTTGCAAACTGCAATTGTGGGGAGCAAAGTATACGTTCAAGGCAAAGGTGATTACGAAATACAGTGCCAAAGATCCGGGTAGTTTGACCCGCACAAGCGAACCTTTCAAGCTTACCGGATTTGATTCAACGGGGGTTTCCTAACCCAAAAACTTAACGGTACGTACTTTCCTAACACCTTCTTCTCAAATCCGACGCTTCCAATATACTATTCTTTGCAGGATTCTTTGCAAGTTCGCTAGCAAACGCTAAAAATTGACTAACCCGTATTTGTTGCAGCGCCGCGCTTAAACTAAAAAACGATTGTTTGATTCTTTATAGAATTTTTTGAATTGCGCATTGCATACATTAATACGGACTTAAGGGCAAGCGAACCCCACAAGATACGGTAAAGGATTTCATCACCTTTTCCGTGGCCCACAAATCACGAACTTGAGCATAACGTTTACCCGCACAAATTCTAAAAGAAATTAGACTTTAAGCCTTAAGGACTTCGCGCTCACTAGGAGAAGTTAACTGTGTTTAGAACCTCGCTTAACGGTATATTGTTTATGGGGTGTCTAGGAAAGTGTTAACGGCGCAACCGCCAAAAGAGAAAGGGTTATTTAATTAAGGAACTTCGCGAAAGCGTTGGACAACCTCCCCTTATCTCTGCACTTACCTGGCCTCGTGATCAGTGTATCTTGAGCCTGTTTCTTGACACGGTTTTACTTCGACAATCAAGTTCTGGAGCAGGTCTAGTTGACCTAGGTTAACCCTAGAACGATTAGGTGTGTGGTAATTTTTTTGTGTCGTGATTGTTTTTGTCCATATTCTTTTTTGTGTATACTTCATTCTTTTGTTAATATATAACTAAAAAAAAAAATCACATTCTTTTTCCCCTCCTTTTCTCTGCCTTTCTCTCTTTCTCTCTTCATATCATGGGTACTCCACCTCGCAAAACTCTTGCCGAACTTTGGTACCCACAACCAGACATTACTTCCTACGGTTCTTGTTTTGGTCGAACTTCAAACGACCCCTCCATGCCCAAAATCTCTTTGAAAGATCGGATAGACGCGTCTAGGACGAACAACTGGACCCCGCAATCCACTTCGTACCAACCATTTCAAACATTCACCCCTTCTTGCGTTGATACCCCTTTTGAAAGTCCAGTTGTAGCCACAAGACCTATGTCTCTTGCTGAACGTATTGAACAATCTCGTAGCCGATCTTTCACTCCTTTCACCACTTCAAATTCTTGGGATCAACAATTTCATTCACCTTCTTATCCACCTGTTGATCCTACCCCTGTCCAACCATTCAATTCTTACCAGTCCTACCCAACTTTTGCACCTTCCCTAGACATTGCTTCTACACAGCCTTTTGGGAATTTTCAGTATCCAAACAACTGTGAATCTTTTACTGAAACCCCTTCACAACCAATGTCTAGTCTAGAACAGTCCTTGGAAGACTTTAGGGTAGCGTCAAGCCAACAGATGATGGATTTGAATGCGTCCATGGCCGCTCTCATACAACCTACTGACCCGGTAGCTAGTTTTCAACTAGCTCCAACTTTTTCAATGTATGATGAGGCGGCAGGACAGGCTGTGAATTTGAGTGGAGAGAGTGAGATGTACCCCCTTCCAAATCAAACCTACCCATCCCCAATTGAATCCCACACCTCCTGTTTTGAAAGTCTATCGAGTATCCCACATGATTTATCAATTGAAGATAGAATGATGAATGAGTTGTGCGACTTCGTAGTGTGTGATTTGCCCGATTGTGAAGGGACTCATCCAAGTGAAACCGATCCTCAACCTTTGGACCTCTACACCTCCATTTTAGAACCAGAATTGATTGAAATCCATGCTTTTGATGAGATGTCTGAGAATATTGATTTTCACTTGATTGAGGATATTGACGCTGGGAATATTTTGGATGATGAACCCATAGATTTGGCTAAGTTTTTCTGTTCAAATCATCATCCCGAGTCATTAAATGTTTTTCCTGAACCCCATATGCGTCTTGATTTTGTTGAAAATTGCATGGATGAGATAAATTTTGAGGAGAATATTGAGGATAGTACTGAGGATGAAACAGTTTTAATTGATGAGTCGGATTTTCCAATTCATCCTATCCCTTCCACTGACTGTGTACACCCTCCTGAACATTTAACCGATAACCTTCCTCAATCACTTCCCCCCACCCTTTCCATCGGTCTGACCTTGCAAGAAACCGTCTCACTTTCATTTACTATGTCTGGTTTACCAAGTTCGGCGTACCCATGGTTTCTTACGAATCTTGAGGGATTTGACCCAATCTCTCGACGGGTTAATAGATTGGCACAATCGCTGTTTACACATCGCTCATCACAAATTGTGCTAATCTATTCACTCCTTTTACACCCTCAAGTTCGTATTCCACTTCTTTTTCCCTTCCGCCATTCTTCTTCTTCTGATATACCGAGACCGTATCCCGCTTCTATCTCCATACGGTCTCGCGTTTTCTCCGTTTCTTACCTCTTCGCCTTCTTTCACCAACCACTGCTTTACCATGATAGAATTTTTGAATGGTTGGTGTTAACTTTTGGCCTGTGTAAAGCCTTGCATAAATTAACACTGTTCTCTTTCCCCCCTAATCCTGAATTTCAACGCTAAACAGTGGAAACACTGTTTTACTTAAGTTTGGGGGGGACACCTTTTTTTTGTATATATTTTTTGTTTTCCTTTTTTGTTTTGTATATAATTTGTTTTTGGGGGAGCGCCGACAATTTTGACCCTCTTGGTATAGCCTGACAGTGAGGGCACTGTCAAGTTTAAGTTTGGGGGTGTGCTCGGTAAGCTTTCTTCCTTCGCATTCATATGTATATTTTGCATTTGCATACCTTATTAAAAATCCATAAAAATCTGAAAATTTTCTAAAAATATAAAAACTTTTTTGTCGAGTTAGATTGTGGAAGAACTCTGATTCAACATTCGACGGCTTTTGTTTGGAAAAATAGGAATAACTAAATCTTATGTTTAGATTTTGAAAACCTGAAAGATAACTCTCCTTTGAAGTTAACTATGGCTGATATACGTCTTTACATCACACTACACGTGTCGTGAATTTTGGGAATTAGATGACAAGTCTTTCATGTTTAAACTTTTAAACAGATAAATGATTTTCTGAGGATCAAATAGGTTTGTTCTGAAATAAGTAATGTCAAGAATAGTTTATGAAGTAAAGCGAATATGAAGGAATGTTATTGATGCCGTAATTGGAGCTAAGTCTGAAAAATAACCCATCTAAAACTTGATTGGAATGATTACACACCAAACCCACTAAACACGTCTTTTATCCAAAAAAATATTTGAACTGCCGGTTATACCTCCGTTCGTATTAAATCATCTGATTTTCACGACAAAACTGTCTTTTGTTTTCTGGACCTAGGTAACTTGAGTAATTAAGTCCGCTGGGGTGTTTCTACACCTAATGCCCTAAAACCAACTGGTTTGGGTGCATTGGCCCAAAGCTCGCTAAGAAGCCTAGAAAGTCCAGTTTTAAAACAAAGTCAAGCAAGTGTTCTCTCTGAATTAAAATTCCTAACGGTTCTTTGTGTGAGAATAATCTTGATAAAAGACAGGCTTTTATAAAAATTTTAACGGAGATATGAAGGTTTTATTCTATGATAAAGACTATTGCACGTTCACAGAGGTGTGTATGAAATGAAAACAAGAAAAAGGTGGAGTGAAGAATAAGACCTAGTTTCCTGTTAGGGAAGATAGAAATTCTGAAGTTGAAACCTTACTGGAAAACGAAACTTGAAAAATGCTTAACTCTTTATAAAACTTATGTGATCCTTTTAAAATTGTTATCTGGGCTTTATTGTGCGACATGATGACTTTAATCGACCTTTCTGGAACTTAACGGCACTATTTGCACTACACATAAAGACATATAAAACCTGTAGTTAAATAAGAAGCGAGGTGTGAAAACTAAAGGTTCGATAGTCTAGACTTAGGATTATAGAATTGTTATTTTCTGAAACAAAACTTTAGGGTTTGAATCTTAGTTATTTTATGACACTAGCTTGACGGGATTTTGTGGGTAGTATCCGCTGAAAACCCTCAGGAGACAACACTCCTCCTACTAGGGACACCTAGAGGTTTAACGGCTTGTTGCACGTGCTCAGTGCAATCGCGTTCCCTGCGAAAGTGCGGTTATCATTTTATTTTTGTGAATAATTGGTTTTGCTCGGGACGAGCAAAAGTTAAGTTTGGGGGTATTTGTTCATCACAGAATACTGCATTTTATACCGCCCATTCTTACGCTCGTGTGTTTATAGGTAGGTACTTTTAATCCGTGTTTGTTACATGTTTACAGAATAAAGGTTTCCAGTACAAATATTGCAAATCAGGACGAAATCTCCACAGTTACGGCAAAATACGGAACATCTGTCACAGCAGATAAAAGCCGGGTTCCGGTCATCCATATCCGTCCAGTGCCGAGTACCGGTTCCCGATACAAGACATGTGACAGTAGTCATTCATGTCTGGGACAAGCACAGAGCACGAGGTGGGCTGCACAAGAATCAATGGGTGCGCGGAGCTCGAGGGAGATAAAGTCAAAAGTAAAGAAAAGATAATGTAATCTTGGACTTTGAAATCTGCAAATATTCTGAAGACTTCTGTGCAATATGAAGATTGCAAACACGAGGAAAAGACAAACCAGAAAGAGCCACCAAATTTGACCACCCAATTCACCAGTACGGCCGCGGATGAGCGGCCAATAGGGGGTATTGGCCGCGCATCCGCGGCTAGGTGGGGCCCACTCCTTGTCGTTTTTTCTGGGTAGTTTGGGTACTTCATATTGTGTCTGCTGGTTGCCCTAGAACTCCATTCTCCTGCCTATAAATACAGCAGATCTGAGCCAAACCAAGGGAGATTTTCTTTAGCCTCTTTTTTGTGTAGTTTTGTTGTTCTTCTTCTTCTTCTTCATTCTTTCTCCATTAAAATTGTAGTGAGAGCTTTTTGAGTGGAAGATTAATGAAGATAAGGGATTTTTATCTTTCTTGTTAGTTTTGCTCCCCCTTGAGATTCTTGCTTTCTCTTGATCATTCAACCTCTTCATTGAGCTTGAATGGTTAAGGGTTAGTTATTGATCTCAAGGGTCGTATTTTCTCACGGGACTAGCACTTCATTTCACATGCGTTCTCTACCCTTCCCTTGATCTTGCAACCTCTTCATTGAGCTTGCAAGTTTAAGGGTTGGCTATTGATCACATGCTTGTCTTGAGTCCTAGTTTCGTATTCTTTTTATCGCTTTTTATTACTTGCAATTTATTTCCTTGTCTTTAATTACTTGCAATTTATTTCATGCACTTAATATTTGTAATCTTTTCTTTTCTTTGTTCTTCTCTTTTGCTCTTTGTTGTTCATTTTGTGAATGTTGTAATTATTGTTATTGTTAAGAAGAAATACGGTATTATAAGTTAACATTTCTTTGCCAATTCCTTTTCCCGTTATTTTCCATTTGAACTTCGCCCAAACCATACGCAAGCGCTCCGTTAGGCACCCTACCCTGACAAGGTAACGGTGATTCCTAACCGCGACCGGTTGCGTTCGGTTTGGCCAGAGGCGAAAGCAAGAGACAAGAACGGAAGGACAAGGGTAAATAAGCCGGATTCCACGAATACCGCGCTTAAATCCCCTAATCCACGTTGTTGCCAATTGCTTAGCTTCAATTGGTCAAGACTCGGCTCAAAGGTTTTGAGTACGGATTTCTTTAGCTTATAATCTCGTATCTTTTCTTAACAACTTTATACTTGCAAATAATACACATAGGTTAGATCAAACAAACATACAGATTCTTTATTGACTCGTCTAAGACAAGAAGGTAAGATACCACCATCTCCCTGTGGACCGACCCGTGCTCAACCGGCTAGCTGCAAAGCGACACCGTCCTGATCGCGGTTACACTTTAATTCTTTGAACATCCGACACGCCAAAAGCATGCGATCACCAACCTCCTCTCTACACTTTCATGTGTTGAGAATCAAGAGAGGAGGTGAGATAGAAATACATAGAACCTTAGACTACATCCTTGATCATTTAGACTGGCAATCCAAGTTTTCTAGTTGCTCCATTTGATACTTAGTGTGAAGCTAGAGCCATGGATCACAACCCTTGGGTGGATCATCTTCGACGGAGGGAGACGGACGATCAAGCTCAATCATGGAGGCCACTAGGAGCTTACGAAAAGGAACGAAGACCGAAGGACACGGATCTTTTGGTGAGAATCTCTATCATAGTAGGTAGCTCCTCTAGTATAGCTAGTTAAGGATTATGGTAGATCCGGTTATAGGGTTATTCTAGCACCAGTTTTTAAATGTAGAAAATTTTTTGTTCCGCAAAGAGCCATGGTTGATGGCCAGGACGTTAGTGTAATCTAACATGGCATCAGAGCCAGCTCATAAACCCTAAACTAGAAGTTTAAACAACGTTCAAAATAACGAAACTGAAATAACTACGAAATACGGAATCAAAATCCAAGTTTTTTTTGTTTTTTAAATGGCCTCTAAATTTTTTTAAACAACTGCAGAGTGCTCTTTATGCTAGAACTAGAACACTAGAGAAAAACGAGCCAAGAATTTCAAAACTTGGCCGGCGAAAACTCCATTTTAACCGGCTTAGCCGGTTCTTCTATAGAGATAGGCGCTCGTTTTGTTTGGTATTCTATAAGACTTGGATTTAGGGTTTCAGGATATGTTTGATTTTGCCCAGATTGAATTTTCAGTTATCTTGAGTTTTGGAGCAATACGAAGTATTTCGAAGTCGCTATTTTTAACACTGTTTAAAAGTTTTAGTACATACATTACTATCCGCGACCATGTGTCATTTGATCGGTATAACCCGTCTAAATGCTATATGTTCTATTAGATGGGTTTGCGAACATGACATTCACGTTGATGTTCTGTGTTTGTGCTGATGTTGTGGTTGGATTGTCGTGGTGGATAGCCGGTGGTGCAATGGTTGTAGTATAGTTTATATTCATTTGTACATATGTTATTGCGAGGCGAGCGTTCGACATGTGGACAGCTGTTTGCCGTGTTGTATATTATTTAATTGGGGCACGACCGGGTTGAGGTTGATGTCACCCTTGTACATATATTTTTATTTTCTGTACTAGGATTACCCTACGGTGGAGTGCTCGAATAGCCGGGTTCTAGAGGGCAACGAGCCCGCATCTCATGTCGTTGAGATGGAGGGGGCTTCATTCTAGAATTGGCGGGCTATTCGCCGCACTCGTAGGGGGTATAGGATGACCCAGGGAGGGGCGCTCAAGTTACTGGATCCCGTGAAGTGCTGGGTGGCCCACTCACTTTGTTGATTGGGGTTGCCTCATTTCTGGGATTGGCAGGTAACTTGCTTCGCTCGTAGGGGTCCAGGTTTTCATTGCACGGGCTATCCACATGATCGGGAACGTCTGGTCTCATTTGCGGCTAAAATAAAACCCGAGGCTCCAAGTTTATCCACCATTTTGTGTTGCTTGCTGAGATTCTGTGATGTTTCTTATATCATTCATGGGATGAATGTTATATATATATATACTAGTAAATGTTGTATATGTTTTGCACCCGTGCTAGTCCAGCCCCCGCTCTGCCGTTAGTTAAGTAACCTAACGGTGCATGACGGGGTCCCGTGGCTAATGCGGATGGCATGTGCGTACATTTTATTTTCGTTCTTTTATGGTGTGATAGGAATTAATTGATGGGACCGCATTAATTTTGATTAATGCAAGAAAAGAAACCTATTAAGATGTTAGAATAAATTTCGAAAAAATATAGCTATATTCTTTCGCTTTGCATAGTGGTGTTCGGTCATGAACATCCAGCACCTCATTCGAGAAGGCAAGAGCCTAGATCCCTTCGCGGGGAGTGACCTCTTGAGCAAAAGTTTATATTGTAGATTACTCGGTTTTCTTCAAAACACAAGTTTTAAAAAGCGGAGCCTAAACCACTCCTTTTCAAAACTACTGGGTTCCTTCAACGATATCAAGTTCATTACGTTAAAGGGTTTTTCGCCAAAAACCCAGCTGTAGCCCTCCGTCATTTCGGATTGGTAGTGCTTAGTATTCGTGCTACGCATTTCGATCTTTAGTAGAGGCGTAGTGTTCGGTAGCTATGTAATACTTTTCTGTTGCATGATAATGCAATTGGTTAGGACAGTCATGTGATCATATTGATCTTTAGCCAAGGCTCGTACGGATGGGTCTAATGCAATCAATATAATGACGGGTAGAACTTGACTAGGACCTTTTGACATTTTGATCTTTAGTCAAGGTCACGTGGGTCCAGGGGAAAAAACTATATCGAGAGTTTCAAATATACAGGAAACTTGCTAGTGTTGCATACCTTCTGAAGTGTGGTGACTAGAGTGGCTTCCATCTAGGTCATCACACAATGATAGTTGGATCCCGATCCCATTGATGAGTAGGATTACTCTTGGGAGATTTTCTCACTTAACAATCAATGCTATAAACCAAGTAGGTGTCTAGACGGTGTTAGCGGGGTTCGCCTCCAGGGAAAAGAGCTTATGTAATTAAGGAATTTCGCGAAAGTGTTGCAAAACCTCCCTCGAAGTACCGACACCAGCCTGGCCGAAAGGTTAAGCAAGTATTGTGACGTGCGATTAATCCCGACTAGTTCTTCTTTTAGGGTTTGAAGAAGAATTCGAGGAAATAGTGGAAGCCATCCTGATTAGATAAATTAATAAACCAATCTAATCTTGCAAGAGCGCACGCTGAGTGTTTCTTTTCTCTCTCTTTCCAGGTAGCAACCATTTCATGTCCTAATCAAGATAATAAAATGTATCGCTTGACCGATCCGAATTCTTATTCAGGGCTGGGGAACGTCGGTTTGACTCTAACTTATGACAACAGTCATGAGTATGAGTAGAGGAAAGAGGATTGCATGAATTCCTTGATGACCCCTTCGAAGAAGAAGCATACTATTGTGTTTCCTTCAGGTGTTCTTGTTATTGAGAACTGCTTTTCAGTCAGTCCTACCTCCTGGGTACTAGATACCGGATCAGGATCTCATATCTGTAATTTATTGCAGGGACTGAGAAAAAGTAGGATAGTTGGACCTGGTGATATGTCCTTCAGAGCAGGAAACAGAGCACAAGTTGATGCTGCTGCCGTCGGTGAATATCACCTAGCATTGCCAAGAGGTAATACTATGATTTTGAACAATTGCTATTATGTACCTTCCATGGTTTGCAACATCATATCAGTTTCTTTACTTGATAAAGATGGATATAAGTTTGTTCTTGATAGAAATATCATGAACATTTACCTTAATCAGGTATTGGTTGCAGAAGGTACACTGTGTAATGGTATCTATGTTCTAAATCAAAACGCAGTTTTCAACATACAAAATACACGCAAGAGGAAGAGTTCAGATGTGAACGAATCCTACTTGTGGCATTGCAGAATTAGTCATATTGGAGAGAAAAGACTAAGTAAGTTGCATAAAGATGGATATTTGAATATGTTCGAATTTTTATCTTATGAAACTTGTCAATCCTGTCTCAAGGGAAAGATGACCAAATCTCTGTTCACCGGACACGGAGAAAGAGCAGCAGAGCTCTTGGGACTCATACACAGTGATGTGTGTGGTTCGATGTCTATACATGCAAGGGGTGGATTCTCATACTTCATCACATCCACTGACGATCTCTCTAGGTTCGGGTATGCGTATCTTATGAAACACAAATCTGAAGCTTTTGAGAAATTCAAAGAATACAGAAACGAAGTAGAGAACCAGACTGGAAAAAGTATCAAGATCCTCCGATCTGATAGAGGAGGAGAGTACTTAAGCACGGAATTCCTAGAATACCTAAAAGAGAATGGAATTCTCTCTTAGCTTACTCATCTGTATACACCATAGCACAATGGTGTATCGGAGCAGAGGAATCGTACCCTTTTGGATATAGTTCGTTCCATGATGAGTAATGCTGAGTTGCCTCTTTCATTTTGGAGGCTTGCACTTGAAACAACAGCATACCTATTGAATCAAGTTCCGTCTAAATCCGTGCCCAAAAATCCATATGAAATATGGAGTGGAAAGATGTCTTAAATTCATTAAGATATGGAGTTATCTGGCTTATGTTAAAAAGCACAATCCGGACAAACTTGAGGCACGATCAGTGTTGTGTAAATTTATAGGATATTCCAAACATTCACGAGGATATCTTTTCTACTATGTAGAGGAACAAAATATTGTTATCTCTAGGAATGGCACCTTTCTGGAATGGCAGTTTCTTGTAAAAGAAACCAGTGGAAATATGGTAAAACCGGAAGAGATTCCAGACATGCAAACAACAACTGAAGATTTGATAGAATCACAGGATTCAATAATCCCAGACGAACTTCAACCACTTCGCAGAACTAGTAGGATTTCTCATCCGCCCGAAAGATACTACGGTTTTCTCATAGACGGGGATCGAGAGGATTGCATCTTGGAAGAAGATGATCTTAGTAGTTTCAAGCAGTCCATTATCAGTAGGGACTCTGATAAATGGCTGGATGCTATGCGATTCGAAATGGAGTCCATGTACGCCAATAAAGTGTGGACCTTGGATATTACTCCACCTGGGGTAAAACCCGTTGGATGCAAATGGATCTACAAAAAGAAGTTTGGTGTAGATGGGTAGGTGGAAACCTATAAGGCTAGACTTGTTGCAAAATGTTTTCGTCAAAGACCAGGAGTGGACTATGACGAAACCTTTTCTCTAGTGGCTATGCTCAAATCCATTCGGATCCTACTTGCCATTGCTGCCTTCCATAACTATGAAATCTGGCAGATGGACGTAAAAACGGTGTTTCTAAATGGAAGTTTTGAAGAGTGCGTTTATATGGATCAGCCAGAAGGTTTTGTGGACAGTGGGAGCAGTGGGAAGGTGTGCAAGTTGTTTAAATCCATTTATGGATTAATGCAGGTATCACGGAGCTGGAACATCTGTTTTGATGAAACAGTCAAGGAATTTGACTTCATTAAGAATGAAGATGAGCCTTGTATATATAAGAAGATTGTAGGACGAAATGTCATGTTCCTAGTCTTGTACGTGGATGACATTCTTTTGATAGGAAATGATATTCCTATGCTACAATCGGCCAAGCTGTTCTTGTCAAAAAGGTTCTCCATGAAGGACCTGGGTGATGCCTCGTACATTCTGGGGATCAAGATCTACATAGATAGATCCAAGAGATTATTGAGACTTTCGCAGTCCAGGTACATAGAGACCGTACTAAAGAGATTTAGTATGGTAGATTCCAAGCGCGGTAACATACCCGCATTACACAGAATCACCCTCTCCCAGGAGATGTCTCCCAAGACTGATGAGGACGGGGTTCGCATGAGCACTATACCCTATGCTTCGGCGGTAGGGTCTATAATATATGCAATGCTATGTACAAGATCAGATGTAGCTTACGCGCTTAGCGTGGTGAGCCGATGTCAGTCGAACCTGGATAAGAATCACTGGACAGCCGTGAAGAACATTCTCAAGTATCTGAGAAGGACTAAGGAGATGTTCTTGGTTTATGGTAACGGAGACCTGCAGGTCGAGTCCTTTACCGATTCAAGCTTCTAAAGTGACAAGGATGACAGCAAGTCTGTCTCGGGTTTTGTGTTTACCATCAATGGAGGGGCGGTGTGTTGGAAGAGCTCCAAACAGGACACCGTCGCAGACTCGACGATGGAGGCTGAATACATTGCTGCAAACGATGCCGCAAAAGAAGTGGTCTGAATGAAGAAGTTCATTACTAAACTTCAGGTAGTTCCGTCCATTGTTGATCTAATACCTCTGTATTATGATAATAATGGGGCTATAGTTTTAAAGAAGGAACTACGGTCCCATCAAAAATCCAGACACATCTTGAGGCGGTATCACCTGATCAGGGAGATCGTTGATCGCCAGGGGATCGAGTTGCGGAGAGTGGACACAAAAGACAACACGGCGGATCCATTCACGAAGGCCCTCCCTCAAGCACAGTTCGAGCGAATTTTTGAGATGTTGGGTATGCGATACGCCAACAGCTAGCCCTAGAGTAGGCGTTGGGTACTCGGTACGCCAATATATGTCCTTAGTGCAAGTGGGAGATTGTTGGATATGTATGTCCTAGAGGCCATTATTGTATATGTATACATTTGGATGCTTGGACATATGTATGTACATAACAATCTTGCTCGATATGATAGTATGCTCTCTGGTTTATCTTTATCTTAACATATGCATATGTTCTACTTGTTATTACGTAACTTCTATACATGTTGATAAAGCCAGTAGGATCATTGCTTGGCTACTTGTGTTGTGATGGCGATCATACTTGTGGGAGCAGGGTAGTCGATAAGCACATCCTTAAAAGGTCCCTAGTCGTGTGAGTATCGAGTCTGGGCATCGATATTCCGGAGTAGACTAGTGTATACGTTTCTAGACTCCGACGAGGGGTGGCGGTTGGTCCCACAACCATTGGTGTGATCACCTGAGATTGTATATAGGTGCTCACTAGGGGTGAGTACACTGGACGGACTCGCTGAGAAATTTTAGATGGTACTATACCTATCGTCAGATGGAAGTTCTCAGATAACATGAGTACATGTTAGTCTTTAGACCTGAGATCATCATTTGTATCATGTGAGTTCCCACTGTGCTTTGATCACTACCTTTCCACGGCTCTACTGAGTCGTGCAAACAAGTTTTGGTTGGGTACAGTCCCGAGCCACATGGAGGCAATGAGTGATTGTTGGGGATTCGTCTCTCCCGATATAGGGAGTCGATATCGCACTGT
Source organism: Agapanthus africanus (assembly GCA_030015575.1). NCBI lineage: Eukaryota > Viridiplantae > Streptophyta > Magnoliopsida > Asparagales > Amaryllidaceae > Agapanthus > Agapanthus africanus. Next base: position 301,971,195 of record JASDDO010000014.1, on the reverse strand, counting down.
GTTCGATTGGTCAGGACCATAAGACCTTGACCAGGGCAGCTGGGATTTATTGATAGGTGAATCAGTAGTTTCTCGGATTCGTCCTGAGCCGCATCAGCATGAATTATCGGGTTATTAGGGTCTGATGTTTACCACCCCTTATACTCGGTATGCGATACTCTCAGACAAAGTGACTGGACTGTACGGAGATTGTCACGGATAGGCTCAGTAAGGATCCGGATGAGTTTGCTCGTCGGCCTTCCTCTTCGACAGATACTCGGGTAGCCGTTACGTACAGCTAGTGCCACTGACATGCTTGTGGTTATGGATTTATCCAGTAACTCACTGCAGGCATACTGTCGAGTCTTTAGAGTCCCACACAGAGAGTTTTCCTGGTTCAGGAGAAATGATGTAGTGGCTGTATTGGATACGTGCAGGTTTCCGATTGATTGATGGTACTATGTGTTCCTTTATAAAAAAAGGAGGTGGGAAAGTTCCCCACTAAAAAAGCCCCCACGTGTTTAACATGTGAGTGCCTATATGCATTGCATATAGGCATTGCAATTAAAACAATTGTTAGGCTAAAACAGCCCCATGTGTTTAACACGTGAGTGCATATATGAATGCCTATAGGTACTGCAATTAAAACAATAGTTAGGCTAAAACATCCCCACGTGTTTAACACGTGAGTGCCTATATGCAACGTATATAGGCACTTCAATTAAAACAATTGCAAGGCTAAAACAGCCCCACGTGTTTAACACGTAAGTGCCTATATGCGTTGCATATAGGCACTGTAATTAAAACAATTGCTAGGCTAAAACAACCCCACGTGTTTAACACGTGAGTGCCTATATGCAACGCATATAGGCACTGCAATTAAAATAATTGCTAGGCCAAAAGAGCCCCACATGTTTAACACGTGAGTGCCTATATGCAATACCTATAGGCACCGCAATTAAAACAATTGCTAGGCTAAAACAGCCCCATGTGTTTAACATGTGAGTGCCTATATGCAACGCACAGGCACTTCAATTAAAACAATTGCATGGCTAAAACAGCCCCACGTGTTTAACACATGAGTGCCTATATGCAACGCATATAGGCATTGCAATTAAAATAATTGCTAGGCCAAAAGAGCCCCACGTGTTTAATATGTGAGTGCCTATACGCAACACATATAGACACAGCAATTAAAACAATTGCTAGGCTACAAGAGCCCCACGTGTTTAACACGTGAGGGCACGTCCCTACGTAGAATTAAATTCTACTCAATAAGGAACCGTTGGATCAAAGATCCAATGGTGATTAAGCACAGAATTAAATTCTATTGAACTTTTAAATGGAAAATGATATTTTATGTTAAACAGAAAGTTGACGGATCAAAGATCCCATAAGTTGGAAAATATTTTTCATATTTTTCTAAACAAAGAAAGATTATGCTCCGTTAAACCAAACACCCTTGGATTAAAAATCCAACGATGATTAAAAAATCATCAATTTACAGAATAAATTATGTATGGGAAAATATTTTTCTAATCTTGTTTAAAAAAATAAGAAAATATGTTCTGTGAGACAGAAACTCTTGGATCAAAGATCCAACAGTGGGTAAAACCCCCAAAATCAACTAGGATCTCTCAATGAGAGATTTCCTAAAACCAACCAACAAACTTATCTCCGCTATATAAATAACCCATGACATTCTATGAAAAAAAAGAAAAAGAGAGAACAGAGGGAGAAAGAAGAGAGAAAAAAGAGAGAAAGAGAATTCAATTCTCTAAAAGAAGAAGATCCCCCTCTTAAAAAAAACCCTAGGTAAGAAGAAATACAGAGATTATCTTATCTCTTCTTCGCCTCTTTAAGGGTTTAACCCTTCATACAAGAACTTAGTTCTTCCTCTAGTTGAGGTCTGCAGAAACAGATCTCCTCACAAGTTGAGAATTTAATTCTCATCGGGGAGATTCTGTTATGCAAATTCAAAACTTAGGGGAAAGAACTAAGTTCAAAAAATTTAATTCTTACAAAAGTATATAGGAATTTAATTCCTCTGATAAAACTAGGGTTTAACCTTGTAAAAAGAATTTAGTTCTTATAAAACAAGAGACTTGAAATTCTCTAAACTCAGATCTCAGCATCGTTAATATGAGATCAAGATCTTCATGCACATAGAAGGAAAGACTGGTGATTCATTAGTATTCAACACTATAACGAAATCTCATGTGTTTCCCCACGTGAGCACCTCTGATGAACAAAAAAGAATGATTGAGACCGAGTCACGTGTTTCCCACGTGAGCGCCTAAAAGAAGAACAAGGAGTGCCTCCTAGGGCAGCCACGTGTTTTCCACGCGACCCCCAATCAAGTGCTTAGCCCTTATATGAAAAAGGGAATAGACCCAAAAACAACGCTCACATTTTGAAGGCGCCTCACGTGTTCACACGTGAGCACCACAGGGTCCAAGTGCTTAGCACTTATAAAAGAAAGAGAAATAAAATCCTGAGAACAGTTCCCATTTCGGCCCCCTCACGTGAGCCAAATGCTTAGCACTTATAAAAGAAGAGGGAAGTAAAACCCAAAAAGGCAGTACCTAACTTTGGGGCGCCTCACGTGCTCACACGTGAGTGCCACAAGAATTAAGTGTTTAACACTTATATATAAACGGGGACTTGAACCCAATGAGCAGTGCCAGCTTTAAGGTGCCTCACATGCCACCCATGAGTGCTACAAGAATTCAGTGTTTAACACTGCTTTAGAACCTCACGTGGGAACACATGAGTGCTGAACGTATACTAGTGCTTAACACTATGGGAAGTGAACTCCAGCCTCAAGTTGGCTAAGTCTTCTTGAGATTAAAACATCTTTGATCTCCAATCAATCGAGCTCCCCGTGCTCATGTCTTCCTAAACTGATCCTAGTCCCAAACATGACTAATGATCTTCCGACGGATATTCATCCCATATCTTCCCTCAATCTGGAAATTGGTTCAAGGGTACATCTCTCCACACCTCTGATACATGTCGTTGTAATTCTTCAACGTCTTCAGAGAGGTGGCGGGTCCCAACAACCAACAACTCATTGGTGCACTCCCAAACTGATGAGCACATACCAATACCGACCACAACGTCCTTAAAATAGTTATGGACCGCAACGTCCTTAAACTAGCTACGGACCAAAACGTCCTTAAACTAACAACAGACCGAAATGTCCTTAAACTAAAACAGTACAACCCAAATGCTCTTTTGTTGGATCTGAATGATCCTAAACCCTTGTTAAGTAGATCTTAGTCTAAAATTGGACTAACGTATCCTTAACAAACAATTAAGTTGGTCTTAATCTCAAACGAGATTAGCGATCCTTAAATCAAACCAAACCCAAATCTAAGAATATACGGATTTGGACTAATCCACGCCCTATGGGCGACAACATAAATTAGTCTCCGTATACAATCCATGGGCAACCAAAAATAAAACAAACACACATGACACGAAGTAAACTTTTGGAGCAGGAGAAAGTGGTTACCGCGATGCGGTAATGTAATTAACTGCAGGGGCTTGCACCTGCAGGAAAGAGCGTCCCCACAATCAAAAACCCTCGCAAACGAGGGGGAATCTGATGAAGTCTGCTACAACGGCCGCATCCGTCCAAACCTCCGATACACGGTGCCATAAATCAGCTTGGCATGTTCGGAGAGGTGGTTGGATAAACCTAAATAGCATCCGCCCCCAAATTCAGGCAAGACGAACTATCCCGATTTCGTCTCCGTTTTCGGCGGTAAACACTATGTACCCGGACTTTCGATTGGACAGTTGATAATACTAGCCGGCCAGCATTTTGAACCGGATTATTAAATCTGGTTTTGATTTAATAATTTACATATATACATATTTCGATATGTATATTCTAGTGTTATGTTCTTTTTTTTATTTTATCTCGTCGGGTATTCGTATTTTTATACGAATGCGGGTATGTATATACGGTAGATTGTAATTCGTATTTTATACGGAATACATTCTAGAAGGTGGACACCTCATTATGGCTTTTTCCATTTAATTTTAAATGGGAAATGAGGTGTAAAGCAAGGTGAAGGGAGAATGGTGAGAACCATGCCTCAATAGTGTTGACAAATGAATTATTAATTCATTTGTGCTCACTATTGAAGCATGGTTGCTTTATTATATTGCAAAAGTGATTTTACAAAACCGAAGTGAGGATTTTCTCTCACTTGGATGCTTCATTATTTTTTCTAGAGCTCACCATTTGCTCTCTTCCCTCCTTGCTCTTGTGCTCTTCCACCTTCATCTCTAACCTCCTCTCTACACTCTCATGTGTTGAGAATCAAGAGGGGGGTGAGATAGAAACATATAGAACCTTAGACTACATCCTAAATCACTTAGACTAGCAATCTAAGTTTTCTAGTTTCTCCATTTGATACTTAGTGTGGAGCTAGAGCCATGGATCACAACTCTCGGGTGGATCATCTTCGACGGAGGAAGACGGACGATCAAGCTCAATCATGGAGGCCACTAGGAGTTTATGAAGAGGAATGAAGACCGAAGGACACAGCTCTTTTGGTGAGAATCTCTATCATAGTAGATAGCTCCTCTAGTATAGCTAGTTTAGGTTTATGGTAGATCCGGTTATAGGGTTATTCTAGTGCCAGTTTTTAAACGTAGAAAAATTTTTGTTCCGCAAATGGCCACAGTTGATGGGCAGGGCGTTAGTGTAACCCAACAGCTAAGCCCAAGAAGCTGTGAGCTTCTGTCACTGAAACAGGTCTGGGCCAATTCTGTACGGTTTCGATCTTCTTCAGGTCCACTCGTATACCATCCCTCGTAACCACATGACCCAAGAAGTCAACACTGTCAAGCCAGAAGGCACACTTCGAGAATTTGGCAAACGGCTGGTGCTTTCTCAATGTTTGCAATGTAATCCTCAATTGCCATTCATGCTCCTCTCGACTCTTGGAGTACACCAGAATGTCGTCTATGAATACGATAATAAACTGGTCGAGAAACGGCCTGAATATTCGGTTCATCAAATCCATGAATGCTACCGGGGCATTGGTGAGCCCGAACGACATCACCAAGAACTCGTAATGCCTATAGCGCATCCGAAAAGCAGTCTTCGGGATGTCCTCATTCCGAACCCGCAACTGATGATAACCTGAACGCACGTCAATCTTCGAAAAATATCCCGCACTCTGGAGCTGATCGAACAAATCATCAATGCGAGGTAGAGGATACCTATTCCGCACCGTAACTCGGTTCAGCTGACGATAATCAATGCACAATCTCATACTGCTGTCCTTCTTCTTAACGAACAGGACATGAGCTCCCCAAGGAGACACACTCAGACGAATAAGTCCCTTGTCATGCAAATCTTGCAACTGATCCTTAAGCTCTTTAAGCTCTGCCGGGGCCATCCAATAAGGCGGTATAGAAATAGGCCCCGTGCCGAGGATCAAGTCGATGTAGAACTCGATATCACGCTCTGGAGGCAACCTAGGCAACTCATCAGGAAAAACATCGAGGAACTTTCTTACAATCGGAACCTGGTGCAACGAGACCTCTGTGGCTCCAGCATCACGAATATATGCCAAGAATCCCCGACATCCTTTTCTCAAGAGCCGACTAGCGCAAAGGGCAGAAATCAAACTGGGAAGGGTGGCACTACGGTCCCCCTGAACAACAAGAACCGGCTCTCCTGGAAAACTAAATATGACCGCCTTCTCACGGTAGTCCACGGACGCATAACAAGTGGCTAACCAGTCCATATCGAGTAGGACGTCGAAGTCTAACATGTGACCCAGTCAACAGAAGAATCTTTATCCCCAATACGTCCAGAACACGACCGGAACACGTGTCGAGCTATAAAGGACTCTCTTACGGGAGTAATCACAATTAGTAGCTGATCTAACAAAGACGAATCTCGGCCCAACCTCGGTACGACGTGTGTGGATACATAAGAGTGCGTGGAACCAGGGTCGAACAATATGCGTGCATTGGAATAACACACTGAAAGAGTACCTGTCACAACTGCATTCGATGCCTACGCATCCTGAGGAGTCAAAGCAAAAACTCGGGTCTGTCCTCTACCGGTACCTTGCCGTCCTCTGCCTCTGCCACCTCGTTCTCTCAGAACAGGACCGCCATGACCACGGCCTCTCTAAGTATCGGTCTGGTATAGAGTAACAACGGGCGTAGGAGGTAATGCTCTCGGAGGAGGAGGTGAAGGTGGTAAAGTGACCTGTAGAATCGCTGCCTTGCCCTGGCGTCTCATAGTACAATGCCTGGCGTGGTGATGCGGACTCCCACAACGAAAACATCCTGGCGATGGCTGTTGATCCGGTAAGTAAGAGCTAAATAACTGGCCCCGTATCAAGCCTCGGCCACCACCATGGCCTAGTATGAATCTGCCGCGGCCTCTGCCTGCCATACCTTTGCCAAACTCCCGAAAACTGATACACCAGTACGAACCCTCTTCAGTCCCGAAACAGTCGTAGTCTCGGTAATACGCTCTTCCACTAGTATAGCTGTGTCCATCGCTGCTGTATAGGTATCAAAGTACTGGGCTCCAATAGAAAGGAACAACTATGCGTCAAGACCTCGCACAAACCTCTTGATGCGCTTCTCTTCGGTGTCCACCAAATAAGGAGCATATCTGGATAGCTGAGTGAACTGTATGTCATACTTGGCCACGGTCATACCAAGAACCTTGCGCAAAGACTCAAAACTGCGAGCTCGAGCATCCCTGACGCTCTGCGGAAGGAAACAAGTAAGAAAGACCGTCGAAAACTTATCCCATGTCATAGAAGGAAGACCAGCAGTTCGACCTCTCTTAACGGACTCACACCAAGTCTGGGCAAGACCCTCCAGATGAAAAATAGCAAGCTCAACCGATCTCGCATTAGAACACCTCAGGGAATGACAAATCCTGGCCATCCTGTCGAGGAATGACTGTGGATCCTCTGCTGTGTCCATGCCAGTGAAAACCAGAGGCTTCAGCCTCATAAACTCCTGTAGTGATACTGCGATAGTCTCGGTAGTGGTAGGTACAACTGTCTAAGCAGTAGGTACTATCACGGTCCCCGCAGTAGGCAGAACATCATCAGATCTCTATGCTCGGCTGGCCTCAACCAAAGATCCAACCTTCTGGCGCAAATCATGGATACTAGCCTCCAACCTAGCAATCTGGCCTGGAGAAGGAGGATCAATCTGTCCCTGAGGGGTAGGTGTACCATCTTGGTCGGTCTTCGTCTTAGACGAGCCCGTCCTAACCTCGTCTCTGGTGACAGCCCTCTGGGCCTTCATAGTTTTCGGCGGCATAGTAGCTAGAACGAGAAACATGATTCGGTAAGAACATTGCAATCGGAACAAAAGGATACATGGAATCAAGGAAGGAATTACAAGACATATATCCTAAGGTCACTTAGGCGGAATAGCGTATCGTGAGTATGCCGCGGAACATACACACGCTACGTCACTTTACTTAAGTCACCTACTCCATCATACCAAGGGTCATCCTACACTCATAAAAATAAAACTTAGTGCTCAGATACCAACTTTGTCATGACCCAAATGAGGAACGTGATCGGCACTTCAATCATGCAACGTCTAAAGGCCTAACGTAATTCAAGTAAGCCGAAAACCCAGAATCTAAACCATGAAATAAAGTAGAGTGGTAAATTTTTTTTTGTTAAAGTGTTAATTTAAAGTGCAAAGAGTTATATCAAAACCTTTGAAGATTCAAGTTATTATAAAAATTTCGGCAGCATCTCCTTTGTAAAATCTGATCCCAAACAGATACATAAAAAAATATACATAAGTATGATATATATAAAAGCGTCCCCACTTAGGAGCAATCTCAACGCCATCCGACGGAACACAATTACAAAGCAAGATACATAATATCATAGTGCGAAGAGATAAGGAAATAAGAAGGGAAAATTACATCCACAACAAAACATAAAAGTCGACTCATACGAGCACGACACCAGAGTAAAATATAATACAATCCTCTCAGTTTCATCTCTAAGTCAAATATACATATGGTAGATGGAGTATACTAGATACAAAGAGAAAATGTACAAGACAGAAGACAAAAGAATACTCACAACCTACCTACAAAATATCACGTCTAAAAGGTAGTAGCAAAAGTGGTGGTAGTAAGCCCCGCTGCGACTATACTGACGGGTCGGTCCTGCAAGACACTGTGGCACAACGGGGTGAGTTGCCAGTTTGTGAGTAATAATTAACATCATAAGCGGTAATCATAAGCATGTACGTAACAACGACAGATCCTAAGTATGAATTTATGATGCAATGTACTAGGGTAGATGCAACATGAACAAGTGAGCAAAGTATGAAATCTGGGCATGGCTGCTATAAGAAACTGAGTATGTCTTAATTAATTTCAATATAGTAGAACCAAAAGTATCGTCAATAAAAATATCATAATCCTGTGTCAAGCATAGAAACTCAAAATCTCAATATCTCGGGCGCCGTCTCTCAGATCGGCCCTCAAATCAATCTGATCACACGACTCCGGTCGGTATCCTCCGGATATCCGCTGAGCCAAATATTCACCGGTAGGTATTGTTCCCCTGCCAGGCTCAATGTCTCTCTATACGATCTTCTTGTCCCGGGATACCGTACCGGGTCCACCATGTACCTGCAGACGGTGCCTCCTCTCTCCTCAAATCGGGTATAAACATAACTCAGTACCGAGAAAACTCATGGTGGACGACACATATCATATCAAGTGAAACCGCGTTTGTAAAATGGTCATAAGTTTTCAAAATGTACATGTGGTTTCTCAAATCCAGAAATCTCATGAAAACGGAAATCTCATAAAACAGCATAATATATGAATATGGCGATGATGCCAAATGTACATGATATGGATATGATGCAAGCTAGACGAGTAACACGAATATTTATCTATCAATAAGGATGCAGTGCAAATGCAAGTTATCAGGCGAGTTCTATAGTGTACGTGACATAACAATTACCAATGGCGTGTGTGTACATATAAGTTAGTGCACGTGCGACATGAGCCATTGGTAATGGTGCAAGTATCATAATGTGGAGATATCAATGTGTATGATGATGCGTATGCAATATGGAGATGGGTATAGGTATATGTATAAAAGATTTGTAACTAGTACTAAATATCGGGCGGTTAATGCCATCCGAACGCTTCGCCCATAAATGTTAAATCTACTCACCGGAACGGTCTCGGCTACTCGAATCCGACACTTCCTTTCCTTTCCTAGCCGCGTCCGAAGTCTCTGCAACCGATCCTAGAACCGTACAAAACTTAGCATATAAGGCTAGAAATCCGATATGACACGCAACATACACTACAAAAACTAACTAACTCTCACGAGTTGACGCGTGTGAACTTAGCATGTTAAACGCGTGAAACAACATCTAAGACTACCCCTAAGGGCTGTTAATCATGAGAATCACTAAAATAAGAATTGGAATATCTATACCGCACGTTAACAAAACGCCTAAAATAAGGCAAAATGGTCCCAAATTTTTACATAGGTACAATTGGAAAAAGTTGCACATGCCAAAGATCTAATTGGAGTTCCAGATAGCCCACGACAAAAAACTATGACCAAACTCCCCAACTGGGCCGCAATTTGCAGCCAAAAGGAGCATTTTGGCGGCCAGAGAATGGAGTTAGGGGCTCGGGTTTTGAGGGTGTATTCCTAGTCCTATAACTAGCTTCCAGTAATTGCAACTTCTCTCTGTGATCACTGGTTTGATAGCAGATCTCGTTCGAACCCTAATCTTTGACTAAAGCTAGATTTGACACTAATTCAAAACATTAAGGTGGTTTGGTGAAAACTTGGAAATTAAACAAGGTTATAAGGCACTAAGATACTCTTAATTAACCTAATTTAGGTCATGATTATCCTAAAAGTCATTACAACCCCAAACTTAACTCAAACCTCTCTTCAAACTTTAAAATTACATAAAATACAACTTTTAATCTAGATTAGAAATGATTAAGGAAAAAGATTAGTAAACATATTTAAACTTGACTCATACCTCCAAATGAAGAGAAGGAGACCTTAACTTGAAGAAGTTGCCTCTTGATAAAGACTTGCTTCAAAGAAACTCTTGAAGAGATTTAAAATTGGATTTTTTTGAACTAATTTGAGGAGGATTTTGTACTGATTTGTGTAGGGTTTTTGGGAGGTAGAGAAAAGTTTAAGTGAGGGAGCTGAAGAAGAAGGAAGAAGAGGGAATGAGGGAGATAGAAGGGTCTAGAGATGAAGACTTAAGTCTAACCATGGCACAATTGACCCACATTTATTGCACCATACCCCATATTTCCCATGTCCTCATTATTATTTTTTTCTCCATTTTTCTAGAACCATCCAATGTGTAAAATATTTATTAACAATTATAAATTATGGTTTAATTATCATGGTTGCCTAAACAAGTTTTTAACCTAAACTAATATCTTGTTAACACTAGATTAGTATATATATATGTGCGCACGCGCGCGCGTATGAATATTTAAAATAATTTAATAAATAAATAAATAATTAAATAAATAAATAATTATATATATATATATATATATATATATATATATATATATATATCCCGAGCTCGGAGAAAGAAGAGATAAGAGGGCCCTATGGAGAATGTGGTCAGAAATCCATAATAAAGTCCGACCACAACGACCGAATTTATTATCTTCTATAAGATAATAAGAAGAAGCTAGAGGCTTTATGTGTGTGTGTGTGTGTGTGTGTGTGTGAAAATAGTTATTAACTAAGTTTTATAAGAAATGCATGTTATATCATTAATTAAATTATAATTAACCCTAAACAATTTTTAAGACGTTACATCCCCTCTCGGGAATAAGAAACGTATACACCAGTCTACTCCGGTGTATCGATACCCAGTCTCGATAATCAACGACTAAATACATTTAAGGATGTGCTTATAGACTATCCAGGCCTCACTTGTATGATCGCCATCATAACTTTGGTAGTCAAGCAAGAAACCTATGGGCTCTATCAACATGTAATAACGATACACAATAACACATAAGACATGTACATGATGATAAAGACAAACCAGATAATATATTATCATCTTGAGTAAGACCGTTCTACCTGTTTAGGTCCTCCCTCAATTATCATAATCGCCTGCTTGCAATTACAATAATTGCCTTGAGAGCACTATAGCTAACACAGATACCTCCTTTGGGGGATCTAAAATTGGGGCGGACATCTCATTTGAGATATCCGAAATTGGCCCTTCTAGTGGAAAATGACACATGTTTGTGTTACTTACAAAGTTATTGTGAAACTCAAGTATATGTTGTTGGGGCAAAATCGATACACGGAACAATACTATGAGAATAATCATGCAATCACACTATGCAATAACGACGAAAAACAATATAAATAATATGCGAGAATAAATAAGAAATGAAACACAGAAAAGCGAGGCATAAGGATTTGTTTATGGGGTTCACCTACCGTATGGCTAATCCTCGGCAGAGTGGAATCTGCAAACTTCTACTATTCTTGAATCAAAGTTTACAAGAAACTTAGGAGATTTCTCCCAAATCTCTCTATTCTCTACAAATCGCTCTCTAAAAGTCCCCCTCTCTCATGGCCTCAACCAATAATTAGCCGCAAACAATTCAATCTCCAAGCACTGTTGCCGTAGACTTCAATTCATTAGAGGCTCTATTTAATTTTGATTGGCCGTTGCATTTAGGCTTCTCTGTCGAATCGAATGTGCATGCACATTTTTAATTTTTATTGGCTGAAACATTCAAGCATATATAATTAACATTATATATAGGAGAGGGCTTTGTTTAGATAATTTAAGATTTAGATTTAATCTTTATTAAATCTTTACATGATCTAAACAAAACCCACTAGAGCCCCATATGCAGCCCCATAAATCATGTGCTCTTGATTTAATTAACAAAAAATATCCAGAGTCTTTAGAGATAAGATTCAATATTAAAAGGAAGATTCTCCATAACATAACATTCTCCTACTTGGAGATTTCTTTCACCTTGATTTCCAATGCTAGTAGATTTCACACGATTCTGCTGCTGCTCTCTCCTCATCAAATTTTCATGGAGAGATTCACTAACCTGCAACAGAGATCCAGCTTCCCTCTGTCTACGATCTTGGTGAACATATCCGTCGGATTCTTTTCTCCGGCGATCTTCTGCAATATCAACTCCTCCTCTTCAATTTCTATACTAATAAAGTGGTACCGCACTTTGATGTGCTTCATTCAAGAGTGATACACTTCGTTATTCACCAAATGCATCGCACTTTGGCCGTCTGTTCATCATGAATAATTGCATTCATACCGCTCATCCGATATCATTTTTGGAATAATCGGTGCTATTTAACCTGTGTCTGCTCATTAAGTACAAGATATATGTATTCATGACAAAATACTGGAAACACACCCATCATGCACAGATACGACATTTGTGAGTCGATATTGCAAGCAGAACGGAGAACCGATCAATATTCAAGTGTTTTTGCAATAAACAAGTGTATGCAGCATGTTTTTATAAATGGTCCAATATGTACAAAATTTACAATTGTGAACTTGCTCAAATGGGTGTATGAACCAGCAGGGAAACATGTGTGAGCACAAATTGCATCATGAGCAAGCACACAAGTAGGCATACAAGTGGACTTAGGTGATGAGTGTTTGAAAAAGTAGTAATGTGATGGTTGTAAAACTTAATCTTTCCCTCCAAAAAAACCTTCAGATATCACTCTCGTGCCAATTAGAAGAAATAGCAATACCAGAGAGAAGATATTGATGACAGAGAACCACTCTCAGAAGATAGGACCCATAGCCACTCATTTATTCATTTGGGCCGCAATTGGCGGCCTGCTTTGTTCCAGTCGGGCTCATATTTCTTCTGTGACCCCATATTGTCTTGTCATCCCATTTTTATAGTTTATTTTTGGATTTGGATTGCCTATAAATAGAAGAACAGAAGAAGAAGCAAGGCCCACTTGAGTCCATGTTTTAGGCCAAGTTTTGTACATAGTAGTTAGTTTCATAGCTTGTAATAGTTTTAGCTCTTTGCTTTTATATGATCTTGCAACCTATTAAGTGAGCTTCTAAGTTTAGATTTTAGTATTTGAACTCCTTATCTTATACTTTTGATTGCACTTCAATAAAGCCTTCATTTTCATGCACTTGGTTCCTAGTATCTTGTACCTTTTTTACTTTACTTTCAATGTTTCTTATGATATCTTCTATCTTGTGTTTCTTTTCATTTATGAGATGATTTGTGAATAGTTTTCCTTACTTGTTAGGGAAAGATAAGGGGATGTTTGAGTTAGGATTTTCTTTACCTTTTTCTTTGTCCGACACCTTATAAATTGAACTCCGACCAAAACATACACAATCCATTTATTTAGGCACCATATCCTACATGATAGTGGTGATTCCTAATTGAGACTGGTTGTGTTTGGTTTGACCGGAGGCGAGAGATAAGAGACAATAACGGAAGGACAAGGGTCAATAAGAAGGGATTTAGTGCACAATTGCAAATACCCTACTTAAGTATCCTAATCCATGTTATTTCCGACTACCCCAGTATCAATAATCAAGAGAGGTACAAAAGAAAGAGTACGGATTTTCCTACCTTAAACTAACATAACTCTATCCCTAACAAGCTCTCTTTGAACATAACACATAGGATAGAAATGAACACACTCCGACTTTTGGACTTAACTCATTAGAACAAGAACGAAGAACATACCTTCTCCCTGCGGACAACCCGTACTCATCTCGGATAGCTATGTGCGACATCGTCTTAATTGCGGTATTTTAAAACTCATAGGACACGATAGAATTCATAACAATCAAACTCATGGACCCTTCTCATTCCGTAGCAAGCAAGGAAAACTATTCACAAATTATCTCATAAGTGAAAAGAAAACACAAGATAGAAGACATCATAAGAAACATTGCAAGTAAAGTAAAATGACAAGAAATACTAGGAACCAAGTGCATGAAAATGAAGGCTTTATTGAAGTGCAATCAAAAGTACAAGATAATGAGTTTAAATACTAAAATCTAAACTTGCGAGCACACTTAAAAGATTACAAAATCAGATAAAATCAAAGACCTCAAACTATTACATGCTATGAAACTAACTATTATGTATAAAACTTAGCGTAAAATATAGACTTAAGTAGCCTCTTTGCTCTCCATCTGTTCTGCTATTTATAAGTACATCAACATAAATAAAAATAAACTATAAAAATGAAGTGATGTGACAGGGAGGGGTGCACAAAAGAAACTTGAAGCTAACAGGAGCAAGTGAGGCCGCTAATTAGGCCAAATTGAATAAACCGGCTGTTCACCATCGAAAGACAGGGCCGAGACGTTGGGACGTTTGGCCTGAATTTGGGGGCAGATACTATTTGGACTTATCGATCTACGTCTCCGAAAATACCAAGTTAATTTATGGCACTATATATCGGAGGTTTGGACAGACACGACCGTTGTAGCGGACTTCATTAGTTTCCCCTCTCGTTTGTGAGGGGTTTTTGATTGTGGGGACGCTCTTTCCTGCATACGCAAGCCCCTGCAGTTAATTAAATTATTGTAATGCGATAACCACTTTCTCCTTCTCCATAAGTTCTCTTCGTGTCGTGTGTTATTTTTGTTTATTTTGGTTGCCCGTAGATTGTATACGGAGACTAGTTTATGTTGTCGCCCGTAGGGCGCGGAATAGTCTAAATCCGTATATTTTAGATTTGGGTTTGGGTCAAGAATTTGCTTGACGGGGTTTTGAACTTAGGTTGTATATTCCTTCAGTTCAAAAAAATATTTTTGTTTTATTTAAGGACCGTTAATCTAGTTTGAGATTAAGATCAACTTAAATATATAAGCGAGCATTTGGGCTCAGTTTGTTTTCGCTAAGGATACGTTAGTCTTATTTGAGACTAAGATCAACTTAATAACATTTTAGGATCATTTTTACTTAAGATCCAGCAAAAGGGCATTTGGGCTCAGATGCAAGAAAACTTCAGAGACTTAGCTAATTTAGGTTTAGTCTATTCTTTTTTTTTTCAAAAGTGATAAGCATTTATTTGAGCTCTGTTTATTCAGCCCCTTTGTTTTTATGAAAAAGTGCTAAGCACTTGTTTGAAGGTTCTGGCGCTCACATGAGTATCATGTGAAGCATTCAGTTATGGGCGCTGCCCAATGAGTTATGAACACTTTAGTCGTTTTGACTAATCATGAAGTGCTAAGCACTTTTTATGGCGTTCATGTGAGGTGCACATGCGGCGCTGGGCGCTGCCCAATCAGTGCTAAGAACTCAGCCGTTTTGGCTGCGCTAAACACTTTAATTCAGCGCTATCGTGTATTGCACGTGAGGCGCTGGCCTTCTGTCTTGGGCACCCACGTGCGAAGCACGTGAGGCGCCGAGCTTTTGTTTGAGGGTGCCCATGTGGGAAGCGCGTGAGGCGCTGGCCTTCTGTCTTGGGCGCCCACGTGTTTTTTACATGAGGCGCTGAGTTTTTTTTATATGGAGATTTAATCTCTGTTGATGTTTTCAGAGAGGTTAAATCTCTGTCAATGGTATTTTGACCATTAACGATCGCCAAAACTAATATTTTTTAAGGATTTTGGGTTGAGTTTTTAAAGAACTAAGTTCTTGATTTGAAGGAACTAAATTCCTGGAGTATTATGAACTCTATCTCCATTCTTTTTAAACTTTTTCTTCTCTGAATGTTTGATTCTCAAGAACAAGATCTTTCCGATGAGAATTAAATTTTCTACTTATGGGAGACTTGTCTTGTGGATCTTAGATCCAGAGAAAGAACCAAGTTCTTTTAAAAGGGTTAAACCCTTAGGTGTGATATGATAGGCAAAAGAAATATTTTTTATCTCTTCTTTTTTCTTTACCTAGGGTTTTTGAGAAGGAAGATTTTCTTCTTTGAGAATTGAATTCTCTGTTCTTTTGAGAACTCACTGTATTTTTTCTGCAAAAGTTTTTAGGGGTTCCCTCTCTCTGTCTCTATCTCTATCTCTGTGGTGTGGTGTGTGAGACTTGAAGTCTCGGGTGCTTTATATAGCAGAGGCGAGTTTGTTAGTTAATTTTGAGAAAATCTCTTATTGAGAAATTCCAATTGATTTAATTGAACTCAAAATTGATTTGGGGAATTTTACCCACCGTTGGATCTTTGATTCAAGGACTTCTGTTTTACAGAATAAGTTTTCTTGTTTTTAACAAGATTGGGGGAAATATTTTCCCAAATACAGAATTTATTCTGTCAAGTGGTGATTTTTTAATCACCATTGGATTTTTGATCTAAGCGTTCTCTATTTTACAGAACACATATTTCTTTTATTTAGAAAAATATAGGGAAATATTTTCCCTTTTTATTCTATTATCTGATGATTTATCATCATCGTTGGATTTTTGATCCAACTGTTCTGTTTAACGGAAAGTATCCCAGTTTTTAGGAAAATATCCCCTGCAGAATTTAATTTTACTCGACTTTAATTTGGACGCCGTCGCTCACGTGTTATGCATGTAGGCGCCGCTTAAGAATTTGATTCTAGGCGTTTCTGTGCTTTGCACATTGGCGCCTACGTGAGGAGCACATGCGGCGCCATATAAGAATTTAATTCTTATATAATAAGCGCTCCTGTGCTTTGCACATTGGCGTCCACGTGAAGAGCTCGTGCGGCGCCATATAAGAATATAATTCTTATATAATAAGCGCTCCTGCACATTGGCACCCACGTGAGCTTCACATGCGGCGCTACCATAGGATTTAATCCTAAGGGGTTGGCGCCCTCGTGAGGGGCACGTGAGGCGCTGCCTCAAAACTTAACAGAGCTTAGCTCTTTTTTTGTATTGTTTAAATTTTAGGGGAACAAATGCCCCCTACCGTTGTTCTCACGTGGGTCACACGTGAGTGCAACAGTGTCACTTTTTCCACCGTTCAATTTTTTAGGGAATTGAACCGTCCCTTCACATCCTATAAATAGGGCCTTTGACCCTTGAGATGACTGCCATCCTTTCATCTTCTTTCTTGAACCTTCCGTTCTTTTGAGAATTTAATTCTCGTTTCTCAGAGCTTAGATCTCTGTCTCCCAGAACTCTGCTAGATTTCTTGGTAAGAACTATGAACAGAGCTTAGCTCTTAACTCCTTTTGAGCATATATATTTTCTTAGTTTTGGATTGTATGTCCATTATCAGTTTCAATAGTGCTTAGCTCTTTTTTTTGAATCGATCTTTTAGAGATCTAAAACTTAGATCATGGATTATAATGTTCTCATCCAAGACTTGAGAATTTTTAATTCTCTTATTTAGGGTTTTACCCTGTCAATCTTAAAGCTTGCTCTGGAATTTGATTCCATCAATTAGCCCATGAATTCTTTTAGCATGGGGATTGTTCTGGAATTTGATTCCACTGTTTAGGAGAATTTAATTCCATTTTTTTTTGCTGAGCTTGGCTTTGATTTGGATCTTAAGAACTTTGGGAATTTTATTCCCTTTACCATTCTTGTATGCTTTTTTTATATTATTTTTGGGGTTTTAATCCTTTTTTTCTTCACAGATTTTAATTTGCTCTTTGTTTTAAAGAGACCCCCAATATTGGGAGTTTTTAACTCCATAGTTTAATAGGCACTATTTATTTAATGAGAATCCTTTCGGGTTCTCACAATTGGCACATGTCTCTTCATTGATGAGCCATCACCTTGATTTTGTGGGGTCCACTGTAGCGGCTTTAATATGTTAATTGCTAACTCTCCACCCCTTTTTCAGATACCATGGCTAGTCGTCTATACGATCTTGAAGAGATTGTTTCTTACGAGGAGATTCGCATCCAAGGCCGCTGCCAAGGCCAGGAGTTCACTGATGCCCAATGCGATGTGGTGATGCGTCACTTTGATGATTAAAACCGTCGGTTGCTCCCCCGCCGTTTTATCCTTTTGAAGATCGTCATTGGGTCGATCTGGGAAGCTATACCCGGGCGCTATGAGGTTATGCCGCTTCAAGTGCTCGATGATGCAGACGATAAGATACATTCAGTGTACTTGATGGAGTTGATCTCAAAGAAACAGAGAGATAATCTTGTCACCATCTTGCACCGTGTTTTTCAGCAGAAAGTAATAATATCAGCATATCAGAGGGTGGAGGACATCAGTGGTGACCCTGAAGCTTGCATCCGAGAGAAGATGCACAAAAAGATGGTCGATGAAGCTGAAGACGCACTGCTCAAACTTGCTTTTGAGTTTGAGAATCCGTGTTCGGAGTTTAGCGTCTTGCTGTTGTAGACTTCAGATGATGTAGTAGCTTTGTTTTAGTCGTTCTTATCATCACTGTGTAGTCTTTTCTGAAGTATGAATGATAAGCCCTTTTTCCTTTCATATCTGCAATTTTCTTTTCTTGATTGTTTTGATTTGGCGCGAAGTAGTTTATGTACTCATTTCGGAGTATCTAGTTTATGTACTCATTTCGGAGTCTGTAGTTTACGCACTCATTTCGGTGTATCTAGTTTATGTACTCATTTCAGAGTCTGTAGTTTATGTTGGGTTATGCCAGCACCCTGGCCATCAAACCATAGCCGATTGTGGAACAAAAATTTTAAAAACTGGCACTAGAACAACCCGATGCTACGGATCTACCATTAACCAAATCTAGAAAGCTAAAAAGAGTTTAGGAATGTTATACCGAATGATCCGTGTCCTTCGGTCTTTAACCACCTTTCGAAGCTCCTAGTGGCACCACGATCAAGCTTGGTCGCCGGTCTCCCTCCATCGAAGATGATCCACCTGAGGATTTGTATTCCGATCTCCTACCACATAACCGAGGTAATTAGGTTACCTGGTTCGCTAAACTAGATAGCCTAGAAAATGTAGAGTCTAATGATGGATTGATTTGTCTCTAAACACCCTAGGTTTCTCAATACATGAGACTATTAGGGTGGAGGTAGAAGAAGAAGACATGAGAGGCTGAGAGTGTGAAGCTAAGCTCAACTCATGAAGAAAGGCTAAGTGTTTTGAGTAATAATAGAAGCACCAAGTGAAGAAAATATCTCACAACCCCAACAAATATCAAGCATGCCACAATAGTGATTCATGAGTCACACAATGAGTCATCCCATGAGTCACCACATGAGTCACCAAGTGTGTCATTGTAATATTTCAGAAAAATAAAATATTATTTTTGGGAATTTATATAATTGAATAATAAATATTATGAATATTTTAATGTGTGGAGATTAGTTTTAAATGATATGGTATATTTAAATACCGATAAATTGGGAAATATTGGAAAAATACATTTGAATGGTGATTTTGAAAGAATATTATATGACTTAGACACTTTATAAATTTTATACAATTGATTATATACAAGGTTATGCCTAAGCTTGATTAATTATCACTAATCGTGCATTAAGCTTGATTTTTGCATATGACATGCACCATGTCACATTTTCAAAAAATACTTGTTACATTTTATGAAACATGATTTCAAGTCTTTATTGTGCATGGCTTCATTGTGGTTTTTGGAATTGTTTTACAAAACAAAACCATAAGAAAAGAAAAGAAAAAGTAAAAAGAAAAGGAAATATATTAAAGAATGGAGGTATGGGCAAGAGAGAGAGAGAGAGGGTGAGGGGTCAACCTTGGGCATGGCCCATTGTTATTCATTCCATCTTCATCTTTTTCTCTCCTCTCCCCTCACTTGGCCGCCCTCTTCCTTCCACCATCTCTACCTCCTCACAACACCATCAATCCCACACCAAAAGCTTGCATCCTCTTCACAAAAATTGTGCACAAGCTCACTACAAGTATGGGGAACCAAGAAAGTTTGGATTTTGAGCCCTTGGGGCAACTCAAGAATTTTCTTGAGTTGCCAAATGGGGTAATTCTTTCATCATTAGGGCAGTATTTTAATTATTTTAGCATCTATTTAGTTTAGAAGTGTTTAAGTGTAGTTTTGTGACTTTTGAAAAATTCTAGATGAGGGTTAGGGTTTTACATGAGTTGTAATGGTGCATTTGGGTGTAATTGGTTACTACAAACCCCCTTAGTGTTAAAAACCCAGAACAACCCAGTGACAAACCTAAGACTTGGACCTTAGATGTTCAATGTCAGTTTTGTGAGAATTTGAGGCCTACAGGGAATCTGGAATGACCTGAGAATTTTACTGGAAAAACCAACAACCCCAGAGACCTAGATGGACCACTAGGAGACCCCCTGCAAGTACGAGACCTGTACAAGCATCCCAGGCCGGTGAGCTCGGATTTTAAGGTAGAGTGGCCGGCCACATTGTGGAATTTGGTGCTAGGATTTGTTCTGTAGCTCATATAGCTCCTATACAACACCCCAGTATTGCTTGTTTAGCTTAATTTTTCCTAAACCAAAATTTGGGACCATTTTCTTGAGTTGCTGCTTTGAATTCCTTGATGTTTATGAATTAAAGTTTTGATATTTGTGTTTTGTATCGGTCACTTGACGTTTGTGCGTCGATATCGGGTGTTATTTGGTTGATTTGCATGAGTAGACCATATGTTTTTACCTATGTGTGATACGTGTGCCGTTTTGGTTTCGTGCACGATTTCTGTTTATGATGCTATATGTGTATATATGTAGGTACCCTCGTGTGGACTTCGGATAACAAGGAGGAGCATGGCGACCTCGACTTCGGCAAGCAAGGATCAAGGTGAGTAGATATATATCTACGGGGGAAGTCGAGTGGATGGCGTATAGCACCCCCGCAGTTTCGTAGTGTAGCATGCGAATGCGTTATGATTTATATATACTTATGTGTTTTATGAGATGTGTATACTTAGCAAGAAATGCTTAGGTGACTTTAGGTTAGTTTTAGCATAATTGTAGGAAAATGCTTTTAGTTTAGTTTTTTAGTCGCGAAACCCTAGAATGATGATTTGCATACACGCGCGCGCACACACACACGCATACATTTGATTTTCTTGTGCGTATATGGGTATATATATATATACATATATGTATGTGGGTATGTATGTGTGTGTGTGTGTGTGTGTGTGTGTGTGTGTGTGTGTGTGTGTATACGTATACACGTATGATGAGGATAGTATATGATACTTGGAGATGAGTCGATGTGATTGCACATGATGCCGTGAGATCGGTGATGTGATTTGGGTCGTGTGATGAGACACGACATGATATTATAGCGGATCGTTGGGTGATGTGTTTTCATACACATGTGAATATATATATGTTTGATGGTATCGGAATGTACTAGACTTTAGATCAATACCCCTAATTCAGGATATGATGATAATGATACCATATAAATTATGAGTTATATGTGATACTGACCCGTACCCCGATTTGGGATGCCGTATGATGGATTTTACCGTACGATGTATAAATATGATGATTGATCCGCACTCATGATTCGAGAATGTCGTATTATATTTTGTATCGTACGTGACGCTATTGAGGCGGGATCACCGACTACTAGATATGTAGATTGACTCAGATTTCCTTACCCTTTCAATTATTCTCTTAGTTTAGTCCTGTAGTTTATCGGATAGATGTTAGACTGGGCTCGAGTCATACTTATTTTCAAAACTAACGAATCGTGAGTATTTTAAAGACAGGCCCTATTTTCAAAAAACCACGATTCGTGCTATTGCAAATGCCAAAATTGTATGACTCGTACTTATAAATGTTTATTCTTATATATTGCGTTACTATTCATTTTCTGTATATTCTTGCTGTTCGCATCGCATCGCATGCTTAATTGTGTTTTCATTAGTTATTATGAACCCATGTTGTCAGGACACCAGCACCATTACCGATGATGCGTATGCTCCACGTACACCTGCTTGCCGGCTCACACACATCATCATCGGTAATTTCCATGTCACGTAAACATTAGAAAACATTACTTCATTGTATAATTGCTAGCTGGTAGATTCGACTTAGTACTAGTACGTTTGCTTTCATATGCTAGTTTGATATCGCATTTCTTACTTAGACACTTCATGCATGTATATGTATATTCATTGTTATGCAATATCATGGGGTTTTATGCTGGTATTTCACCGTTATTTATTTTGGAGTTTGGGATTCGGATTTTCTATGAGATTTCTGGATTTGGAGAAACCGCAAGGATTTAGAAACTAATTTTCATTTCAAAAGATAGAAATTTACGGTTTTCTCGTGATATGATATTTGTGATGTCCACTATGAGTTTTCTCGGTTCTTGAGTGGTTTCATACACCCGATTTGAGGTAGGGGGAGGGACCGTCTGCGGGTGCATGGTGGACCCGGTGCGGTACTCCGGGAAAAGAAGATCGTATAGAAAGGCGTTGAGCCCGACAGGAGAGTACTACCGACCGGTGATTGTATGGAAACTCGACGGATATCCGGAGGATACCGTTCGGAGTTGTGAGAGAGATGGATATGGGCCGATCCTGATCATGCGGAGCCCGAGATAGTGAGATTTGATGATATGGTCCAGTCCGGATTGCCGGAGCCCGAGATAGTGAGATTTGATGATATGGTCCAGTCCGGATTGCCGGAGCCCGAGATATTGGATACTGGGATATATGTTTTGTGTCGATGCTTGAAATGGATTCTATGTGATTTCATTGATGATACATCGGTTTTTATACAGAAATCTCACTGAGATAAGAAAATAGTTTTCTTAATTAGATGTATTCTGTTTTCATGCATTCATACATCATATATATGATATGTTGTTATCTGAGGCACTGACACGAGCACTTGGTATTACACTTATGTATAGATGTTTACCCTTGCCATTATTTAGATGCTTCAGATTATATATTGAGGATATGTTATGGTATGACCTAGGATAGAGTCATACATGCGATTTCTGCTCGGTGATGTTTTCTACTCACGAGTTGGCAACTCACCCCCGTTGTGCCACAGTTCTTGCAGGTTTTGCCTTACATGTTTCCTTGGCGGCTTGCTGGCACACTGCTTCCTTCCAGGTGATTGCTTTGGTAGGTGCGTTCACTTGCATCGTGACCACGACAGTACTTTTATTTATTCAGCTGTATCTAGTAAACTTCATCAACTAGACTTGTATATTTGATAGACGTAGAAGACCAGTGTATATTCTTTCGACCTTAGAGTCGCGCTTGTATTATTATGGTTTTCTGGTGGATATTGTTTTTCTTCTGAGTTTTGATCCTCGCCCTTCGGCGTGGTATAATATATTGCATTGCGTGGTTGTGTCCGCCAATTGGCGAAGAGCTAGCTCCCACTTGGGGATGCTTTTATTCATTATGTACATTATTCATGTTTGTACCCATTTGGGGCCAGTATTTACAAAGGAGACTCTGCCAAAAATTTTGGAAATGACTTGATGTTTTAAAAATGTTTACTACGACTTTCAAAGTGATTTTTATGCAAACTTTTAAACAAATTTTCCTTCACTTTCTCTTTAATATGGTTTAGATTTCTGGGCTTTTGGCTTACTTGAATTAGGTGTGGTCCTATAGACTTCACCTGATTTAGGTGCCAGTCACGTGCTATTTCGGGCCATGACAGCCATGCTTCATAAATGCCAATGCACACTCATCCCTCCACCTCAATAACCATTTAACTAAATGGTTAATAAACATAATGAGGTGGCAACTTCTAGAAGCAACTTGTAATAAATTACAAGAATACCCCTCATTCGTATATACATACCCACATCCGTATTCCGAAAAATACGAATACAAAGAGACGAAAATAATCCAACACTATAATATTAGTATCTGGCTTAAACCAAAGCCACTAGTAAAATCTTTCCGAATCATGATACATGAAAAAGTGCACGTATATGATCGAACCCTACCGTAAAACCATACGACCTCTACATCGTTTCGCCCGAAGTAGGGAAACCCTCTGTGTGGGACTCTAAAGACTCATCAATACGCTGGCAGTGGGTTTAACCACAAGCACGTCAGCGGCACTAGCTGTACGTAACGGCTACCCAGGTATTGAGCGAAAGGAAGACCGACGAGCATACTCATCCTGACCCCTACCGAGCCTGTCCGTGACAATCTCCATACAGTATGGTCTCTTCGTCTAAGAGTATCGCATATCGAGTTTAGGGGGTGGATAAAGTCAGACCCTTAATAACGCAACATTTCGTGTCGGTATGAAGCCCATCACAACCTGAGAAACTATTGATCCAAATCAGTAATTTTCGACTACTTTGATCAAAGATTTCAGGTGATGGCCATTGTTCCCTTATAAAATAAAAGAAGAGAAAAAAGGCGATGGGAAAAATTCCCCTAATGGAGCATCATGTGCCCACACATGATGCGACTTGGAGCAAAGATTATAGGCATTACGCTTAATTATTAAGGCTGAAATTAAGCCTCACGTGCAAGCACGTGAGCATCTATATACAAAGTATATAGGCGCCTTTTAAAACAAATGACAGGCCAGGAAGGCTCACGTGTCAGCACGTGATGCCCTCTTTTAGCTATTGCACATACGCAAATGAGTTTAGCTCTGTGGGCTCACGTGCTACACGTGAGTAGTCTCAAATGCCTTCTGAGCCGATAAGATTAAATTCTAAGTAAAGGGATCAAAACCCTATTTGGAAAATATTTCTTTGAATCTTTCTAAACAAGAAAGATTACTCTCTGTAAAAAAGGGTACCGTTGGATTAAAAATCCAATGGTGATTAAAAAATCACCAAGCCACAGAATAAGCTCTGTATGGGAAAATATTTCCCTAATCTTGTTAAAAACAAGAAAAATATCTTCTGTAAAACAAAAGTATTTGGATCAAAGATCCAACGGTGGATAAAATTCTCAAATCAGTTAAGATCTCTCAATGAGAGATTTCTTTAACTAAATCAATAGACTAGCCTCTCCTATATAAAGGACCCGAGACTTCAAGTCTTGCACGGAGGAGACCCCCCATAAGATTTGAGAAAGCAAAAAAAAGAAGAAGAGCTCTCTTTTATAAAAAAAAAGAAACCCTAGGTAAGAAGAAAAACATAGAGATCATTTTATCTCTTCTTCGCTGTTTCAAGAGTTTAACTCTTCTAAAAAGAACATAGTTCTTCCTCTGGTTGAGGTCTGCAGAAGCAGATCTCCCCACAAGTTGAGAATTTAATTCTCATCGGGGAGATTATGTCATGCAGACTCAAAACTTAGGAGAAAGAACCAAGTTTGAAGAATTTAATTCTTCCAAAAGATATAGGAATTTAATTCCTCTGATAAAACTAGGGTTTAACCCTGCATAAGAATTTAATTCTTATAAAAATAAGGGACCTGAAATTCTCAAAACTCAGATCAAGACCATGCACATAAAAGAAATGATTAGCGTTCAACGCTATCATGACAGATCACGTGTTCCCACGTGAGCACCTCTGAGGAACAAAAATGAGTGACTGAGATCGAGTCACGTGATCCCACATGACCCCTAATACTGTTTAGCACTTATAAAAGGAAAAGGGGAATAAATCAAACAGTTCCTATTTTTGGGACGCCTCACGTGATCCCACGTGACCCCTTAATAATGCTTAGCACTTATAAAAGGAAAAGGGGAATAAATCAAAGACAGTTCACATTTTTGGGACGCCTCACGTGATCCCTAATAGTGCCCAGCACTTAAAAAAGGGAATAAACCCAAAGAAGCAGTGCCCAATTCTTAGGCACCTCACGTGCCACACGTGAGCGCTCCAAATTTCAGTGTTTAACACTGCTTTAGAGCATCATGTGGAAGTACGTGAGCGCCGAGCAGATGTTAGTGTTTAACACTATGATAGGCCAACCCTAAGCTAAACTAGACAAGTCTTCCGAGGCCAAAACTCTTTTGATCACCAATTAACCGAGCCTTTCTATGCTCAGGTCTCCCCAAATCGATCTCAGTTCTAAAGATGACTAATGATCTCCTAATAGATGGTATCTAAAATGGTGTTTATTCCACCATGATCTTTCACTTCAATCTGGAGTTTGGTTCAAGGGTACATCTCTCCATACCTTTGATACATGTCGTTGTAATTCTTCAACGTCTTCAGAGAGGTGGAGGGTCCAGATAACCAACAGCTCTTTGGTACACTCCCAAACCCATGAGCACATCCCAATGGATCGCAATGTTCTTAAACTAGATATCGACTGTAACGTCCTTAAACTAAACCCTCACCCCCAAAAAATGGTGATCTATAGACCGTAACGTCCCTAAACTAAAACGATAGAGCCCAAAGCTTTTGTTGGATAAAAAATGATCCTGAACCCCCGTTAAGTAGATCTTAGTCCAATATCGGACTAACATATCCTTAACAAACATTTAAGTTGTCTTAATCTCAAACAAGGTTAACGATCCTTAAATCAAACTAAACCCAAATCTAAGAATATACGGATTTGGACTAATCCACGCCTTACGGGCGACAACATAAATTAGTCTTCGTATACAATCCACAGGCAACCGAAAATAAAACAAACACACACGACACGAAGTGATCTTTTGAAGCAGGAGAAAGTGGTTACCGCGATGCGGTAACGTAATTAATTGCAGGGGCTTGCGCCTGCAGGGAGAGTGTCCCCATAATCAAAAAACCCCTCACAACGAGGGGGAATTTGATGAAGTCTGCTACAAC
The DNA here is from genome assembly GCA_030015575.1 of Agapanthus africanus. NCBI lineage: Eukaryota > Viridiplantae > Streptophyta > Magnoliopsida > Asparagales > Amaryllidaceae > Agapanthus > Agapanthus africanus. Next base: position 301,944,583 of record JASDDO010000014.1, on the reverse strand, counting down.
GGCCGCATCTATCCAAACCTCCGATATCCGGTGCCATAAATCAACTTGGTATCTTCGGAGAGGTGGACGGATAAATCCAAATAGCATCTGCCCCCAAATTCAGGGGAGACGACCAACGCGGTCCCGTCTCCTGTTTTCGGTGGTAAACAGATTCTGGCATGCCCGGTGGGACCTTTTCCTCTTTCCACTCCATACTTCGTATGTCGTCGATCTTCGATACCATTACAAAAGGCTTCAATACCATTACAAAAGGCTCCAAAAAAGTCGGTCTTCGATCGGCTTGCAACTACCACGACCCCTCTCAATGGGTCGTCCAATTCCAACGCCTCAGTCCTTAACAGGCCGAGCCACAGCTCCAGTGGGCCCGCAAAGAGGCTCGCAATACCTGAAGGGGTTATCCCGAAGCGAATAGCCATTCTTGTTCCGACAGATGAAGTTGTTGAAGGGGCTTCTCCTGCTAGAGGATCGGTTTTCGCAAGATGGGCCATTCTAACTCCTGCTGCAGGCGAGTTCGTTTAAAATGATTCCCCTGCCAGAAAGTCTGCCTTCGACAGATTGACCGTTCTCTCTCAGCGAACATCAGTCTTCGATAGGCTGACACCGACAACAACCTCTCATCAAAGCAGGGGTAATAATGAAGTCGCTTCCACAACAGAAGTGGTTCCGTCTGCATGACATGCTCGACGTTTCCACTGGCACCGAGTAAGGAAGGCTGGGGGCAGTTCCCCCTCTGGACTTACCCCACCAGCTCCAATGGTTAAAATTGACGCTGCTGTTCCAACTGGGAATAGTTTCGAGCTGCTCAGGAGGGTGCGCAAGAACTCTCCAACCACTGTAATGAAGAAGTCTCCTTCGCCTGTTGAAAACACAACCCAGACAAAGTCGGAGCAACCCCCTCAGCAGCTGTCCTCCAAAATCCACAGGGTCTGACGGAAAGTCCAAGACTCTGTAATTGACAAAGACTACTCTCGTCGACTAGAGAAAAAGAAAGCTCGGCGGGAGGAGTACCACCTCGCCGTCATACCACGGAAGGTATCGTCCACATGAGTGCTTGATACAATGGCCCCCTCAACTTCGACCTCCCATAAGAGGAGAAGGCCGGACAAGATCCCCATGCCTGCGGTAAATTTCAAAGGTAGTGGACCCAAACGCCCCAAGTTTGGGGGCATGGTTGTACATACCGTCTACACGGCTTCCGGGAAAGAGGAAAGCCGTACTTCCATGGGTCATCGACCACTCACAAGGTCTGTGACGAAAGCTCAGGAGCAGCAGCAGAAGCTCTAAGAAATGCTAATGAGGATGTCAGCACTCACTGGGCAAAAAGAAAGCCCGGAAGTATCGTCTGAACAACGCCAGGAACAAGAGTCCGACACCGAGTTCTTGCGAAGGGTGATGGAAAGAAAGGATAAATAGGCCACGGAATAGGCCGCAAATATAAAACAGATGGAAGTTCTGTTCCAAGACATGGTTGGAATGGTGATCCAGCCAGATCCTCCAGCCGAAGATCCTCCGATAATCATCGAAGACGACAGAGGGGAAATGTCAAATCCTCCACCGGCTTTCTCGACAGCTAAGGAAGAAACGATCTCCAATGCTGCCCTTGACAACTACATAGCTCAACAAATACGAGCTCATCAGGTAAGCGAAGCGGTTGGCCAAGTCGTCAGAACTGGGCGACCTTATCCAGGCTGGTACGATCAAATCAAGTACCCGCCAGGATACACGATCCCTAAATTCCACGTGTATAAGGGAACAGGAAACCCCATCAGTACGTCGCTCAGTTAAAAGCTCTATGAGGCAATACTGGAGGCGACGACAAACTGCTGCTTCGCCAGTTCGTCGGCAGTTTGGCAGAGACAGCATTTGAATGGTATTCGGAACTTCCGAATGACTCCATCAAAATGTTCACAGAAATGGAGCTGCTATTCACACAGCATTTCGCAAGCGCAAGCGAGCGCACCCCAATCACCGCATTGATCAGTGCCAGGGTGAAATCAGGAAAAACCTGGGTTCAATACGCAATTCGATGGCGGAATTTATGGTCAAAATGCGAACAACGCATAGAAGAAGCTCCCGCTGTGGGTATGTTCGTGGGGAACCTTGATCTTCAGGCGACTATATCCCAATTTATGATGTTCTTCAAGCTAACCACCTTCTAGGCCTTGATCGACAAGCTGGCCCAAATGGACCAGATGGGCCATAGGCCGTCCTCTTCAAAAACGGATTCCCGGAATGAAAAAGGCAAAGGAAAAGCGACCTTTTTTACCAACGCTCAACAACAACCGAGTTACCCGAAACCATTTGCTCACCAAAGCAACAAACCACGACCCTTCGATGAGAAGTTGAGACGTCCTTGCTCGTTTCCCCGGGATAAAACGGGGAGACTGTTTGAACTGGCGGTGTGCAACAGGCTCATCGCTCTGTCGGATCCGAGATGCCCATTGCAGCCAGGTGATGTCAACAGTCCCAACTACTGCCCCTACCACCGAGTAATGGGCCACCCAATTGAGGACTGCTACGTCTTCAAAAACTGGGTTGAGGACCAGTACTAGCTAGGCAAGTTTGCGCTGTCCGAAAACTGGAAGGTAAACCAGCCACAAGAGCACGCTCCTAAAAAGGTGGACACGCTGCGGCATCATGCTCATTTATAGAAGAAGCTCCATGGCAAATTGTCCTTTCGGCTAAAACTAAAAGAATGCTGAAGGATCTTCAAGCATGCCCGACGATCAGATGGAAAAGCCCGCTGGAGCTTGAGATCATTGAGGGGATGCTTAAACTGCGCTCGATGCCGAACGCCGGTAACAATGGGCAAAACACCCAGGTCAAGTCTTCAAAGTCCTCGAAAGGAAAGAAGAAGACCAAAAAGCCTGTGCAGCCTGACGACAAGCGCACGGACCTGCAAAAATACATCAACACGCTGGAAGAGTACAACCAAAAGGCGTGGACCCCAGTCACACTTGAAGAGTTTCTGAAGCATATTCTTGAGAATGGAGACAACGACAATGATGAGGGGAATGACCCGTCAGAAGAACCTGAGGAGTATGTAGCAAGTTGCCACATGGTCTCTCACCTGTCGTTAAAAGATGAAGAATCTCCCTCGGCATCGGAAAGCAACACAGAGGAACTGGAGGCAGGAATGGAATCAAAATCCCTGGAATGGTCAGATGACCTGATCGATAAACTGCTGAACGAAGCCCTTCAAAAGAGCAAAGCTGACCGAGAGCGTGAAATGGCCATATACGAGAAGGTCAAGCGTCAGTGTCGGGACGAAGAAGTTGTGGTGAGGAAGAGTCATAATGTACTCCAACCAGATCAAAGCGCACCCACGGCAGACAAAAGCAAGTTTAAGACGGGGAAACGGTTTACCAAAGCCCTGTCAATGGGAATGAAGCTACCACCTTTCGAAGGAAATACTCCCGGGAGTACGTGCATTGAAGAAGCGGATGTACATCCGAAATACTGCTTATACCATCGGAGGGTCATACACCCTACCGAATAGTGCAATGCCTTCAAAAAGCGGTGGCATGGATACGTGGCCCACCGACAACACTTCAAGCGAATGAAGCGCAAAGCCTGTCGGGAGTAGAAAAGCACGACAAATGAGTGTGAAGGAACAGCCGGTAACTGTCATATGGTTGATGCCATCCCAATAAAAGGGAAATCTCAAGTTCTTACCTTCGGGAGCGATTCTGATGAAGAAATAGCCCTCGGCCCTCTCTTCAAGGAATCCACCTCTGGAGAAGAAGAGGCGAAGAACTGTGAGAACATTCAGCTGCGTAACCGTACATTGCCTGAAAAGAACCTCGGGTCTACAAACAGGGGTCCAAACAAAAGAGACAAGGGGAAGGAAAAAGTCCCTGAGGAAATTGCCCTCGATGATAGAGTTGTCAAAGAGCTCACAGCTAAGGACCCGCCTAAGAAAAACAAGATGGATTAAAATGTCCTGGCACACCTGAGGAAGATACTTTCACAACTGAGCATACTGGATTCTCTCCTCCTGTCCAAAGAGGTGAGAGATTCTTTGATCAAGGCATTACAAGAGCCCGATCAGTTTCAAGCCTTCCTTGCAGAAGAAAAGATGAAGGATGAGCTGGACGAAGTTCACACAGCTGACATCACATTCGGCGATGAAGATCTTCTTCTCGGAACGTGCAAGAACAACCGTCCTCTGCATGTTACTGGATACTGCCATGAGATCAAGATAGCGAAGATCTTGGTTGACAACGGGTCCTCCGTCAACCTTCTCAATGTGAGAGTGTTGAAGGAGATTTGCATGAACGTTCAGCACCTAGCCCGGGACAAAATTACTATCCGGGTTCGACTCGCAGTCATCACGGACGCTCGGGTCCATAATACTGACATTACACTTCGGGATGCTCATCACTGACATCAAGTTTCATATCATCGACGCCAAGACTTGCTATAACGCTCTGCTCGGCCGGCCTTGGTTGCACGAGTATAACATCATCCCTTCTACACAACATCAGTGTATGAAGTACATCAAAGACGGCCTCGAGTACACCGTTACAGGAGATTTAAACCCATTCTCCGTAAACGAAGTCCGCAAATATGAAAATGCTAAGTACTTCTTACCAGACTTCGAAGACACGGAAAGATGTCGTAAATCGGAGAATCAACAGAAAGCCGTCGCCACCATCCCGATCTTTGGGAGCGATACCGAAGATGATGAAGAGATGGTCTTCTCGGGGCGACCCCAAGGCAGCGGGCCAGGACCATCTACGCCTATTTTGGTCTTTGACAGTGACTCCAAAGATGAAGTCAACACAATATTCTCTGTTCGTCCATCAATACAAACCTTCATTGGAGCTGATCAGAGCTTGCAAATCACCATGGTTCCGCAGCACCATTACAGAGAACTTGACGCGCTCGACACATATGGCGTGCAAGAGCTGTAGACCTTCTACGTTCTTCCTAGGCAAAACGGTGAAAAGGCTATCCTATTCTACCAATCTACGGAGACTAAAGTAGAAAAGAAAGTCTGGCATGGTGCCGATTTTGCACTCGATAGGCTCCAACCAATCCGTCTACCCAGATATTACGCAGAGGGATTGAAAAGGCTGTTAAGATGCCGAGGTGTACCCTTCAAACAAACCGCTCGACAAGCCCAGTTCTACAACGAGATTTGGAACATTCCCGGGACTCAGCGAAAAATGCCCAACGGGAGGATAGAGACGATGGGGCTTGGATACGTTCGGTCAAAGAAACAGGATTGATTCCATGGTTGCCATGTCATAAATAACTGCGCTGATGCCGAACCAAAGCGAAATCCTGCCGTGAGAATGCCAAGCCCGTCATTCGAAGAATAAATTGACAAGCTAATAAGGGAAGCGGGTCAAAAGGTTCGGGATGACCACAGCCGTGAAATGTCCATTTACGAGAAATCCAGGACGCAACGTCTCATTCAGCAGTCGACAGAAAGAGAAGATGATGATGCCCTTCATCCTCAACCTACTGTGTGTTCTCGTGGTAAGGAAAAAGTCTGATGCGGAAGCAACAACAAGATCGAGAACGGGAATGGCATTCGAAGACAGCAAAGCGGATCCAAGAAGCCATGCGATCGAGGAAAAGTCACCTGGAATCCGTCTTTTATAAAAAAGATAGGCCGAGAATACTCTTTCCCTCAAGAGAAGACAAGGAAAATATCCAACCTTGTCATAAGCATCAAATGATGACACTCCCGGAGTCTCGGCACCCTGAGCAAATAAACGAGATCCATCATCCGGCTTATTGCTCCTACCACCGAGCGATGGGACATCATCTTGAAGATTGCTTCACCTTCAAAGACTGGGTCGAAGATCAGTATCAGCAAGGCAGGTTCGCTCTGTCCGACAATTGGAGGGTAGCCCCACCTCGAAAGCATGAGCCAAGAGCAACCTACACTGTGAGGGAAAGTCCATATCAACATCGAGTTTGGAAATGAGCTCGTACTTGCCACATGATAACATTCCTAAAGGAGGGAGAGCATGAGAATGTGGACAACCTCTCCCAGTTCTTCGCAAATGAAGATGAGGATGGGGTAATTTCAGAATTTCTACCGGCGCCAAAAGAGCTGGAGGATGGGATACATACCACGGCGGACAATCTGAGGAAAATCGACTTGGGGACGATAAACGATCCGAGGCCAACGTTCGTCAGTGAGCTGCTGTCTGAAGAGCAGGTGGCTACACTAACAGACGCGCTTACACAGTATAAAGGCAGCTTCGCATAGAACTATTCTGAGATGCCGAGATTAGATTCGGAGATTGCTGTGCATAAACTGTCTATATCGCCAGACATTAAGCCAGTCAAGCAGGCACCAAGAAGAATGCGGCTCGAACTTGAGATGAGCATCAATGCCGAAGTCAAGAAACTAATTGATTCTGGATTCATCCAAGAAGTTCAATATCCCGACCGGATCACCAACATTGTCCCAGTGATGAAGACAAATGGGACAGTATGCATCTGCGTGGACTTCCGGGACCTCAACAAAGCTTGCCCGAAGGATGACTTTCCAGTACCGGTTACCGAGCTAATGATCGATAACACGTCCACTCACGAGGTCTTCTCCTTCATGGATGGATCTTCAGGCTACAATCAAATAAAAATGTATCCCGAAGACCAAAACCACACTGCATTCCGGACTCCGCTAGGCATATTCTACTATAAGGTGATGCCCTTCGGCTTGAAGAATGCTGGCGCTACCTACCATAGGGCCATGACAAAGATCTTTAATGGCCTCATCCATGAGATCATTGAAAATTATATCGACGACTGTCACGCCCCGCTTCCCAGAGTGCGCTAAGATAGGCACGTGACAGAGCCAACTATGCTACCTGTGGATATGAAAAATCCCTCCACAGTCACATTACGGCTGTAGAGATATCAAGAACAGGAAAGTAAACTAAACTATCTAGTACATGTCCATGAGCCAGAATAAATGAGTCAAGAAATAGTATAATATGCGGAAGCAAAAGATCCAATAAAAAACACCTGGAATGTAAAACTGGATATCAACAGGATTCTCACTGCTCGGTCTAACAGCAGCAGTACTCCTGATCAACCTGCGACAAAGGTAGAGGATCTGGGCTATGCAAAACCCAGACGTCAGTGCGTCATAACATCAATAATAATATAATCAGGGGTAACGAGTCATGCAGGCATGAGTATGAACGGTAAAACAGGTATGACAGTAACATAAATAGGACAGTGAAGGGTAAGGCATATGTGATGTGCAGTGAGTAATCTAGACTGGTCTACTGGGTTAACTACTCTCAAGTCTTTGAAATCAATTGATGTAATCCTCATCGTAACCCATCGGTGATTATTCCGTAACGGAAATAATAGGTATTCCGTAACGCCCGGAAAAACGGCAAACAATAGGTATTCCGTAACGCCCGGAAAAACGGCAAACAATATGATAGCCCTTTGAGTTACGTCCGTTTACATTCTTGATTTCCCCATACCCCCATGTGTTCAAGTCAGGTATTGATAAATCTGAAGCTAATGCCAACACAGGATCAAGCAGGAACAAGTTTGTCTATACAGACAACAGGATATGTCCATCGGGACAACATGTCAAGGTTGTTGGCATTAGTAACAAGATCAGGTAACAGGTCAAGCTGTGGTACATCAGGTCAAGTCAGATGGTGCATATAAAACCAATCATGTCAAGAAGTGCATGGTATCAAGTCGTATCAAGTAGTAGTGTATCAAGTCATGTCGGGGGATACACAAGTATCACGTGGGTGCTCATAATCAAACTATACTAAGCATGGGTACACAAAAACAAGTATGGGGTACCAATGTAACAATAAAATGGAATAATGTGATGTGGTATGCAAAATAGGTATAGATTCAAACATATGGATGCACAGTTATCGATTTGGGTTAAGGTTATAGTTCCAACACTAATTAGGATATACTTTATCAAACATGGAATGTCAATATTACATTATTATGTCTTAATATGATCTATGGATGCAATTATCTATATTCTAAATGAAATGGATGCAAATGGGTATCCGAAACATTATGAAAATTATCAAATGGTAATGTGGGATATACAACTAAGCAATATGTGATATAAATATTAGTATGGATGCAATGTAATGTAATCTACTATGTAACAGGATTATTTTCATGATCTAGATCTAAAATGGTATAAGCGAATGCAAATGGAACATCGAAACATGGTAAAATGAAACATGTGGTACTGGGTTTACACTACAGGTATAATATATATTTAAATAGGTATAAAATAATTTAAATAGCATATAGCAAGATTAACTTGCCTCGACGGATCAAGAAACAGATGTGTACGGAACGTCTCATGTCGGCGAAATGTCGCGACACGCGCACGGTATACGGAACGGTTCCAAACAACGCACAAGGATGATCACGCAAGCAAGGTACGTCCACTGGGTCGTCTGGATTGTCGACGTCAAGCACGGCTATGGCGATGGCTGAGCTGGGAACAAGTTGGAGAATGCATCAGGCACAAGGTTCAATGCACCAGCAGAAGTGGCCTCGAAGACGCCATAAAGTTCTCTCTCCTCGTGTTCGAATAAAAACAAAAACATGCCAACTTCGCTCTGCATATAAGGAGGGAATGCCTAAAAGCTTCCTTTTAAGACATTCTTTCTTTGTTCTTCGATTGCACATGAAAATTGTACCCATGATTTCTAGATCATTTCCAGGAAGCCTAGTCTCCTCATCATACGCCATTACAGTCCTCAGCTTCACAGGGAAAGATATGGCCTGCTGCAATCAATATATGGCTGGTTTTAGGGCTGAATCAGTTCAGAACAAATATAAACCAGATCTGTAGTTGTTTGCCGCTAAAGAAAAGATCTGAATTGCTGCCTGGATGGATCTGAAACTGACCCAGGGGCTGTTTTGATTAATGAGGGAAGATCTTGACTGCCTTGATGAATCTAGAAAGATTGGAGTTGTTTGTTGCGGTAGATGTTGACGATGAATGTGGTAATGAAGTGGATGAACAATGATTAATGATTGTTTAGCGAAGATGACAATGACGATCACGATGTAGTTTCCAACCGCAGTCGGAGAATAATGGATCGATTGACCGCAGCTAATCAAAGATTCGACCGCAGCCGAAGATATGTTTCGACCGCAGCCGAAGATGCAAGAACTCAGAAGAGGGGGGGGGGAGAGGATCGCGAAGATTCAATGAATCCAAGTATGAAACGGAGGCTGAAAAAGATCAAGATTTTCTCCAGAGAAATCCGGAATTTTCCCCATTTTCAGTAAATTTCAGAAATTCATTTTAGAGAGAGAGAATGTGTGTGTGTGTGTTGGAGGCGAGAGAGAGAGACTGAGAGAGAGTTGTGATTTAAAAAAATATAATTTAGTTGAAAACGTATATTAATAGTTATAAGGAATTAAGGAATATAATATTAGTCCGTTTTGAGATTTTAGCAAATACAAACTTACTCCAAAACACGTCGGGTCTAAAAATTCAGATTTTAAATATGAAAAATATACGCGACTTCCAAAATTCAAAACAAATAATCAGGTAATGAAAATGCATACCCCCAAGAACGGATGCACGTACGTGCGCGTAGCCATCCAAACACGTCCGTTTCACTGAATGGGACGAGAACAAGATGCGCGGATGCTACCACGGGGTTAAGGGTATCATGCAGGCTATGAAATACAATTTTAAATTATTTTACATGACCTAAAATGTTATATGGTAAAAGATGCAATACCAGGTAAAAATGCCAGTATGCGGTATACATGAGATGCACGTGTCTAGGTAACAAGTCAGGGTAATTTATAAATATGAATCAAACAGGTTCAAGCAAGCGGGTCGGGTCGAATGCAAAAGTAAAATACCATTCGCACCCAAAACCTGTTAAATCAAGAAAATACCACAGATAAGTAGATACGGGAACTGGAATTGGTATAAATGAACTCGGTTGTTATATTATACCCAACTACAAAAAGAATTTCGTCCTCGAAATTCCAAGAACAAGAAAGGATAAACAATCACGAAACTACAAGAATAGATGTGGAAACTTCTGCCGGATTTCATCTTCTCGTTCCCAAGTTGATTCTCCATGCAAGCGATTTCCCTAAGAAACAAGTACAAGAGGGATAACCTTGTTTTAAAGAACCTTTTCTCTTCGATCCACAATCGACATCGGTCGCTCCTTAAAGGTTAAATCTTCTCGTACAGTCAACTCCGAATGATCCAGCATGTGTGTTTCATCTCGAACATACCTACGGAGTTGAGATACATGAAACACGTCATGAAAATTCGCCAAAAATTGCGGTAACGCCAATCGATACGCCACTTCTCCAACACGCTCCAAAATCTCTAAAGGTCCAACGAATCGAGGACTAAGCTTTCCTCGACTTCCAAAACGAATCACTCCTCTAGTCGGTGATATGTTCAAGGATACCGAATTACCAACAGCGAACTCTAGAGATCTTCTCGATGTATTTGCCCAACTCTTTTGTCGATCTTGCGCTGCCTTCATATGTTTCCGGATAGTGTTAACTTTCTCTACTGTCTGCACGATCAAATCCGGTCCCAACAATCTTCGTTCTCCAACATCGTCCTAAAAAATAGATGAACGACACTTGCAACCATATAATGCTTCGAATGGAGTCATCTGAATAGTCGCCTGGAAACTGTTGTTGTACGAAAACTCTACCAAATGTAGATGATCCTCCCATGAACCCTTGAAGTCTAACATGCAAGCTCTCAACACGTCTTCAAGAGTTTGGATCGTTCTCTCCGACTGGCCATCTGTCTGAGAATGATAAACTGTGCTAAACTTCAATCGAGTCCCCAAACTTTCCTGTAAGCTCCTACAAAAGTGTGATAAGAAACAAGTGTCACGGTCGGACACGATGCTCACCGGTACTCCATGAAATCTTACAATCTCTTGCATGTACCGCTCTGCCAAAGCATTCGTTGATTGAACAACTCAAAATGGTATGAAATGAGCTGCCTTAGTCAATCGATCAACAATCACCCAAACTGCATTGTTGCCCTTTGGACTCCGCGGTAAAGCCGTCACGAAATCCATGGTTATATGTTCCCACTTCTATTGAGGAATCGGAAGTGGTTGCAATAAACCAGCAACCCTTTGATGTTCATCCTTAACTTGCTGACACACCAAGCACTCTGCTACAAAGCGGGCAATCTCCCGTTTCATGTCTTCCTACCAGAAATGCTGTCGTAGATCACGGTACATCTTCGTGTCTCCTGGATGTACGGAATATGATAAATTGTGCGCCTTCTTCATAACTTCTTCGTGGATATCTCCCTTTGGCATACACACAAATGACTACCATATCGTAACGAACCATCTTCATGAATCAATAAGTCCGTTCGAAATCCAGCTTCAACCTGTTCTCGAAACTTTTGCCATCTAGGGTCCTGTAACTGCGCTGCTCTAATATTCTCGATCAACGACGACTGTACTGCAGCTGCATCAACTTTCCCGAAGAATGCGGTAGCACAATCTCTAAATCGAACCTCCGAAAGTCTTCAATAAGTTCTTTTTTGTGCAGTCAACATCTGAATTGCTGGCAACCGACTAAGCGCATCCGGCACAACATTGACTTTCCCCGGATGGTACTTAAGATCAAGATTGTAGTCAGCCATCAGCTCTAACCATCTACGCTGCCTCATACTAAGCTCCTTCTGTGTGAACACATACTTCAGGTTTTTGTGATCAGTGTATACTTCGACCCTTTCGCCCAATAAGTAGTGCCTCCAAATCTTCAAAGCGAAGATCACAGCTGCAAGCTCCATATCATGAGTTGGGTAATTCTTTTCATGGGTCTTCAACTTGTCTCGATGCGTAAGCTATAACCTTCCCATGCTGCATCAAAACGCATTCCAATCCTTTTCCAGATGCGTCGCTCTGAATCACCAATCCTTCGGAACTGTCTGGTACGGTCAAAATAGGAGTGGTTATCAGTCTCTGCTTCAACGCCTCAAAAGCTGACGCACACTTCTCCGTCCACACAAATGGTACTTCTCCGTCCACACAAATGGTACTTCCTTGCGCGTAAGCTTGGTCAAAGCCTCAGCCAAACGAGCAAAATTCTCCACGAACCTTCTGTAATACCCGGCAAGTCCAAGAAAGCTTCTGATCTCTGCAACGTTCTTCGGAATCGGCCAATCTCGAACTGCTGTAATCTTCTCGGGATCAACGGTGATTCCATCTCCGGATACGACATGCCTCAAAACTTTACTTCTTCAAGACAAAACTCGCACTTGCTCATCTTTGCATACAATCTTTCTTGCCTCAATGTCTGCAGTACGATCTTCAAGTGTTCTGTATGCTCTTCTAGGCTCCTCGAGTAGACCATAATATCATCGATGAACATCCCTATAAACTGGTCCTAGTACGGTGAAAAGATTCGGTTCATCAAGTCCATAAATATCGCCGGTGCATTCGTGACTCCGAATGGCATCACTAAATACTTGTAATGTTCATACCGAGTTCGGAACGCAGTCTTGCAAATATATTCTAATTTAACTCGGACCTGATGATATCCGGACCACAAATCTAGCCTCGAGAACACCCTCGTGCCACTAAGCTTCTCGAACAATTCGCCAATGTGAGGGATCGGGTACTTGTTCTTAATAGTCACCCGGTTTAATTCTCGATAATCGATGCACATCCTCCTTGTGCCATCTTTCTTCTTGACTAGAAGAACTGGAGCTCCCTAAGGTGAGTTACTACTGCGAATCAAACCCTTCTCAAGTAATTCAGTAACCTGGTTCTTGACTTCATCCAATTCCATTGGTGCCATTGGATAGTACGCTTTAGAGATTGGCGCTGCACTAGGAATAAAATCGATCGCGAACTCCACGTCTCGTTTCGGTGGTAAACCTGATATGTCCTCGAACACGTCCATGAAATCTCGAACAACAGCTGGCGCTTCATCTCTATCAACTTCAATTGACGAAAGAACATTGCTTGTCGGCCTAGCCCTAAACTCGACTAGCCCGACAGAACTGCTACCTCCAGCAAAACAAACTCCGGATGTCCGGGAATCTGGAAAATCACTTTCTTTGCCCTACAATCAATGTGAGCGTAGAAAGTGAGACCATCAATCTCTAAGACAACTTCATAACTGCCGGTATCGGTCACCAAGAAATCTGCAAAACATAAACTGGTAAGCAATGAAACGGAGAGAACCAAGGTAAAAGAACGACCATGAAACAAGGAAATGAAACAAGACCAGGACTCTAAGTTACTTAAATAGAGTACCGCATTGTAACCATGCTGCGGTTCATGGGTACAATCACATAACTCTGTTCAAGTCGCCTAAATCCTAGTATCAGAATCAAAGGAATAGGGGGAAACAATAAGGAACCAAAAGGTTTCAAGTTGAGATGCAAAGTTGTTTGCAAATCGTCAAGACAAGGATCAAGAGGAAGATATGATTCAAGAATCATGATAACAAGGTGGCAGGACATGTTCCTAATCACGGATTTTACGATTCGTGTATTGGGTCCAATACCCAACTACAAAAGAATCAAACCCGATTAACCTAGATCCTATGTCTCTGATACCAAACAAATCCTGTCACGCCCCGCTTCCCAGAGTGCGCTAAGATAGGCACGTGACAGAGCCAACCATGCTACCTGTGGATAGGAAAAATCCCTCCACAGTCACATTACGGCTGTAGAGATATCAAGAACAAGAAAGTAAACTAAACTATCTAGTACATGTCCATGAGCCAGAATAAATGAGTCAAAAAATAATATAATATGCGGAAGCAAAAGATCCAATAAAAAAACACCTGGAAAGTAAAATTGGATACCAACAGGATCCTCACTGCTCGGTCTAACAGCGGCAGTACTCCTGATCAGCCTGCGACAAAGGTAGAGGATCTTGGCCATGCAAAACCCAGACGTCAGTACGTCATAACATCAATAATAATATAATCAGGGGTAACGAGTCATGCAGGCATGAGTATGAACGGTAAAACAGGTATGACAGTAACATAAATATGACAGTGAAGGGTAAGGCATAGGTGATGTGCAGTGAGTAATCTAGACTGGTCTACTGGGTTAACTACTCTCAAGTCTTTGAAATCAATTAATGTAATTCTCATCGGAACCCATCGGTGATTATTCCGTAACGCCCGGAAAAACGGCAAACAATAGGTATTCCGTAATGCCCGGAAAAACGGCAAACAATATGATAACCTTTTGAGTTACGTCCGTTTACATTCTTGATTTTCCCATACTCCCAAGTTATGTGTTCAAGTCAGGTATTGATAAATCTGAAGCTAATGCTAACACAGGATCAAGCAGGAACAGGTTTATCTATACAGACAACAGGATATGTCCATCGGGACAACATGTCAAGGTTGTTGGCATTAGTAACAAGATCAGGTAACAGGTCAAGCTGTGGTACATCAGGTCAAGTCAGATGGTGCATATAAAACCAATCATGTCAAGAAGTGCACGGTATCAAGTCGTATCAAGTAGTAGTGTATCAAGTCATGTCAGAGGATACACAAGTATCACGTGGGTGCTCATAATCAAACTATACTAAGCATGGGTACACAAAAACAACTATGGGGTACCAATGTAACAATAAAATGGAATAATGTGATGTGGTATGCAAAATAGGTATAGATTCAAACATATGGATGCACAGTTATCGATTTGGGTTAAGGTTATAGTTCCAACACTAATTAGGATATACTTTATCAAACATGGAATGTCAATATTACATTATTATGTCTTAATATGATCTATGGATGCAATTATCTATATTCTAAATGAAATGGATGCAAATGGGTATCCGAAACATTATGAAAATTATCAAATGGTAATGTGGGATATACTACTAAGCAATATGTGATATAAATATTAGTATGGATGCAATGTAATGTAATCTACTATGTAATAGGATTATTTTCATGATCTAGATCTAAAATGGTATAAGCGAATGCAAATGGAACATCGAAACATGGTAAAATGAAACATGTGGTACTAGGTTTACACTACAGGTATAATCTATATTTAAATAGGTATAAAATAATTTAAATAGCATGTAACAAGATTAACTTGCCTCGACGGATCAAGAAACGGTTGTGTATGGAAAGTCTCATGTCGGCGAAATGTGGCGACACGCGCACGGTACACGGAACGGTTCCAAACAACGCACAGGGGTGATCACGCAAGCAAGGTACATCCACTGGGTCGTCTGGATTGTCGACGTCAAGCACGGCTCTGGCGATGGTTGAGCTGGGAACAAGTTAGAGAATGCATCAGGTACAAGGTTCAATGCGCCAGCAGAAGTGGCCTCGAAGACGCCATAAAGTTCTCTCTCCTCGTGTTCGAATAAAAACAAAAACATGCTAACTTCAAATTTCTTTACAAGCTCTGCATATGAGGAGGGAAGGCCTAAAAGCTTCCTTTTAAGACATTCTTTCTTTGTTCTTCGATTGCACATGAAAATTGTACCCATGATTTCTAGATCATTTCCAGGAAGCCTAGTCTCCTCATCATACGCCATTACAGTCCTCTGCTTCACAGGGAAAGATATGGCCTGCTGCAATCAATATTTGGCTGGTTTTAGGGCTAAATCAGTTCAGATTAGATATAAACCAGATCTGTAGTTGTTTGCCGCTAAAGAAAAGATCTAAATTGCTGCCTGGATGGATCTGAAACTGACCCAGGGGCTTTTTTGATTAATGAGGGAAGATCTTGACTGCCTTGATGAATCTAGACAGATTGGAGTTGTTTGTTGTGGTAGATGTTGACGATGAATGTGGTAATGAAGTGGATGAACAATGATTGATGATTATTTAGCGAAGACGACAATGACGATCACGATGTAGTTTCCAACCGCAGCCGGAGAATAATGGATCGATTGATTGCAGCTAATCCAAGATTCGACCGCAGTCGAAGATATGTTTCGACCGCAGCCGAAGATGCAAGAACTCAGAAGAGGGGGGGAGAGGATCGCGATGATTCAATGAATCCAAGTATGAAACGGAGGCTGAAAAAGATCAAGATTTTCTCTAGAGAAATCCAGAATTTTCCCCATTTTCAGTAAATTTCAGAAATTCATTTTAGAGAGAGAGAATGTGTGTGTGTGCGTGTTGGAGGCGAGAGAGAGAGAGACTGAGAGAGAGTTGTGATTTAAAAAAATATAATTTAGTTGAAAACGTATATTAATAGTTATAAGGAATTAAGGAATATAATATTAGTCCGTTTTGAGATTTTAGAAAATACAAACTTACTCCAAAACACGCCAGGTCTAAAAATTCTGATTTTAAATATGAAAAATATATGTGACTTCCAAAATTCAAAACAAATACTCTGGTAACGAAAATACATACCCACAAGAACGGATGCACGTACGTGCGCGTAGCCATCCAAACACGTCCGTTTCACTGAATGGGACGAGAACAAGATGCGCGGATGCTACCACGGGGTTAAGGGTATCATGCAGGCTATGAAATGCAATTTTAAATTATTTTACATGACCTAAAATGTTATATGGTCAAAGATGCAATACCAGGTAAAAATTCTAGTATGCGGTATACATGAGATGCACGTGTCTAGGTAACAAGTCAGGGTAATTTATAAATATGAATCAAACAGGTTCAAGCAAGCGGGTCGGGTCGAATGCAAAAGTAAAATACCATTCGCACCCAAAACCCGTTAAATCAAGAAAATACCAAAGATAAGTAGATACGGGAACTGGAATTGGTATAAATGAACTCGGTTGTTACAACGACCTCGTGGTGAAAAGCAAATCGTACGAGGAGCACTGGGAGCAATTGAAAATAGTATTCCAGCGTCTTTGGAAATATAATATGAAGATGAACCCTCTGAAATGAGCGTTTGGAGTCTCCTTAGGCAAATTCTTGGGATTTATCATACGACATCGAGGCATCGAAATAGACCCATCAAAGATCAAGGCGATTATGGAAATGCCTTCGCTAAGAACTCTCAAGCAACTGCGGTCTCTCCAAGGAAAGCTCGCCTATATCCGGCGGTTCATAGCTAATCTCTCTGACAAATGCCGTCCTTGCAGCCATCTAATGATGAAGGGGACCCCGTTCGTCTGGGATCAGAAATGCTAAAGTACACGGGATGAAATCAAGCAATATCTGCAGAACCCGCCAGTATTGACCGCTCCGGTCAAGGGAAAGTCCCTCATCCTGTACACAACAGCCTTTGAAGGTTCTCTAGGCGCGCTATCGGCACAGGAGAATGACCAGGGGGAAGAGAGAGCTCTCTATTATTTGAGTCGAGTCCTTCTGGGAGCAGAAAACAACTACTCCCCCATTGAAAAGCATTACCTGGCACTGATCTTCGCAATAACCAAGCTTCGACATTAAGCCCTGGCATATGAGGTCCATCTCATATCAATGGTGGATCCTTTCAAGTATTTGATGTCAAGAGCCATATTAACAGGAAGGCTTGCCAAATGGGCCCTCGTCTTGCTGGAGTTCTCGATAATATATCGACCCCTCAAGGCAGTAAAAGGCCAGGCTATTGCCGACTTTCTTGCTGAACATTCAATACCAGCCGACTCTCCTTTAAATTGCGAATTGCAGGATGAACACGCGTTCGATGCAAACGAAGGGAAGATAGAGGAAAATAATGTCCAATGGGAACTTTACTTCGATGGAGCGTCTTCCATGAAGAAGAGAAAGCACAACACCCCCATAATCAAAGCTGGGGTAGGTCTTATCTCCGTGATTCCACGAGGAAGGATAATGCGTTTCGCCCTTTCCTTAACAGAGCCAAGAACAAACAACGAAGCGGAATATGAAGCTTTGATAGCAGGTCTTGAGATCGCTATTGACATGGGAATCGAAAACCTCCTTATATACGGAGACTCCCAGCTGGTCGTTAGCCAAGTAAATGGCGATTATCAGACGTGCATACCAGAGTTGGTAAAGTATGGCGAAAGAATGCAGCAATTGCTGACACAAATTCCCTCCTACATCCTTAAAAGCATTTCGCGTGCAGAAAATAGCAAGGCGGATGCACTAGCCAAACTCGCTAAAGAACTGGCCGACGAAAACCGCACTGACGTAAGGATCATTATGCAAAGCCGTAGGATTCTCACGCCAGCAGAAATATCTCCGGAGTCGTCTGAAAGAAAAGAAGCTACCAGACAAACGGTCTTCCAAATAGAAGACGAAGAAAGGGTCAAGGACTGGAGAAAAGTCTTCATAGACTACTTCAAATCCTATCAGACACCCGAAGACGCGTCATCAAGACATCAGCTCATGAAGCGAGCCTTGTCCTTCTCCTTCGTGAGTAAAAACAGCAGGGCTACCGGCGAGTTTGTGAAAACCCGAAAGGGCGCAATCTCGTTAAGATAAAGACACCTGCAAGGTCCTCTCGACCTTGTGAGGAGAAAATGCCTGCGTGAGATCCTTACGACTCACAAGGGAGCAACATACTTAGGGATCATCACGATTCCTAAGGAGAAATTACACTTACGAGATCCTCACGACTCGTAAGGAGAATTCCCCCCTACGAGACTCTCACGGCTCATAGGATTCAAAAGCCTTAAGATACAGGGACCTGAACCTGTTCTTAACCCATCACACTCCCCAAGTTGCCTTACAAGCGGTTCAATATTGACCTTTGTATACAATCCACGGCCATAAACAAATGTTCCCTCACCAAGTCCCACCAATGACGAAGAATGTCCTCATATCGTGAACGACACTTATAAGTCCTCTCGACTTGTAAGGAGAAAACACTCTTGTAAGATCTTTACGACTTGCAAGAGAAAATATCGCTTAGGAGTCCTCACGACTTCTAATGAGAACCTATACCTACGAGATCATCACGACTCGTAGGGAGAAATACCTTTATGAGACCCTTACGGCTTATAAAGTCAAAAGCCTTAGTGAACAGGATCCTAACCCTGTTTGCTAAGCCACCTTTGTTCAAATCGACAAAGACAATTGATGATTCACTCTGGAAAATATCCCAATTGTAGCGATACTGATGCCTAAATCGGTATCAAATTCCAAGTCCTTTCACGGCAAATGATGATTCGCTCCTGGCAATATTTCTGTCGTAGCGATGCTGATGCTAAGATTGGTATCAGATCTTGAGTTTCATACCCGCAATAAAAAAATCAGCGAGCAAAAAAAATGTATATGAAATAGCCGAAATGTTTGGGCAACTCACAATAAAAATCAGCGAGCAAAATATAAGCATATAAAAACAGCCGAAATGTTTGGGCAACTCGCAATAAAAAAGCAGCGAGTAAAAAGAAAAAAACAGCCGAAATGATTGGGCACCGCAAAAAATAGCCGAAATGATTGGACAATCGCGACTTTCGCGATATAAAAAGCTGGAATGATAGAGCATCGCGGAAACAAAAAAAAATGAAAAATGAAACTTCTGCCCTGCAGGTGAGTCCACATCGACTTATGTATACAATCTGTTAGTTATATGTATGCCCTAGAGGCCATTACTGTACATTGGATGTATATTGTAGTGGATGCTAGGACATATATAGGGAGGACTTTCTTGCTCGACATGATAGTTGTAAGTGCACGGCGGCGCCCCGGCCGTCAATCCGACGGCCAGATGCGGAAGCGGTGAATAACTTTACTTTTTTACTGAACTGGCAAACCGCCGCGCACTAATACCCGGATCGAACCACTAACTAGTCCTAGCTAACAATAAGATGGGAAAGAGATATACCGACGATCCAAGTCCTCCGGTCTTCTCGTCATCGTCCCGATCTCTTGCGGAATGTCCCGTCTCCTCCTCGTCGCCGGAAGTGCACCACATCGCCTACTTCTTTTACGGGCTCCCACCTCAATGCCGAGGCAACTCGGGCACGAAGCCGGCTACTCGACGTGCCCAAGATTTGCTGTAGAATGTGTAGTGAAGAAGTCTCATTTTGGGGTTGTAGGAGGTGCCATTTTGATGGAGGAATGATACAAGAACTATGTGGAGGGACTTTGGGGATTTTAGAACATGAAATGAGCAAAAACCCCACTCCACAAAATTGGGACAGCCCCCTCCCTTGCTTGGCCGGCCACAATGGTGGAGAGGAGAGAATGGAGTGAGTGGGAGAGTGAACCAAAAAAATCATGGGAGCCATTCTCATCTAATCCAAAAAAGAGAGAGAGGAAAAATATCATGCAAAAGAAATGATTATCAACAAAGCCATACTCCACCAACCTCATCATCACAACAAAGGTCAAGCCATCATGACACCATCATGAAGCAAAGTCAAGGGATGGTGCACATCATGAAAGCCATCATGATGCAACAAGATGCAAAGAACCCCCTCCACAAATGCCTATTTGTAACAATGCAAATAAGCCCTCCTCCACCAATCTTCGGCCAATGAACGGAACAATGGAAATCGGCCGAAACGGAAAGCAAACTGGCAACTCTAGAAAACTGGTCCCGTAATAAATTACAGGAAAACCCCGATACTGTGCATACACACCCGCATTTATATTCCGACCGAAATACAAATGCAATGAGACAAAGTCTACACTGTACTATACTAGGATCCGGCTTAAACCAAAGCCGGCTAGTAAAATCTGTTCGATCCTGATCCGTGCAATACCGCACGTATCTGATCGAACCCTGCCATATAACCATACGGCCTATAGTACAAACTGTCCGATCCAGATCCGTGCAATACCGCACGTATCTGATCGGACCCTGCCATATCTCCATACGGCCTCTACAACTTTTCGCCCGAAAGCTGAGTAACTGAAATGTGGGGGACTCTAAAGACTCATCAACACCTTGGTTGTGGATTTAACCACTAGCACGTTAGAGGTATAAGCCAATACATAACGGGCCACCAGGTATTGACCAAAAGGGACGTCTGTGAGCGAACTCAGCCTGAAAACCTACTGAGCCTGTCAGTGACAATATCCGTGCAGTCCGGTCCGTTCGTCTATGAGTATCGCATGGCGGGCCTAGGGGGTTGGTAAAAGTCAGACCCCCAAAAGCGGTACAAGTCGTGTCGGAGTGTAGCCCAGAACACCCTGAGATACTACTGGAATACCTACCAGTAAATCTCCTTGCCTCGGCCGAGGGCTTTGTGTAATGGCTCTCCTAGACACAGCACGACCTCACCCCCAATACCGGGAGAGACGAACCCCTGAAGATACGCTCACTGCCTCCATGTGGCTCGGGACTGTACCCAACTAAAACCTGTTTGCACGACTCCTTTGAGCCGTGGTAGGGTAGTAATCAAAGTACAGTGGGAACTCACACGAGACAAATGACGATCCCCAGGTCGATGAACTAACCTGCACACATGTCACCAGGGAACTGCCATCTGACGTCTGGTATATGACCAACTAGCATGTTCCCGGCGAGTCCTGTCCGGTGTACTCATAACCCAATGAGCACCTGTATACATCTTAGGTGATCCAACTGATACCAGTGGCTTGTGAGACCGGCCACCGCCCCTCGTCGGGGTCTCGACTGTATACACTAGTCTACTATGGAGAATCGATGCCCTGTCTCGAAACTCTCACGACTAGGGACCTTTTAAGGATATGCTTATAGACCCCCAGCTCCCACTTATATGATCGCCCTCATACTGCTGGTGGTCAAGCAAGAATCCTAAGGGCTCTATCAACGTGTAATAGCGACGTGTCAGGTCACTTAAAACAGTACACGATGATAAAGGTAAACCAGATAGCATACTATCATCTCGAGTAAGACTGTCCTACCGGGATAGGTCCTCCCTCAATCATTACAATCACGTACCTGTGACCCAATAATTGACTCTGAGGGCACTATCTCCAACAATCTCCCACTTGCATTCAAGGCTAATTATTGCGATGTCGCATACTCACAGCCCGTGTGATACCGAACATCCAACTCCTCTACTAGTCAGTCTCACAAAGCTCGTTTGCGGAACTATTGCGTTCGAGGAATAGCCTCAGTGAGTGGATCCGCTTTGTTGTTTCTTTCTATGTCTCTCTATATCTCAAGTTCGCGGAGAAAACCATCTCCCGAAAAGAGCAATACCTGTCTTAGAATGTGCTTGGATGTCTCATGGGACATAGCTCATAAATGAACTCCAAATCCAAACTTCTTAGACTGTATCGTCAACTGAACTTAATCAGTATCCTGCACCATGCCTCCCTCAGTATTGCCTTGGACCACCTGTCCAAAATACTGCCCCTCGTCAGAAGGAAAAACTATAGCTCTGACAACCTCCTTGTCGTCCATGTCACCTTGGAAGCCTGGAATGATAACTGTCTCCCGAATGAGGCTGTCGTTATCATATTCCTAGAACATGCACTTATGTTCTAAAACTGCTTCCGACTGCTTCTCCAGGATTGGATTAATGTCAACTTATTGCATCTAGTGCAAGAACAACATCTGGTGTGGTACTTGACATCTCATGATTGACTCAATTGCCTGAGCAAGTGATCTGCCAATCATGCACGTCCCTCTCCCCTTTAGTCTGTAAGACACCTTTAGAGAGGGTGACTCCATTACCTGCAGGTACACTACCGTGCCAGGAGTCGTCCATTCTAAATACTCTTAGAATGCTGTCATAGTACCCTGATTGGGAAACCACCCAAATCTAGATCTAAAACCATAGATCTAGTAACCAGTATGTCTGATATAATACCCAATTCCTATGTGGAGAAACTACTGTGTGACGACCAAAGTATGACCGATCGTAGTATAGGAGTTTCTTTTCCTATTCTGTGTATGTCATCCAAATACCAGGATATCACACCCTACTACCTTCTCAACAGATCCATCCCCTATTCTGATGAAGTCAAACCCATGACTGTCACGTCAGAAATAGATGATCTATCTCCGCTACATCTGCTTTAGTCTATAAATAGACATAAGCTACCTGTCCACCAATGCTTCCGCTGCTCCCACTGACTACGACAACCCTCTGGCAGAGTCATATACACGTGCACTTCTAAAACTAGTTTAGAACGACGCTATACTCATCCTCCCGCCGGGTCTCACAGCCTGGAACAACAGCAATGGTAATTGTGGGTAAACAAGAACTTCCCTGTCACCGTCCTTGAGGCTACCGGAGCACCTCTCGGGTGCCTGAAGTTACCCACCTTATCTGCGGAGTGGCCAATGGAATGTCAATCCAGATTGAATCTTTAGGTTCCTTATCAAATCTTCAGTAATCGTTTGTGGTTCTGGAATCACTTCCAGTTCTACCATACTCCCACTACTGTTTTCTGAAAAAATCCATTTTTAATAAAACTGTGGCGAGTCTAGAACAATATCGCTATTGTTCATCCAGATGGTAGAAAGTCAACCCTCGTCATAGCCTGGGTCAACCCACAAACAGCCATTACAGAAACGTGCCTTGAGTTGTCCAGTGTCTGGTTTTAAGCATAAACCGGACAACTCCCCGTACCTTAACATCGTTAAGATATGAACTGTTCTATATCCAATATAGAACCAGAGGCACTGATTTAATTGAACCAGATTCAAATCATGCAGCTGTCTCTAGCGCATGTGAACTAAATGGAAGGAGGCCGATCAGCGTTACTCAACTTAGGAATGCCTCTAATTATGAGTAACCTGAAAGAGAAGCAAGATCTCTTTATCATTACTATCAACTGAATACCATACACAAGTATCTACATCTTCGATCTCTTTGAAGAATCCCGATACTTGCTACACCTGGTTCTCTACTCTATTCAAATACCTACAACTTCTCAAAATTCGGACCCTGTGTTTCCGCGAAACACCTGTCTAAAAACTAGAGAAGTCATAAGTAAACCGAATATAGTACGAGGACCAACCCCTCTGTCCTGATGGACCCTGGACAACATACAATACTCTGTATAAGTCCCTTGAGTCTGATAACTCATTCACTGTGTGTCGTAGGTTGAAAACTGTACTTATGGTTAAGAAGAATTACACCGCTGTTTAATACTCCTTACCTAACCATCCACTGATATAGGTAAATGTCGTAGACATAATTTCATAAAGGTATATCTCACTCTATGAAAATAGACGTACAGATATATCAATTTGAAATTGGTGCATAACAGCGGATATTCAAAACCAAATATTTGCCAACCGGGAAACAGCCCAGATGATTTCCTCAAATATCACCGATTACAACGAATCCCGATATAATGAGGATAATCACCCAATTCCCAATAACTTACTCCCACTCATCATCTGTAAAACCATACAGATGTGAGAATCGTACCTGGTAAATACATACCCTGGAGCAAGTGTCTAATCGGGAAAACAGTTTTCTTTTAACAGTACACAGTGAGACTGAAACATTGAAATGTTTCGATGGGGTATCCTGGTATTCCTAGTAATGTCCTTTCCATTATTCAGATTCACAACTTTAACCGTATAATTCTTTGCCACCTCTCCAAATCCCTTCATATGTCTTTAGTCTTTACCTTCTGCACACCCCTTTAGGCCAAATGGTTTTCTTCCTTCCCTACCGTTCGGCACCAGCCTATGGTTTGGAAGAAGACTATCCAATAAGCATAATGGGTGTACTGTCCCAATCCGAGGAACACTCGCAATGAGAGAGGGTGAAGATAAAAGACAACCGAATAAACCTTATTCCTATTTCTCCTGGACCAGAATCCATCCCCGAACTGGAACAAGTTCCTTTCGGGTTCGTATATAATCATACGATGGAGTATCCAATAAACTGTGGATCTTCGTAGTGATACGGAGTGTCCTGGAGAAATACAAAGGTGATTTTAGGATTGGCGAAGAAATACCTGGTTTGGTCGTGAATATCTGTTGCAATTTACTTTGCCCTCTTACTAATCCCTTGCTTTGTCTTAACTTAATACCTTCTGCACACCATCGTTATGCTAATTGGTTTTCTTCATTCCCTACCGGTCGGCACCAGCCTAAGGTTTGGAAGAAGACTATCCAATTTGCGTAATAGGTGTACTATCTCCTAAACCAAGGAGTACTCGCAACCTGAGAGAAGGTAAAAGGAAAAGACAACTGAATAATCCTATCCGTTTTCTCCAGAACCTGAAACCATCCTCGAATAAATTCCTTCGAGTTCGTATCTAACCATACGATGGTTTTGTCCAATGGAAGTGGACGTTCGTAGTAACACGGGGTGTCCTGGAGAAAAGGGTAAAAGTAGGAGTGGCAATGAGGTTTGCAACTGTGACAATCCAAAAGCCAGTGTTAAGAAGGTTCGGTCAACTTGGTCACTGAGTCATAGTCTTAGGGTCGGGTCAAATGGTCGCTGCCAAAGAGAGAGAGAGAAAAGAAACACTCAGCGTGCACTCTAACCTAGATCAGAATGGTTACCAATTTATCTAATCTGGAATCCTCCCACTGTACCTCAAATTCTCCTCCAAACCTGAAAGAAGAATTAGTCGGGGTCACCCGAGGAGTAAACTAACTCATCAGTGGGAATCGGGATCCAACTATCACCGCATGATAACGTGACGGAATCCGCTCACGCTATCACACTCCAGAAGGTATGCGCATATCTGGCAAGTTTCAGTTCTTTTGAAACTCCCGATGTGATTTCTGCCCCATGCTCTTATGACCTTGACTAAGGCCAACAAATCATAAGTCACATGTCAAGTTCTACCCGTCATTATCCAGGTTGATTTGAACCCACCCGTACAAGCCCTTGACTAGGGCCAACAAGGCTATACGACTGTCCCAAACCAACGCATCTATCTATGCAGCATATGAACACCCAACAGCTACCAAACACTGTGCCTTGACTATGGCCAACAAACACAGCTTGAATACTATTGACTACCCATATGAAACGACGGAGGGCTACGAATGGTTTCTGGCGAAAACCTTTAACGTAATGAACTTGATATCGTTGAAGGAACGGATAGCTTTTAAAAATATAGTGACGAAAACCGTTGCTAAAGAGGTCACTCCCGGTGAAGGGATCTCGGCTCTTTCCCCGTAGAATGAGGTGCAGGATATTCCAACTGAATACCACGGTGCAAAGCAAAAGTAATCGGCTATAGTGAAGTTATTGCCCTGACGCAAACTTTCTGTCCAAGGGGTCACTCCCGGTGAAGGGATCTCGGCCCTTGCCTCGTCGACTGAGGAGCAGGATATTCCAACTGAATACCACGATGCAAAACAAAAGTGAACGTCCTTGCAATAACAGCTTTTTGAAAAGTGTTCCAACAACATCAGATTAGGTTTGTTTTTAAACTTGCATTGATCCGAATCAATGCAGTCCCATCAATTGATCACACCAAAAAGAACGAAAATATACTGATGTACGTATATGCCATCCGCATTCGCCACTGGGTCCCGTCATTACCCGTTAGGTTAGCTTACTAACGACAGAGCGGGGACTGGACTAGCGCGGATGCAAAACATATACTACATCTACTAATGTATATACCAATATATTATATTTCGCTCAAGGCGTGAATAAAATGCAACATCACAGAGAATGAACAGCATCACAGAAACAATACAGATATCTGGGATCCCCGGGTTTCACAGAGCCACTACTGAAACCCGACGTTCCCCTGGTCGTGTGGATAGCCTGTGCAATGAAATCCTAGACCCCTACAGGCGCGGCAAGTTACCCGCCAAAACCTGAAGCGAGGCAGCCCCCTTCAGCACCGTGAATGGACCACCCAGCACTTCACGGAATCCGGTAACTTGGGCACCCCTCCTGGGTCAACCTGTACCCCTTACGAGTGCGGCGAATAGCCCGCCAATTCTAGAGTGAAGCCCCCTCCGTCTCAATGCCATGAGATGCGTGCTTGTTGCCCTCTAGAACCCGGCTATCCGTGCACCCCTCCGCGGGGTAATCCTAGTACAGAAAGTAAAATATACATACACCGGGTACATCGACCGCAACCAGGTCGTGCCCCAAAATAATAATACAAACAGGCAGTGACGGCAGTCCACATGTCGGATGCTCGCCCCGCAATATCAAATGTACATAATACAACAAAACTGTACTAGCATTGCATCCAGGCTATCCCCCACGACCGATCCGCAACAACACAGCAAAAACAGAACATCAACGTGAAAGTCACGTTCGCAAATCCGTTTAACCGGGCTATAGCAGTTAGACCGGATTTACCGATCAAGTGACATTCACGGTCGCAGATATAATGTAAATACTGTGAAAAATGTGTTTAAAATTTTCCGATTGACCAAAAATTAACAAGTGGGCCCCAAAGCAATACTGTAGCAGATCAAGAAATTCTGGGCCCAAAATTAACATTCCAAAACCCCTAAAATCAGCCCAGAAGCCCACTGGAGAAAATTGACACAGTGAGCTCATTATAGTGCGGCGGAACCGCGGCCCAAAGGGGGGTTTGGCCGCGGTTCCGCGCTCCAACTATGGCATCACTCAGTCGAATTTCTACAGTGGCCTTACAATTTCCAGTACATCAATTTTCTGGAACCTGAAAAATTTTTGGAGACTGAAAAATTCTGACAGAAAACTGATGTGAAGACAATACGGGTTTTGGAACATTTTATCGATCGGAACTGAAAAACACATTACACAAAGCTAGACTAAGTTAATGGCGAGGCTCTAATACCACTGTAAGTGCACGGCGGCGCCCCGGCCGTCAATCCGACGGCCAGATGCGGAAGCGGTGAATAACTTTACTTTTTTACTGAACTGGCAAACCGCCGCGCACTAATACCCGGATCGAACCACTAACTAGTCCTAGCTAACAATAAGATGGGAAAGAGATATACCGACGATCCAAGTCCTCCGGTCTTCTCGTCATCGTCCCGATCTCTTGCGGAATGTCCCGTCTCCTCCTCGTCGCCGGAAGTGCACCACATCGCCTACTTCTTTTACGGGCTCCCACCTCAATGCCGAGGCAACTCGGGCACGAAGCCGGCTACTCGACGTGCCCAAGATTTGCTGTAGAATGTGTAGTGAAGAAGTCTCATTTTGGGGTTGTAGGAGGTGCCATTTTGATGGAGGAATGATACAAGAACTATGTGGAGGGACTTTGGGGATTTTGGAACATGAAATGAGCAAAAACCCCACTCCACAAAATTGGGACAGCCCCCTCCCTTGCTTGGCCGGCCACAATGGTGGAGAGGAGAGAATGGAGTGAGTGGGAGAGTGAACCAAAAAAAACATGGGAGCCATTCTCATCTAATCCAAAAAAGAGAGAGAGGAAAAATATCATGCAAAAGAAATGATTATCAACAAAGCCATACTCCACCAACCTCATCATCACAACAAAGGTCAAGCCATCATGACACCATCATGAAGCAAAGTCAAGGGATGGTGCACATCATGAAAGCCATCATGATGCAACAAGATGCAAAGAACCCCCTCCACAAATGCCTATTTGCAACAATGCAAATAAGCCCTCCTCCACCAATCTTCGGCCAATGAACGGAACAATGGAAATCGGCCGAAACGGAAAGCAAACTGGAAACTCCAGAAAACTGGTCCCGTAATAAATTACAGGAAAACCCCGATACTGTGCATACACACCCGCATTTATATTCCGACCGAAATACAAATGCAATGAGACAAAGTCTACACTGTACTATACTAGGATCCGGCTTAAACCAAAGCCGGCTAGTAAAATCTGTTCGATCCTGATCCGTGCAATACCGCACGTATCTGATCGAACCCTGCCATATAACCATACGGCCTATAGTACAAACTGTCCGATCCTGATCCGTGCAATACCGCACGTATCTGATCGGACCCTCCATATCTCCATACGGCCTCTACAACCTTTCGCCCGAAAGATGAGTAACTGAAATGTGGGGGACTCTAAAGACTCATCAACACCTTGGTTGTGGATTTAACCACTAGCACGTTAGAGGTATAAGCCAATACATAACGGGCCACCAGGTATTGACCAAAAGGGATGTCTGTGAGCGAACTCAGCCTGACAACCTACTGAGCCTGTCAGTGACAATATCCGTGCAGTCCGGTCCGTTCGTCTATGAGTATCGCATGGCGGGCCTAGGGGGTTGGTAAAAGTCAGACCCCCAAAAGCGGTACAAGTCGTGTCGGAGTGTAGCCCAGAACACCCTGAGATACTACTGGAATACCTACCAGTAAATCTCCTTGCCTCGGCCGAGGGCTTTATGTAATGGCTCTCCTAGACACAGCACGACCTCACCCCCAATACCGGGAGAGACGAACCCCTGAAGATACGCTCACTGCCTCCATGTGGCTCGGGACTGTACCCAACTAAAACCTGTTTGCACGACTCCTTTGAGCCGTGGTAGGGTAGTAATCAAAGTACAGTGGGAACTCACACGAGACAAATGACGATCCCCAGGTCGATGAACTAACCTGCACACATGTCACCAGGGAACTGCCATCTGACGTCTGGTATATGACCAACTAGCATGTTCCCGGCGAGTCCTGTCCGGTGTACTCATAACCCAATGAGCACCTGTATACATCTTAGGTGATCCAACTGACACCAGTGGCTTGTGAGACCGGCCACCGCCCCTCGTCGGGGTCTCGACTGTATACACTAGTCTACTATGGAGAATCGATGCCCTGTCTCGAAACTCTCACGACTAGGGACCTTTTAAGGATATGCTTATAGACCCCCAGCTCCCACTTATATGATCGCCCTCATACTGCTGGTGGTCAAGCAAGAATCCTAGGGGCTCTATCAACGTGTAATAGCGACGTGTCAGGTCACTTAAAACAGTACACGATGATAAAGGTAAACCAGATAGCATACTATCATCTCGAGTAAGACTGTCCTACCGGGATAGGTCCTCCCTCAATCATTACAATCACGTACCTGTGACCCAATAATTGACTCTGAGGGCACTATCTCCAACAATAGTATGCTATCTGGTTGAACTTTATCTTAACGTGTATACTGATTGTCTCTCTGTTACATGTTGGTAAAGCCCTTAAGATGTGTACTTGACTACCTGGACTATGATGCGGATCATACTAGTGGGGACATGGTAGTCCATAAGTACATCCTTCAAAGTCCCTAGTCGTGGGTGTATCGAGACGGGGCATCGATATACCAGAGTAGACTAGCGTGTACCTTCTCGACCCATACGATGGGCGATGGATGATCCCATATCCATTGGTGTTTGACATCAGAGATGATATACGGGTGCTCAGTGGAGACTGGGTACACTGGACGGACTCGCCGAGAACTCCCAGATGGTATTATTCCTCACGTCAGATGGCAGTTCTCTGGTGACACTGGTACAGAGTAGTCTGTTGACCCGAGATCGTCATAGAGTCTTGTGTGGTTCCCACCGTGCTTTGATTTCCATCTTACCACGTCCAAGAGGGCGTGCAAAACGGTGGTTTTTGGGTACAGTCCCGAGTCACATGGAGGCAATGAGCGATAGGAGGGGATTCGTCTCTCCCGGTATAGGGAGTTGATGTTGCGCTGTGTTCGATTGGCTATAACAGGAAATCCCTGGCCAGGGTTGCTGAGATTTACTGGTAAGTGTTACCAGTAGTTTCTCGAATTGTTATAGACCTCATATCGACACGACTTATCGAGCTATTGGGGTCTGGCGTTTACCACCCCTAGGCGAGATATGCGACATGTCAGACGATCAGACCGGACTGTACGGTAGTGTTACTGGTTGGATTCACAGGAGTGTGAGCGGGCTTGCTCGTCGATCTTCTGATCGTTCAATACCCGGGTGGCCGTTACGTTTAGCAGACCGCTTGCGGCTTGTGGATGCTTGATATGATCATCATCTGTTGCCGGCGTATTTACGAGTCTTTAGAGTCCTACACAGAGGTTTCCTGGCTCAAGCGAAACGAAATAGGAGCGCATATGAGATATGTGCGGGACCGAGAATAATGCGTGTATGTGATACCGTATTCTATTCTCGCGATGAATGTATCAATTGGTTGTATGCGATATAACCTAGTTATCGAATCGAGGGTTGATTCGATAAGCCGATACATTGGATACTAGTCGGTTATATGCGATATAACCGGATCGTTAAATCAAGTGTTGATTTAATGATTTAATGTATAATTATATATTTGATATATTACTTTGCATTAACTAGTATTGGTTCACTTTAAATGGATATTCTCACTCGGATGTACACATTGTATATGTGATATACTTTCGTGCACTTGATTGTATCATGTTTGATGATACATGTTTACTTGGTTAAGTGTAAAGAATTAAACCATGGTTAAACATATAATTAGGGTTTTATTTTTCCATTACCTATTTATTCATTTATTTATTTGTTTATATATTTTGGAAAATAAATGGAAAAGAGAAAAGAATGGTGGCTTTATTTGTTGTTTAGTTGAAGCTTCATGATGCTTTGACCTAGTCCACCATTCTTATCTCATCCTTAACCCTAACCATTGCTTTAACCTTGGTCAATTCTCTACACACAACCATAGTTAGAATTATGATAAGTATTGATTTTCTATTCTATTCTAATAACTCATCATAATTCTTTCATCATCTTCTTCATCTTCTTCACTTGAAGAAGCTTGCTTCATCAATGGTGATTGATGAAAACAAGTGAGAAATCCAATTCTAAAGTCTACCCACTTCCTATTTCTTCATCCTCTACCTCTTGCCAAGTAGTAGAGTGTGTTTTCTTCGCAAGTTTCTTGACTTGGTGAAGTGAGAGCTTGATCTAGTGATGCTTCGACGTAGATCATCTTCGGCACGTTGTCGACGACCTAGCCCGGTCTTTTCTCCGATGAAGCCGACTCTAGAGCCCGGGATCCGTTTTGGATAGCGAGGAGACATCATCAGGGAGCCGTGGAGGTGGAGGACCGGATCTACAAAGGTTGTATTTCCGTTCCTTTAGTAAAATAGTTTACTAGTTGCATCTTTCGCCTAGAAATCTAGCCAACGATCCGTTCTAGGGTTTCTCGGCACCGTTTAAATTTGAAATTGGCATGGTTGATGCCTTGTGAGACCTCATTAGGGTGCCTAGGAACCCTACAGTGGTATCAGAGCCTAGCTAGAGCCTTAGGCGAAGTCCCGACGGAGTTAGAAGTCCGATCGATCCAAAACCCCGACTTGAAAAATGCTCTCTGGACAATTCTGTAAATTGTGGATTTTTTGGAATTAAAAATATGCAGAGAAATGTGCAGGAAATTCTAAGAAAAACTGGAGAAAACGACAACCTAATTCAACAGTATGGCCGCGGAACCGCGGCGTTGACCCCCCTTTTGCGGCGGTTCCGCGGCCGTCTGTGATGATCAGGATGTGTGTTTTCTTCAGTTGTTTCTGTTGGTGTTTCTTGTGTGTTCTGGATGTTTTTAATATTTATTCCAGAGTTGTATTTTCTGGGTTGTATTGGGGACTCGGTGTATTCGATCGGACTGTCTAATTTTTGTCGGTGTGCTTTTCCGGGTATTTTTAGAATATGTTAAAAAGTTCGACCGGATATAAATACCCAATTTTTCCCCTGTCGGGAAATTTCCAAGTGTTGGATTTTTCCGTAGTTTAACGACGTTCTAAGTAGTGCAAGTAACGCGATGGACCCTCTATAAGACAACAAACCTTAACTCGATTATGTGACCGTCTTGAACTGCCCTTTGAACCTTCGGGTTTGGGGCAGTACGGCATGCCACATGTGAGGCGTTGGCTTGACCCTTCTACGGCTGGACCGTTGGTACTGAGGCACGAACTGAATGTTGCAAGACTTATTTCATGTGTTGGACTGTATCGGGAAAACTTGGGTGTTCGAATGTTCGATCGGAAAGTTTAACATTTTCTGTTTATCTAGAATGTGATACAATAATTGGAATTCACAAACAGTTATGAGATAACTGAATGAATGTTATAAATCTAGCAATTTAGTCTCACTTGATCGGTTGCCACGGAATTTTGATGCGATCAAAAGTCCGTTGCAATCACGTAGCGTACGCGGATACTCGCCGGGTAAACTTAATAGACAACCTCACCCCATAGCCCCGACCAAGTGACTGTAGGAGAACCCCGTCGCCGAAAGCATCCGTTCGGGTGCTCGCGGCAGCGGTGTTCCGCCTTGGTGCACTTCGTCGACGGTATCGGGGGTGCGGCCGTCTACTGAAGTTTGCGACGAGCATTCGATCAGGATGTCGGGAATCTTGTTGAATTGCCCGACTTGATATTGAAAAGTGTTTTCGATAATGAGACTAAAATGCGGGGTTTATAATTATTAGGCATGCGATGTCTAAAGAATTCATATGGTCAGGCATGCGATGTCTGAGGTGGTTGCGGATTCCAACTGTTGTAGTTTTACACTTTTTTTTCTGTGACCGTAAGTGTAATATGTGATATCGCCGGTTTCGTTGCTATATGTCAACGACAATTGGGATGGACATATTTACTTACGTTGATGACATGTGATGTTATGTGTTGCTGGATATGTTATATTGGATCGTCGTGTTTGAATAGCCGGGGTTTTTTTTATGTGAAATGAGTGTTTTTCATTTTCATTCATGTAAAAACTTGTATGTAATATTCTTTTATTGGGGCACTTCCAGGTTGCGGAAGTTGTCACCTTTTGTATATTATTTACTTTTCTGCACTAGGATAGACCCAAGGAGGAGGGCACAAGTAACCGGGTTCTGGAGTCCAGTGGGAGACCAACTCGAGGAGTCGAGTCCGGGTCTCCTAACTCTAGAATTGGTAGGGTTGCTTGCCGCTCTCGTAGGGGTCTAGGGGTGTGGGTTTGGCTATTCATCACGACCGTGGAATCCGTGTTTTATACTGGCTCGTATTAAAAATACGGACGTCCTAGTATATCCAATATTTCATATGTTTCTTCTGCTGCGATATCTGTGATGTGATTGTAAGCCCGCGGGGGCGCCCCGGCCGTCGATCCGACGCCGGAAACGCGGAAAACAAAAACTTTGCGAACTTTGCAAAACGGCACCACCGCGGACTTTTCACCCGGATCGGGCCATTAACCTAGCTAACTAGCAAATAAGAAAAGAGTAGAGAAGTTATACCAAGCGATCCGTGTCCTTCGGTCTTCGTCTCCGCTCCGATCTCCCGCGGAATCTCCGTCACCTCCTCGCTCGTCGGAAAGGGCACCACGTAGCCGGAATCTTTTACGGGCTCCCGCCTCTTGACCGAGGCAACTCGGGCGCGAAGTTGGCTAGCCGACGCGTCCAAGGCTTGCTATAGAATAGTGTAGAAACTTATCTCTTTGGGGTTTAAGAGGTTGCCATGTTGGAGGAATTTTGCACAAAGAAATTTCATGGATTGATGCTAGATGAAGAATGGAGCTTCCTCTCAAAAGTGAGCTCGGCCAAGAAAAAAAAAGCTTGCTGGAAAAAAATTGCAAGCACAAGCAACTAAAGAAAATGTGTGCATGAATAAAAAACAAAGGAGAAAAGGAAATTTCCCTTTTATTAAAACAACAGCACACACACACACACAACTAAGAGGGGCCCACGAAATTGCAACATGCATGAAAGAATTTCCCACACAAAATAACCTCTCTCTCTCTCACAGAACATGTGGCCGGCCCCACTCACAAAAGAATGATGGAATATCAAGTGGGAAATTAAGTGAAGGAAAAATGGTGTGTATATAAAAAAGGAATATCTATCACAACCATTTTCCAAACTCATCAAATCAAAGCACCATCAAATGAAAAGCAATGGAATGGACCAAAAGGGAATCTCATGATGATGGTCAAATCATAATCCACACTCATGCAAAGAAACCCCTCACAAAATGTTAATTGCAAATTTGCAATTAACACCAACCAACGAAAAGTCCGACCGGGAAGGAAAAAGAGAAAACCGGCCGGAACAGAATGCAAACTGGCAACCCCAGAAAACCGATCCCGTAATAAATTACAGGAAAACCCCGCTACTGCAAATACATGCCCGCATTTGTGTTCCCACTGAACACAAATGCAAAGAGACAAAACTACACTGTCTAATACTAGGATCCGGCTTAAGCCAAAGCCGGCTAGTAAAATCCGTCCGATCACGATCCGTGCAATACCGCACGTATCTGATCGAACCCTGCCATATCTCCATACGGCCTCTACAGCGTTTCGCCCGAAACTTGAGTAACTGTCTGTGTGGTGGACTCTAAAGACTCGTCAATACTGTGGCTGTGGATTTAACCACTAGCACGTCAGAGGTATAAGCCAATACGTGACGGGCCACCAGGTATTGACCATAAGGGACGTCGATGAGCGAACTCATCCTGACACCCTACTGAGCCTGTCAGTGACAATATCCGTACAGTCCGGTCCGTTCGTCTATGAGCATCGCATGGCGGGCCTAGGGGGTTGGTAAAAGTCAGACCCCCAAAAGCGGTACAAGTCGTGTCGGAGTGTAGCCCAGAACACCCTGAGATACTACTGGAATACCTACCAGTAAATCTCCTGCCTTGGCCAAGGACTTTTCATGTTCTGGCTCTCCTAGACACAGCACGACCTCACCCCCAATACCGGGAGAGACGAACCCCTGCAGATCCGCTCACTGCCTCCATGTGGCTCGGGACTGTACCCAACTAAAACCTGTTTGCACGACTCCTTTGAGCCGTGGTAGGGTAGTAATCAAAGTACAGTGGGAACTCACACGAGACAAATGACGATCCCAGGTCGATGAACTAACCTGTACACATGTCACCTGGGAACTGCTATTTGACGTCTGGTATATCCCAACTAGCAGGTTCCCGGCGAGTCCTGTCCGGTGTACTCATAACCCAATGAGCACCTGTATACATCTTAGGTGAATCAACTGACACCAGTGGCTTGTGAGACCGGCCACCGCCCCTCGTCGGGGTCTCGACTGTATACACTAGTCTACTGTGGAGAATCGATGCCCTGTCTCGAAACTCCCTCGACTAGGGACCATTTAAGGATGTGCTTATAGACCCCAGCTCCCACTTATATGATCGCCCTCATACTGCTGGAAGTCAAGCAAGAATCCTAGGGGCTTTATCAACGTGTAATAGTGACTCGTAAGGTCACCTAAAGCAGTACACGATGATAAAGATAAACCAGATAGCATACTATCATCTCGAGTAAGACTGTCCTACTGGGACAGGTCCTCCCCTCAATCATTGCAATCACGTGCCTGTGATCCAATAATTGACTCTGAGGGCACTATCTCCAACAGTGATCATGTGATGTTCTGTGATAGATACAGTATATAGTATATATGATATATTATATAGACGTTACTTATGTTTTACACCCGCGCTAGCCCTGCCCCGCTCTGTCGTTAGTTACCTAACCTAACGGTGCACGAGGGGACATCGAGGCGAATGCGGATGGCATAAGTGTACGTCGTATTTATCTGTGATATTTAGGTACTTAAATGATGGGACTTCATTAATGTGATTAATGAAATAAAAGAAACCTAAGATGTTGTAGAATCGAATTTCAAAAATAAAACAGGTAGCTACAGTTCTTGCTTTGCACAGCGGTATATGTGATATATCCTGCACCTTATTCGATGAGGAAATGACCGAGATCCCTTCACCGGGAGTGACTCCTTTAGCAATAACTGGCAGATGCTACACACTCGGTTTGTCTTTTGATTGCTTTTAAGTGTTTTTGCTTTGCACAGTGATATATATGATATATCCCGCACCTCATTCGACGAGGAAAGGACCGACGATCCCTTCACCGGGAGTGACTCCTTTAGCAAAACTAGAAAAGCCTCAAAAGCACTCCATTTCAAAATCATTTGATTCTACAACGATATCAAGTTCATTACGCAAAGGGTTTTCTGAAAAACCCGTCGTAGCCCTCCGTCATTTCAGATAAGTACTGGTTAGTATTTGTGCTACGTTTGTTGACCTTAGCCAAGGCGTAGTGTGCGGTAGCTGATTAGTGCTTATCTGTATAAGCATATGATGCGATTGAGTTAGGGTAGTCGTGCGACTTTGTTGACCTTAGCCAAGGGTCGTGCGGGTGGGTTTAATTCAATCGGGAAATGACGGGTTGAACTTGGCTAGCACTTATGATTTGTTGACCTTAGCCATGGTCATAAGCTGCTAGGGGCAAAATATTATCGGGAATTTCAAGTGTTGAAATTTGCAATGAGATTGCATACCTTCTATGAGATAGTTGGATCCCGATACCCGCTGCGAGTAAGAGTTACTCCTGGGAGAGTTTTATACATTACAATTAGCCGATCAAATAGGTGTCTAGAAAGGTGTTAACGAGGTTACGCCTCTGGGAAAATGAGGTTTACATTAATTAGGTTCGTGCGAAAGCACGGGGGACCTCCCTCAAAGTACCGACACTGGCCTGGCTGAAAGATTGGCGAACTTGTAGTATGTAATTAATCCCGGCTAGTCTTTCCTTTTAGGGTTTGAAGGAAGATTTGATAAAAAGCAGTGGGAGCCATCCTGATTAGATAAAATAAAAACCAATCTATTCTTGCAAGAGCGCACGCTGAGTGTTTTCTTCTCTCTCTCTCCATGTAGCGACCATATCACGCCTTAATCAAGATAATAATACGGAATATTGACCGAACCCGCTTGTTATACTGAGCTGGGGAATGTTGGTCCCGCTCCAACTTATAATTGTTATAAGACAGAGCAGGAAATTAGGGATTACCAGAATTCCCGTGCCGCCCAAACGAGGAGAGTGCATGATGATGCATCATCTTCGGGTGTGTTCATTACAGAGAACTGTTTCTCAGTATCCTTTACGTCCTGGGTATGTGATACCAGATCAGGATCCCAGATATGTAATCTGTTACATAGGGCTACAGAAAAGTAGAGGACTGAGAACGGGTGATAAGTTTCATGAGGCAGAAAATGGGGCAAGTGTTGCATCCAAGTCTGTTGGTCACTGTCACCCTGTATTACCAATACATTGATTCTGAACGAATGTTATTAGATACCGAACCTGATATACAAAATCATATCAGTCTCTTTATCAGCAAAGAAATGATAAAATTTTGTATTGTTGGATAATGTTTTGAACATTTCCTATATCAAAAGTTGATCGGTTCAGGCACGTTATCTAAAAGCATTGATGTTCTAAATCAAACTACAGTTCTTTAATATACGGAACACACACAAGAGGAAGAGTTCAGAAATGAACGAATCCTTCTTGAGGTATTGTAGACTAGGTCATATCAATACGACCCGACTAGCTGAAGTTACATAAAGATGCATATTTAAATGAGTTTGAATTTACATCTTGTGAAACTCGCCAGTCATGTCACAAAGATAAGATGACCACAACTCCGTTTATTGGAAACAGAGAAAGAGTTAGTAAACTCTTGGGATGATACATGTTGATGTATGAAGGTCCCCTGTCTACACATGCCAAGACCGGTTCTTTGTACTTCATTACATTCTCTGATGATCTCTCAAGATTCAGACCTATGTTCCTGTTGAAACACAAGTCCGAACCTTTTGAGATATTCACAGAATATAAGTTAGAAGTAGAGAACCAATAACGGGTATAAGTATTATGTCCTTTGATGTGATCAAGGAGGAGAATACTTGAGCACGGAATTCCTGGACCATTCTAAAGGAGAATGAGATTCTCTCTCAGCATTACTCCTCCGTAAACACCATTGCACGATGGTATATCGGGGCGGAGCAATCACACCTTATATGATAAGGTGTGCTCTATGATGAGTACTACTGAGTTACCTATTTCCTTTTGGGTGTAATGCACTTGAGAAGCTGCATACCTATTGAATAGGGTTCAAATCAAATCAGTTGCCTACCACTCCATATGAGATATGATATGGAAAGAGCCCATGTCTTAAGCTAGTTAAGATTTGGGGTTGACCGGCCTATGTCTAAAAGCAAAATCCGGACAAGCTCGAGGCAAGTTCTGTAATATAGAACTGGAAAGGTTCCAGCTATACAAACTACAGCAGATGATTTGGTACAACCAAAGGATTCAGTAGATACCAACGAACCTCAGCCTCTCTGCCGATCTAGTAGGGTTCCTCACCCATCTAAGAGATACTTCGGTTTCTCTATGACAGTGGGAGCGAGGATTGCATCATGAGATGATGACCCAACTAGTTTCGAGCTGGCCATCAGGAGTGGGACTCTGTAAGAATGGCTGGATGCTTAGCGATCTGAGATGGAATCCTTATACACCAACAAAGTATGGACTTTGGTTGCGATATCTGAAGGGTTAAATCCCCATCAGGAGCAAGTATATCTTGAGAAGATTACTTGGTGTAGATGGAAAAGTTGAGACTTTCAAAGCTAGACTTGTTAAAGCTTTTCGTCATCGACCAGGTGTGGATCATGAGGAAACCTTTTTCTAAGGAGCTATGCTTAAGTCCATCCAGATCCTACTTACCACGGCTGCATACCATGACTACGATCTCTGGTGGTTGGGTGTCTTGACTGCTTTTCTAAATGATGATTTGGAAGAGTGTGTCTATAAGTACACAGCCAGAGGGCCTCGTAGACAGTGGGAGCAGCGGAAACGTGTGCAAGATGTTTTATAGGATAAAGCAGGCATCGCGGAGTTGGAACATCTGTTTTGATGAAGTAGTCAAAGAGTTTGACATCATCAAAATGGTAGATGAACCTTGTATAAACAAAAAGGTAGTAGGGAGTATGGTGGTGATCCTCGTAGAGTACGTGGATGACATACTCTTGATAAGAAAGGAGTTTCTTATGCTACGCTCGATCAATCTCCGCTTATCACAATGATTCTCCATATAGGATCAAAGTGATACCTACTAAATCCTAGGTTTTGGATCTATGAGATAGATCTAAATGGATGTTAGGATTCTCACTAGATGTAGTGAGATGGTATCAACCGATCCTGGGGAGAATCACTGGAAGGGTTCCAGGGTGATAAAGACGACTGAATGTCAGTCACAGGCATTGTCTTTACCCTCAGTAAAAGGGACGGTATGTTGGAAGAGTTCCAAGCTAGATACCGTGGCATACTAGACGATAAAGGCTGGATACATCGCTACTTAAGATGCTACCAAAAGAGGATGTTTGGGTGTATATTTGTTCATGAGATGAACTATGTTCCTCCCACTGTGTGACAATGGAGTTGTGGCTTATGCCAAGGAACGTCCGTCCCATCAGTGATCCAGACATATTCTAAGGCAGTGTCACCTGATCATGGAGATGGTTGATCTCCAGGGAGATCGAGGTTAGGAGAGTAGACTTAGAGGACAACACAGCGGATCCACTCACAAAGGCCTGTTCCCAGAGAGAGACTTTTTATGGGATGGTTGAGTATGAGATACTACAACCACTGCTACAGATGGCCCTAGTGCAAGTGGGAGATTGTTAGTTATATATATGCCCTAGAGGCCATTACTGTACATTGGATGTATATTGTAGTGGATGCTAGGACATATATAGGGAGGACTTGCTTGCTCGACATGATAGTATGCTATCTGGTTGAACTTTACCTTAACGTGTATACTGATTGTCTCTCTGTTACATGTTGGTAAAGCCCTTAGGATGTGTACTTGACTACCTGGACTATGATGCGGATCATACTAGTGGGGACATGGTAGTCCATAAGTACATCCTTCAAAGTCCCTAGTCGTGGGTGTATCGAGACGGGGCATCGATATACCAGAGTAGACTAGCGTGTACCTTCTCGACCCATACAGATGGGCGATGGATGATCCCATATCCATTGGTGTTTGACATCAGAGATGATATACGGGTGCTCAGTGGAGACTGGGTACACTGGACGGACTCGCCGAGAACTCCCAGATGGTATTATACCTCACGTCAGATGGCAGTTCTCTGGTGACACTGGTACAGAGTAGTCTGTTGACCCGAGATCGTCATAGAGTCTTGTGTGGTTCCTACCGTGCTTTGATTTCCATCTTACCACGTCCAAGAGGGCGTGCAAAACGGTGGTTTTTGGGTACAGTCCCGAGTCACATGGAGGCAATGAGCGATAGGAGGGGATTCGTCTCTCCCGGTATAGGGAGTTGATGTTGCGCTGTGTTCGATTGGCTATAACAGGAAATCCCTGGCCAGGGTTGCTGAGATTTACTGGTAAGTGTTACCAGTAGTTTCTCGAATTGTTATAGACCTCATATCGACACGACTTATCGAGCTATTGGGGTCTGACGTTTACCACCCCTAGGCGAGATATGCGACATGTCAGACGATCAGACCGGACTGTACGGTAGTGTTACTGGTTGGATTCACAGGAGTGTGAGCGGGCTTGCTCGTCGATCTTCTGATCGTTCAATACCCGGGTGGCCGTTACGTTTAGCAGACCGCTTGCGGCTTGTGGATGATTGATATGATCATCATCTGCTGCCGGCGTATTTACGAGTCTTTAGAGTCCTACACAGAGGTTTCCTGGCTCAAGCGAAACGAAATAGGAGCGCATATGAGATATGTGCGGGACCGAGAATATTGCGTGTATGTGATACCGTATTCTATTCTCGCGATGAATGTATCAATTGGTTGTATGCGATATAACCTAGTTATCGAATCGAGGGTTGATTCGATAAGCCGATACATTGGATACTAGTCGGTTATATGCGATATAACCGGATCGTTAAATCAAGTGTTGATTTAATGATTTAATGTATAATTATATATTTGATATATTACTTTGCATTAACTAGTATTGGTTCACTTTAAATGGATATTCTCACTCGGATGTACACATTGTATATGTGATATACTTTCGTGCACTTGATTGTATCATGTTTGATGATACATGTTTACTTGGTTAAGTGTAAAGAATTAAACCATGGTTAAACATATAATTAGGGTTTTATTTTTCCATTACCTATTTATTCATTTATTTATTTGTTTATATATTTTGGAAAATAAATGGAAAAGAGAAAAGAATGGTGGCTTTATTTGTTGTTTAGTTGAAGCTTCATGATGCTTTGACCTAGTCCACCATTCTTATCTCATCCTTAACCCTAACCATTGCTTTAACCTTGGTCAATTCTCTACACACAACCATAGTTAGAATTATGATAAGTATTGATTTTCTATTCTATTCTAATAACTCATCATAATTCTTTCATCATCTTCTTCATCTTCTTCACTTGAAGAAGCTTGCTTCATCAATGGTGATTGATGAAAACAAGTGAGAAATCCAATTCTAAAGTCTACCCACTTCCTATTTCTTCATCCTCTACCTCTTGCCAAGTAGTAGAGTGTGTTTTCTTCGCAAGTTTCTTGACTTGGTGAAGTGAGAGCTTGATCTAGTGATGCTTCGACGTAGATCATCTTCGGCACGTTGTCGACGACCTAGCCCGGTCTTTTCTCCGATGAAGCCGACTCTAGAGCCCGGGATCCGTTTTGGACAGTGAGGAGACATCATCAGGGAGCCGTGGAGGTGGAGGACCGGATCTACAAAGGTTGTATTTCCGTTCCTTTAGTAAAATAGTTTACTAGTTGCATCTTTCGCCTAGAAATCTAGCCAACGATCCGTTCTAGGGTTTCTCGGCACCGTTTAAATTTGAAATTGGCATGGTTGATGCCTTGTGAGACCTCATTAGGGTGCCTAGGAACCCTACACAATCCATGGGTACAAACGAAAAGAGAACTACATTTTTCCACCAGGCTCCATCAGAAATAGAGCCAAATCTCGACGGCAACATCTATAGCCTAGAGATCAACAACGGCGTTTCTTCTCCACTCCAACTGAATGCAGACGCAACGTCAACAACCGACCTCAGGGTCAAAATAATGGAGCCACGGCAAATTCCCTAGTTCCAAGACTTGACGGTTCACCGACAACCTAGAGACAATCTCGACATTCGTCGCAATATTGAGGACACAATGTCAACGAGCGAAGCAAAGGAAGATCCCTTGCTTCAGGGTCTCGATGGCAACATCTACAGCCTAGAGATCAATAACGGCGTTTCTTCTCACTCCAGCAGAATGCAGATGTAACGTCAACAACCGACCATAGTGTCAAAACATTGGAGCCATGGCAAAGTACCTAGTTCCAAGACTCGACGATTCATAGACAACCTAGAGACAACCTCGACATTCGTCGCAATATTGCAGACGCAATATCAACAAACAAAGCAAAGGAAGATCCCTAGCTTCAGGGTCTTGAAGACAACTCAAATGAGACCTGAAAGACCATCGGAGATCATCCTACACCAGCGCGGGGTGGTCATGACTCATCAAGGCTCCCAAACTGAGCCTAACCTCAAGTAAAAAGCGGCATGGAATATCCCTAACGCTTGCTCTTCCGATGGTATTATCATCTGGGAGATTACTTGAAGACGTCTTGTCCAGCCCCCGAAGGGATCAGAGACACGATAGTCGCGGGGCTACTCGAATAACAA
This sequence comes from Agapanthus africanus, assembly GCA_030015575.1. Lineage (NCBI taxonomy): Eukaryota > Viridiplantae > Streptophyta > Magnoliopsida > Asparagales > Amaryllidaceae > Agapanthus > Agapanthus africanus. The sequence goes on along the minus strand of JASDDO010000014.1, from coordinate 301,901,411 downwards.
GATTGCATATCGGGGAATACATCGGCCAATGCGATGGTATGACGGACAAAAACCCTACTACCACAGACCCTAACAGACTTCTATTAGAGGAGGTTAACTGTGACGTTAGGACATTCTTGCAAGAACTTCTCAATTCGTCTCGACCCATAGGGAAAATAATGTCCTTGCGAGAACTTCTCGACTCATCTCGACTCGTAGGGAAAAGCCTTAGGCGGCAGATATCAACCTGTTTCCTAAGCACTGGGGCCCTGCAAGTGAGTCCAAGATGGACTATTTCATACTATCCATGGGCCACACTCTCCGAAGTCGAATATCGACAAGGAGGGAAAAAACCACTTACGAGCCCTCTCGACTTGTAAGGGAGAAAATTCTCTTGTGAGATCCTTACGACTCTCAAGAGAAAATGCATTTAAGAGTCCTCATGACTCCTAAGGAGAAAATACACCTACAGGATTCTCTCGACTTGTAGAGAGAAAATCTTTATGAGACCCTCACGGCTAATAAAGTTGAAAAGCCTTAGGCGGTAGATCCAAACCTGTTCTCTAAGCCATCGCTGCCCTACCAGGAGGTCAAGATGGACTATCCACGGTCCACATTTGCTGAAGTTACATGCCAATATGAAATAAAATATGTCTTTTATTCATGAATTTTTAATGAATACAAGGTACATTTCATAAAGGAATAAAATGAATATGGAATACTCTCATTCAGGAGTGAATATAAAAAGAGAAAAGGAAAATATACAAAAAAAGAGAAAATCTTCAAGCCGGCGGATAATGCAACAGGGCGGTAAGTTCGTCATGCTTCCGCTGGACCTCGGCTTCAAGCTCCGTAATTGTGGCAAGACGGGCCCCCGCCTGAGTCTGCTGAGTCTGATATGAAGCAAACCGACTCTCAAGCTCCCTTTCGGCAAATTTGTGGGCTTCAACCATCTCGCGAATAAAGATAACGACTTTTTCAAGGGCCACCACCTCCGTGATAGCTTCTTGAAGCACCCTCCAAATTTCGTACGCACGGGTAGTCTTCGTAGTAAGCTGAGCCCGAAGTTCCCCCAAAGCATTCAAAGTTAACTCCCTCTCCGAAAATTTCTTATTGAGCCTCTACTCGCACGACTGCAGATTGGCTATGCACCGTTCGATCCATCCCCGCAGGCTCGCTTTTGCAGTTAAAATGTCAGAGGGAACGCGTATGCACTTAAGAACATGTAAACAAGCCTCCACTCGATGACAATACTAAACCCAAACATGCACCAACGTTTCGTCATGATAGGTGGCAAGAAAAAGCATGGAAGTGTTGGCTTCGGCAGCAAATTCTTCGGCTGTCATAGAAACACTAGCGCGAAGATCCTCAATGAGAGCCGATAAGGAGTGAATACTTAGTTTCGCCATCCGTTCAGACCCACGTCGGGCGTATGAGCCCGGTGGCATAGCGATTCGAGACTCTAACGGGGTCAGGGTTGGCAAAGCTGTCAAGATTTATGAACAGTCAGTGAGACTGGCAAACATGGAATAAACAAAACAATACCAAGGATAAAGCTTTACTTACCCACAGTCATGCAAGGGAGGTTTGAAAGATCCCCAGGCCCATCGAGGATCTCAACTTCGTCATCAGCTTCTAGAACTGCAGAGTGCATATTAGCATCGTTATAAAAAAATGATAATAAATAAAGGGGTCAAAGAACGCTGACCTTACCCGAAAGAAAGGACTATGCTTTGCGGGGATATCGCCTGTAAGGCAGCCATGTTGAGTAGACGCTGGAAGGACTTCCTGGGAGATAGATCCACGATGGACGCCGCCAATTCCTGCAATTCTGAAGGAAAGAAGGGTTCAGATAATGGAGAGATCATTAAAATGAAATGTAGAAGATTACCTTCGATGCTCCACCCTCCTTGAATCGGAGGGATAGCAGCTTCAACAGCCTCCTCCACACCCTCAGGTGCATCACTGGAGATATTTGCTGGTATGGCAGCTTCCAATTTGAAAACAACAGCCACCACTACAGGCTCTAAGGAGGCAACAATGGTCTCAGTGATCCTTTCTACGATCTCCAGGACGCCACCAGAGAGACTACTTGATCTACGGCTGGTAAGATCACCTTTGCTGGAAGGAATAGGTACTGAAGGAACAGAAGCTGCCACCAGAAGCTCCACAGTAGAAACAACGGCTGTAATGATCTCCTCTACACCTGCCGGTGCATCACGAGAGACATTCGTAGAGTCTACAGTTATGGCCCGATCTAGATTTGAATCCTTTTTTCACCGCCGAAGTCCCTGCAAAGTTTTCACGAAAATGAGAAAACATAAAAATAATACAGACTATTCGCTAATAGAGGGACATGAGAAAGACGCATACCAATGCGCCAAGGAGCTTGAAGTATGGCCTTATCAAGATATTTTTCCTTCCTTGCTAAGTGCGCTCGTCAGGGTTCAAGTGCAGACGAATGACTGCCGGTCTTTAAGGAAAGTTCGTCTTCGGAGGCAATCATTATGGGCTGTTTGAGGGCCCGTTCTTCTTCCATCAACAAAGGACCCATATGTACCCGCCGTAACGATGGATCAACATCATAGAAGTTAACCGGAGGGTTGGGCTTTTTCGGGATGCACACGTTCTCGGTCTCATCCTGTGAGCGCCTTAAAGCCTCAGCCAATTGTGCGGCTTCCTCGGTGGACGAGCCAGGATAAATAAGACCGGCGTCCGGCTCTTCCATAGCTATCGACGCATCCTGAATGAACGGCTCGGACTCAAGCAAGATGTCCAGTAAGTCGACGACCGATCTATTCCTCCTCTTAGAGCCTGTGATAGCACTGACCGAAGAATGCTTCCTTCCCCTCGGCGCTTTGGCGCGACGTTGAACAACCTCGCTTCCGGTATCCCCCTTTGGCGATACCACTGCGGATGACACCGCCATTGATGACGCCACCTTTGATGACACTACCTCTGGCGCTTCATTGGAGGCCTTTGCTTGAGCTCTAGTGCGCACTGGCATCCCAGCAGCGCGAGAAGTCGATTCTGTTTCTGCAGCCTTCGGGATAAAAACCACGCCGCTATCCCTCAATAGAGGGCGAACCACTGTCCGCGACCGCAACGGAACACCGACGGCTTGGGTCGGAGCAGAAGCTCTGCATTCGAAGAGTACCCGCTTCTCCTTGGCAATGACAGGACCGACTCGATGACGATACCAACCCGTAAAAGAGCCCACACACCTTGGAAGGTATTCGGATTCAGGGATCATGAAATGGGAGCCGGTATTCAGCCGCATAAAATGATGGACGACGTCACGGGTGACTTCCAGAGATGGAGGGGGCTCAACTAAGAACGCCTCGAAAGGGACACCTTGGTTATAACCCAATTGGTGGGCAAAGCGGTGTGGATTGTACCGTATAAAAAGGGCCATGTTATTCTGACGGAATACCAAGTAGCCCGGCCTAATAGAGTATAAGTGCATAATCTCTTTAAGCTTTAAAGATGGCGCTCCCCCTTTTGATAGATCAAAAAGCTGTCGAATGGGCCCCGCAGGAGCAGAGAGGACTCGGTCACTAAATACCATCCCGTCCTCATTTGCATACGGGTTGAGCAACACGCGGAGGGCCCCCCAGCTGAGTCGCATCGGGGGAAGAAGCATCCACCAACCTCATAACCCGTGGGGAAGGTATAGAAGTCATAGAAATCTGGTCGCCGATGTGCTTCAAATGCTCCCAGTACATGCATCTCGATCCACGACGTGAAGTATTGGAGGGAGAAATTCACGACATCCGCACCTGGAGTCGAAGTATTGGCCGCAACGCTTAATCCATGGTATAGGTGCGACAGTCCCGCAATACCAACGGCCAATCGTGCCCCTTCAGCTACGTGATGAGCGGGGTAGAAGACAGAAGCTCTCATGAAGCGTCGATGCGTCAGAATGGCGAACCAACTGAGCCAAAGGCTGATGAAGCCAACAAAGAAGGTCACTTCGTCCATGCCAGGGACCGCAATCGCATCGAAGGACACGGCCAACGAAATTGGAATATAAAACCGTGGCAAGTCTTCCTCTTTGGCCGGCAGTTTATTCAACCCAAACCCGAAAGGGTCGTGAATGTTCGCAAACTTCGGAGCCTTTTTGGATAAAGCGTCTTTACGGATGAAGCAGGCGATGAAACTCTTAAAGGTGATGCCCTGCCCCTTGGACTTCACGAACAGCTTCTCAAAAATACCCAGAGCCTTAATTAAACTGGGGTACTTATGGCGGACGGCGGTTTCGGTCATCAAGCCGTCAAGCATAGCCGGCATAGTCGCGAACACGTACTCGTCGGGAGGCAGCAACTCTTCATAATGCTCTCCCCTGATCGGCATTCCAATGATCTTGCGAAACTCTTCCAGTGAAATAGAGACATCGCGATCCCCAAACAAGAAGGTGTTGGTGGGAAGATTCCATTGGTTTAGAAAAGCTTTAACCTACCTGATGTGAGGGGCCTAGTAATGGAAAATAGACGCGTACACCACTTGATATAGCCCCACGGTCACGACCCGAAGGTACGGAACATGACTGGCACTTAAATTACGAAACGTCTCAAGGCGTAACGTAATCTAAATAAGCCAAAGCCCAAAAATCTAAACTAATTAAAGAAATAGAGTGAAGGAAAACTTATCTAAAGAAAGTGGTTTTTAACAAATTAAGTGGCATTAAACATATTAAAAACATCCAATTTCCTGAAAATTTCGGCAGAGTCTCCTTTGTAAATACTGGCCTCGAAACGGGTACAAAACAAGAAAATACATATACATGAATAAAGGCATGCCCAAGCGGGGCCTAGCTCTTCGCCAAAGGCGGAATCACAACCACATGCAATAAATATATCATAATAATGTGAAAAAGTATAAAAGTATAAAAGTATCACGTCGGCTCAAGTGAGCATCGACACCCAACCAAAAATACAAATCTCACCGTCTAGTCCAATATACAAGGGTAGATGGAGTATACTAAATACAAATAAAATACACGGTGGGAGCAAAAGAAAATCCTCCAAAAACCCACCTATGAGCAAGTTGCAAGTCGAAGCAAATGAAGCGGAATAGAAAGTACACTCGCCACTACTGTGCTGACGGGACAGACCTGCAAGATACTGTGGCACACCGGGGGTGAGTTGCCAACTCGTGAGTAGTAAGCAACATCTAATAAGGCTATCGTAAGCATGCACGTAATGCGACATAGCCTACATATACCGATATGATGCAATGCACTAGTATGTGTGCAACATGAATGCATAATCACATGAAACCTGAATATGTTTGGTACGAGAAAATCTGTATTCTTATCTTAGTAAAAATTTTGTGAAATAACTGAATTATCATCATTGAAATCAGCTGAAATCCGTGTCAAGTATCGACACTAAATATGTATATCTCAATGCCTCGATATCTTAATGTCTTGACATCTCAATGTCACAATATCTCAATGTCTCAATATCTCAATATCTCGGGCTCCGTCAGTCCGGATTGGCCCATATCATCAATCTCACGACTACGGTCGGTATCCTCCGGATATCCACCGCGTCACAAATAACCGGTAGGTAGTGTTCCCCTGCCGGGCTCATTGTCATCCCCACGAAAACTATCTCGCCCCGGGGTACCATACTGGGTCCACCATATACCCGCAGACGGTGCATCCCCCTCCTCGAATCGTGTATATGATACTGCTCAAGAACCGAGAAAACTCATGATGGACGCCACACACATCACATCACGAGAAAACTGAAAATTTCTATTTAAAAAAATGATAATAGGTTTATAAATTTTTTGCGGTTTTCCTTAAAATCCAGAAATCTCACAAATACTGAAATTCTCGAGGAGAATCACAATATATAAACATGCCAGTGATGTGGAAATCTATGATACAGTGGTATATACCATGCGAAGTACGACCAGAAACTATGCATGAATCTTGATGCAATGAGGTATGAATACATGACAAGAAATTCTACATATCCGTCTTAATGAAATGAATATACAAGTATAAGTCTACGGATCGTGTATGATGCAAATGCACGATTACCGATTCTAATCCAGTTCTATAGTGTTTGTGACATAGCAATTACCAAAGGCGTGTGTGTTAGCATGAATAGTGCACGTGCAGCATGAACCAATGGTAATGGTGAAAGTGTCCTATGATGATGTCACACACACAAATATATATATATATATATATATATATATATATATATATATATATATATAAGATGACGCAATGCAATGAGATGCATAACTAGGAAACTACGCATATAATGCAGGCACAATAAGTAATACTAAACCATCGGGCGCCTCGCGCCATCCAGGCGATCCCCCCATAGATGTATACATCTACTCACCGGGACGCCTCGGCTAATTTGATCTAATCTCAGCTTTATCTTTCCGCGCCACGTCCGACTCCTCTGCACCCAATCCTAGAATCGCACACAAGCAATTAAGAGGATAAATAAATGATAGTCGTGGATACAAACGACATAAGTCAATCCACGCGCACAACAAGACACGCACACACTTAGTGCACAAACACGCTCGCGACAACTCCACAAACTACTCTAGGGTCGCAACACGTGACTACTACCAAGTCTAGAACCTAATCGCGCATTCACAACACATTAATTATTATATGAAATAGGTTATAAATCATCAAAACCTCAAACTCAATTAAAAGCTATTATTCCAAAAACCTAGTAAGCAAAAATTATCATTTTAGTTCAAATCTTGATGTTTTAACAAAACTAGTGGCCACAATAATCACTTAATAACTTAATTAAGCCACACTAACCTTTACTAGAATTTTATCTCACCTATTTGCATTAATTATAAAAATTTAGCTTGCAAGATAGTTTAATTACGACAAATTACAAATAACAATTAGTAATTTAACAACTAGATTACATTTTGCATGCCTTAAGGTATTAAACTACACTTTATAACCATGAAAAAATGATAAAAACCCTAACTTGAATTCAACCCTTCTCTTGAATTTTCAAACTTGAAATTAAAACCTAATTAAAATTTAGATTAGAACAAGTATTAACAAGTAACAATTAGAGTAAGGTTATGGAATGAGATCCACACTTGCAAAACCTAGCCTCCAAAATGCCATCTTGCTCCTTGATCCAAGCTAGATTGGACCAAAGAAAATTGGTTAAAGGTTTAATTAAAGAATTAGTGAGAACTTATGTTGATTTTTGATAGAATTTAATGGATTTTTGATGTTGAATGAAGTAGAGAAAATGGAAGGGGGGCAGCCTTAGGTTTTGGCCAGAAATTGAGTGCGGTTTTGTGTAGGTGAGTGAGATAAAGAGAGAGAGAGAGAGAAGTGTGTGGAATTGTGTAGAAGTCTCCAATTATACCCTATATTAATTCCTTTTAACATTTTCTTTTCTATTAATTTTTAGAAGTGGAAAAAGAAGTGGGAATTGAGGTGGAGAAATTTGGGTTGCACAAGGGGGCCTCAGCCAAGGTAGAAGGGAGTGGGAAGTGTGTGTGAGTGTGTAGAAATTTCCATATTAATTACATCTTTTAAGTCTTTTCAATAATTATTTTATTTTATTTCATTATCTAATTTAATTTATCGTAGAAATCACTAGAAACTTGGAGACAAATCAAGAAGAGAAGAGCATGTTACAAACTTGATTCTAATATGTCATGGTTCACATTTGTCCAATTAACCCATTCTAATTTGTAATTACCACTAATTAAATGTATAATTAAAAGCTTATAATAATATTTAAAATAATTAATTAAGGAAAAATATTTAAGTAAACTAATAATTTATAAGGGGCTAATAAATACCAAATACTAGCAATTATATAGTTAAAATAGGTGTATTTAAGTCCATATTGAAAATTAATTATATCTTGCTTTTTACGGAAACACGTATTATTTTACCGATTATCGGAAAATACTCCTAAACGATTTATTTATTTATTTATTTTTTAAAACGTCACAATCTTCCTCCCTTAACGAAATTCGGTCCCCGAATTTAAAATCTAACTACACGTATCCACGAAGAGATGGGAATATTTCTTCCGCATCTCGACCTCGGCTTCCTATGTGACCTTTTCGCCACTCGGGCCACTCTAAAGAACCATTACGGTCGTCACGTCTTCGGACCTCGGTTTCTTCACCCGCCGATCTAAAATGACTATCGGCTACTCGGCTAAAGAAAGATTGTGCTCCTGCTGGACCGTCTGATGCTGTATCGCGTAAGCGGGGTACGGAAGATACTTGCGGAGTATCGATACATGAAACAAGGGGTGAACATCTGGAAAGCTAGGTGGTAGAGCCAAACGATACGCAACTGTGCCGATACGCTCCATAATCTCTAAGGAACCTACATATATGAGATTAAGCTTCCCTTCCTTTCCGAATCTCAACACGCCCTCCATTAAAGAAACCCTCTAGAAAACATGACCACCTAAGGCGAATTCCGGTCTGCGACGACGTCTATACATATAAGATTTCTGCCTGCTCTGGGACGCTCTTATCCTATTCCGAATCAACTAAATCTTTTCGGTCATCTCCTGCACAATCTGTGGCCCCAAATACCACTCTCACTGAGCTCCGTCCAACAAACGGGCGATCGACATCTCTTCCCATAAAATGCTTCAAAGGGTGCCATCTGAATCGTCTCCTGGAAGCTGTTATTGTAGAAAAACCTTATCAAGGGCAAATGACGACCCTAATGCCACGAAATCTAGAACGCAGGATCGGAGCATGTCCTCAATAATCTGAATAGTCCTCTCTGATTGACCGTCGGTTTGCGGATAGAAAACTGTACTGAAACTCAATTGGTGTCCAACTCTCCTGAAGTTCCTGCCATAGTCGGCTGGTGAACTGGGTGTCCCAGTCGGACACAATACAAGTCGAAACTCCATATAGTCGCACTATTTTATCAACATACATATGAGCATACTGAAAGAATCCGAAAGTGGTCTTACTGGCAAAAAGTGGGCTGCTTTCCTTAATCGGTCTATGATTACTCAAATAGTGTGATACTCGCAACTGATCCTAGATAGACCCACGATAAAATCCATAGAAATTTGCTTCCATTTCTGCTTCGGTATGGGCAAAGGTTGTAATTCTCCTGCTGGCCTCTGAAGCACGGCCATGACTTGCTGACCAGTCAGCATCCCGAAACAAAATCTGTGACATCTCTCTTCAACCCTTCACACTATTAGACTTCTCTTAAGTCATGATATATCTTGGTGGAAACCGGATGAACACTATATGTTGACTGATGTGCCTCTTCTAAGATCTCGCGTCTCCGTCCCTCAGAATCTGGCACACACAGTCGAATTCCAAATCGTAGTACTTCCTGATCATCAGTCACGAACTCTGAATCTCTGCCCTGTCGAACCTGCTCCCTGATCTCTGACAAACAAATGCCATCGGACTATGCCTCACAGACATGATCAAATCACTGTAGACGTGCACGGACACGGGAAAGTTGTCCCTCGGTCGACGTAACTCGAACTATACTCTACTGTCATAAGGAATCTACCAATCTGCCGTCGACAGTCTCTAAACTTTGCTCAAACAAGAAAAGCTACCTCCGGCCTCCGACTCAAAGTACCTGTCACAACATTCACCTTTCCCGGACGATAACGAATCTTGCAGTCATAGTCTTCACTAGCTCCATCCATCGGCGCTATCTCAAATTTTGATCTTGTTGCTGAAAGATGTACTTTAAGCTTCTTGTGATCCGTAAATATCTGGCACGACTCTCCGTATAGTAGTGTCTCCAAATCTTAAGTGTAAAAAAAAATTCACCGCAGCCATCTCTAAGTCATGCGTGGAATAGTTCTGCTCGCACTTCTTCAATTGCCGAGAAGCATCGCAAAAACCAACAAAACCGCCTGATCGCGAAGGCAAAGATAAAACTGTGCAGTCGCCTAATGCGTCTTCAACTGCTGAAAACTCTGTTCACAAGCCTTGGTCCAAAGAAAAGGAACTCTCTTCTGGGTCAACACAAAATGCTGCGAACCTCCGTTACTGATACAGGTCTAGGCCAGTGCTGAACGACTTCGATCTCATTCGGTTCCATACATATATTATCTCTCGTAATTACGGGTCCCAAAAGTCCACACTGTCTAACCAGAAAACACACGTGGATAATTTGGCGAATAGCTGGTGCTCTCTCAAAGTCTGCAACGAAGTCCTCAATTACTGCCCAGGCTCCACTCGGCTCCAAAAGTACACTAAGACGTCCTCAATGAACATGATAATAACCTGATCAAGAGCGGCCTGGATATTCGGTTCATCCAATCCATAAACGCTGCTGGGGCATTGGTGAGCTCGAACGATATTGCCAAAACTCATAATGCCCGTAACTTGTGTGAAAAATGATCTTCGGAATATCATCCTCTCGAACCCACAACTGGAAGTAGCCTGACCGCAAGTAAATCTTCGAGAAATGTCCCATACTATGGAGCCAATCAAATAAATCATCGATGCGAGGTAGGGGATATCTATTCCGCACAGTAACCTGATTCAACTGACAATAATCAATGCATCAACACAAACTGCCGTCTTTCTTCTTGACGAACAGGACAGGAGCTCCCCAAGTGACGTGCTCGGACGAACAAGCCCTTATCCAACAAATCTTGCAACCGATCTTCAGTTCTTTATGCTTCGCCAGAAATCAAGTCAAAGCAGAACACAATATCGCGCTCTGGCGACAAACCAAGTAACTCGTCAGGAAAACATCTGGAAACTCTCTGCCAATCGGAACCTGGTCCAACGAAACCTCTACGGCTCCAACATCGCAAACATACGCCAAGAATTTCCTGACATCCTTTTCTCTGGAGCTGACTAACGCAAAGCGGACAAGTCAAATCGGGAAGGGTGGCACTACAGTCTCCCCGAAAACAAGAACTGGCTCACCCGGAAAACTAAATCCGACTGCCTCCTTACGGCAGTCCACGGACGCGCAACACGTAACTAACCAATCCATGCCCAGAAGAACTTCGAAGTCTAACAAACGGGAAGAAACAAATTGACATAAGAATCCCCATCTCTGATACGAACAAACAAAAACGAACGAAATATTTAAAGCGAAAAAAGATTAGCCTACTGAAGAAATCACAACAAGCGTAGCAAGGACAACTATTGGCTAAACTTCGATACAAGGTATGTGGATACCATTTCAAACGACACCAGAAATAATATCCGTCACAACGGCGTTTGTATAACCGCCTTGAACTGATATACCGGACGATTCCGCTTCGATCCAAAAACGACTGAAATCTCAAAAATGCGCTCCTTCTACAATCAGGTTGCGTTCATAGCGGCGGCGTAAATGTCATACTGGGCGCCAATCGCAAGAAATAACCGCACGTCCAATTTTCACCCGAACCTCTTTATCGGTTTCTCTTCAGTGTCCACCAGATAAGGAGCATATCGAACCACTAAGTAAACTAAATTTCGTACTCGGACACTGTCATCCCTGAAGTCTTACGCAAAAGCTCGAAACTACGAGCTCGGGCATCTCGAACGCTCTCCGGAAGGAAACGAGCAAGAAATATAGCTATGAACTTATCCCAAATCATAAGAAGTAGATCTGCAGCTCGGCCTCTCTCAACTGACTCGCACCACGTCTGTGCAAGACCTCTAGAAGAAAACTTGCAAACTCAACCCATATCTTGTCAGAACATCTCTGTGAACGACAATTCCGGCCATCCTGTCAAGGATTGTCTATGTATCCTCCGCAGCATCTGTGCCGGTAAAAAACAAATTGGAGGCCTCAGCCTCAAAAACACCTATAAGGATACGGAAATAAACTTTGTAATAATAGAAACAGCTGCCTGTGCAGCAGGTACATTCACAGTCCCTGAAATAGGAGGGACATCATCGGCTCTCAGATCTCGACTAGCCTCAACTAACGATCTAACCATCTGTCGCATGTCCTGAATACTCGACTCTAGCCTAGCCATCCTAGAAAAGGCGGACCACTTTGTCCCTGAGGGGTAGGCGTATCACCCTGATCGGTCCTCGTCTCAAACGAGCCTACCTTAATCTCATCCCTGGCGGCAGCCCTCTAGTCTTCATAGTCTCCGGCGGCATAGTGGCTGGAACAAGAAACAAGATTGATAGGAACATTGCGATTGAATCAAAAGATTTCCGGAATCAAGAAGAGAAATACAAGCAAATATATATATCCTAAGGTCACTTAGGCGGAGCACCGTATCGTAAGTATGCCGCGGAACATACACACGCCACGTCACTCTGCTTAAGTCACCTACTCCATCTACCAAGGGTCATCCTACACTCAGAAAGGTAAAACCCTACGGTCTGATACCAACTTTGTCACGACCCGAAGGTATGGAACGTGACTGGCACTTAAATTACGAAATGTCTCAAGGCGTAACGTAATCTAAGTAAGCCAAAGCCAAGAAATCTAAACCAATTAAAGAAATAGAGTGAAGGAAAACTTATTTAAAGAAAGCGATTTTTAACAAATTAAGTCGCATTAAACATATTAAAAACATCCAATTTCTTGAAAATTTCGGCAGAGTCTCCTTTGTAAATACTGGCCCCGAAACGGGTACAAAATAAGAAAATACATATACATGAATAAAGGCATCCCCAAGCGGGAGCTAGCTCTTCGCCAAAGGCGGAATCACAACCACATGCAATGAATATATCATAATAACGCGAAAAAGTATAAAAGCATAAAAGCATCACGTCGGCTCAAGTGAGCATCGACACCCAACCACAAATACAAGTCTCACCGTCTAGTCCAATATACAAGGGTAGATGGAGTATACTAGATACAAATAAAATACACGGTGGGAGCAAAAAAAAATCCTCCAAAAACCCACCTATGAGCAAGCTGCTAGTCGAAGCAAACGAAGCGGAATAGAAAGTATACCTGCCACAACTGTGCTGACGGGCCATACCTGCAAGATACTGTAGCACAATCGGGGTAAGTTGCCAACTCGTGAGTAGTAAGTAACATCTAATAAGACTATCGTAAGTATGCACACAATGCGTCATAGCCTACATATACCGATATGATGCAATGCACTAGTATGTGTGCAACATGAATGCATAATCATATGAAGCCTGAATATGTTTGGTACGAGAAAATCTGTATTCTTATCTTGGTAAAACTTTTGTGAAATAACTGAAGTATCATCAATGAAATCAACTGAAATCCGTGTCAAGCATCGACACTAAATATGTATATCTCAATGCCTCGATATCTCAATGTCTCGACATATCAATGCCACAATATCTCAAGGTCTCAATATCTCAATATCTCGGGCTCCGTCAGTCCGGATCGGCCCATATCATCAATCTCACGACTATGGTCGGTATCCACCGGATATCCACCGCGTCACAAATAACCGGTAGGTAGTGCTCCTCTGCCGGGCTCATCATCCCCATGAAAACTATCTCTCCCCGAGGTACCATACCGGGTCCACCATGTACCCGCAGACGGTGCATCCCCCTCCTCGAATCGGGTATATGATACTGCTCAAGAACCGAGAAAACTCATGGTGGTCGCCACACACATCACATCACGAGAAAACCGCAAATTTCTATCTTAAAAAAATGATAATAGGTTTATAAAATTCTTGCGGTTTTTGCCAAAATCCAGAAATCTCATAAATACTGAAATCCTCGAGAAGAATCACAATATATTAACATGCCAATGATATGAAAATCTATGATATGGTAGTATATACCTGCGAAGTACGGCTAGAAACAATGCATGAATCTTGATGCAATGAGGTATGAATATATTACTAGCAATTCTATGTATCCGTCTTAATGAAATGAATATACAAGTATAAGTCTACGGATCGTGTATGATGCAAATGCACGATTACTGATTCTAATCCAGTTCTATAGTGTTCGTGACATAGCAATTACCAAAGGCGTGTGTGTTAGCATGAATAGTGCATGCAGCATGAACTAATGGTAATGGTGCAAGTGTCCTATGATTGTGTCACACACACACACACATATAAGATGATGCAATGCAATGAGATGCATAACTAGGAAACTAAATATATAATGCAAGCACTACAAGTAATACTAAACCATCGGGCGCCTTGCGCCATCCAGACGATCCCTCCATAAATGTATACATCTATTCACCGGGACGCCTCAGCTAATTTGATCCAATCTCAACTTTATCTTTCCGCGCCACGTCCGACGCCTCTGCACCTGATCTTAGAATCGCACACAAGCAATTAGGAGGATAAATAAATGATAGTCGTGGATACAAACGACATAAGTCAATCCACGCGCACAACAAGACACGCACACACTTAGTGTACAAACGCGCTCGCGACAACGCCACAAACTACTCTAGGGTCGCAAAACGTGACTGCTACCAAGTTTAGAACCCAATCGCGCATTGATCAGTCGAAAATAATGTATTTTTAACACAGCAATTTTCCTATCATTTGCACTCATTTAGAAGTGTTCGGTATTCATATTTCACATATTAGCAAATCAGTCGTTAAATATCAGATTTCATGTGTTAGACTCTAAAACCGGCACTATAAAGGAAATTGACTGCATTTTATGGCATCGCATCATCTCTGTATTTGCGCAACACTTGTTTCGAGATTTGTGAAGGAAATTGCAGGAGCAAAGTCAAAAGAAGCTGATAAAAAATACGCCAACTCAATGATTTCAGATCTGGTAGCATTTCAGAAGGAGATATTAAATTCAACATATATTATAAAAGCCCAAAAGTCAGCCCAAGTTCAACACAGAAAACTCAAGCCATGAAGCTTCAAACGAGCCGCGGAACCGCGGCGGGAGCCGGCTTGCGCCGCGGCGGTTTGGACACGTCAGCAATAAATTTTCACTGCAGAATTTATATCTCAGGGCCCACATTCATTTCTGATATGTCAAATTCCAGAATTCTCGCGAAGCTACTGCCAGATCAGCAAAGATCATTAAGCAAGGCTAATCTTAATTAAGCTCCTAACAAACTATTTCTAGAAGCTCCCTCCTAACTAATCACATCTAGAAGCTTCTCCTCAACAACCTTTTGGAGGGAAATTCAAATTTCATCTAACAAACTTTTGGAGGGAAATTCAAATTCTAATCCTAGATCTAGGGTTTTGGAGATCTATAAATAGGAGCCTAGATCTAAGGGTTGAAAAAAAATCTTCATTAGTTAGCTCAATTCTCCATCTTCTTCCACAAGTCTAGTGACAAGGCTTGTGCAAAACCCTAACCTTAATTCCAATCCAAATTCAAGATCCCGAGTACAAATCAAGCAAGAAGCCTTCAACCTTTTAGGAGCCGAGCCGATCTTCAATCGGGCAAGTGATCCAAGCCGATCCGCGACTCACGGAGACGAGCGAAGCCAAATCGACGATCGAGTTCTTCCTCTTGTAGTTCTTGAGCGATTGTAACGAAATTGTTGATATAAATAAAAGGTGAAATTCTTTAATCTTGCTTTCTTTAAATTCTTGCATCATGATTCGATCTCAATTTGTAATTGTGGTTCTTGTTGTGATGTTTGAGTAAAACTCCGCTCGTTAAGGAGTCGAGACGATCAATAGAATGATGATGTAACAAATCTTAAAACGATTCTTAAGTCCTACGAGTTTTGTAAACCCTAGCAAGTTTAAGAATCGATGACCTAGTTTCGTTGCGATGCTTTCTTGATTGTTATCGCTCGAAATTAGGGATCTACGATCATTTCTTGAATTTACTAGAGGCTAAAATGTGAATGATATCGACGAAAGAACAAGGGATAAGATGAAACCCTAGTTTCATAAGAAATCCCTAATTCTCGATCGATCATCATCGATCTAGTATCAATTCATCGAAGGATAAGAATAAGTAATTGTAAGATCACATCATATCTATAGATCCGATCGATTCCTACGAGCCTCATTTCGATTCTTGATATTTGGTTGGAAAAAATTATCAAACTATCAATTCTTGATTCTATCTTTTTAATGCTTTCTTAGATCTAGATTTTCTCTTTCTTGAATTGCAATTATAAATCATGAATTGTTTGTTTTCTTTTCATTAAAGTTTCAATTCATCTAATTCAAAAGACGAACGATTACACTTTCTCTGTGGACGATCCGCACTTACTAACGCGCTACATTCGACACCGTTATTGATTGCGGTCAAAATATTTTTGGTTGTGATTTCTTTACTATTTTCCAACAACTACACAATCCGAAATCGTTTCAATCAAATGGCGCCGTTGCCGGGGATAGTTCGCTAATTGTTCGTATTTTGAAATTTGAGTTGAAAAATTTATTCCATTATAATTTTTAGATCTAAACTCGCACAAACCCTAATACGTGTGTTGTGATTTGATTGCGAGGAAATCTGGAATCATTGGAAATTGGATACAATTTTTCTTTATAATCCAGAGAGCTCCTGAGGTGAACAGAAACCGATCCTGAAAATTTGGTAAAGTGATCAAGCATTTCCACCGCGATTCCGCGGTTTAAGAAGCTAATTGCGGCGGTTCCGCCGCGTAATTTGGGTTTCATTGCACAAAATTTCCTCTGGTAACTTCTAACTTTCTTATCTTCTCCCTCAGCTGCTCCAAATAACATTTTGCTGCAGGTTTCTTTGCAAATAATCCCAGCGCCGCAAAAAGCAAATTAAAATTGTGCGTGTTTTTGATTTTTGGTTGTTTGCATATTAATACGGATATTAAGGGGCAAAGACCAAATACCGATTAAGTGGGGAGTTCATTACCCTTCTTAAGCCCCAAAAATCACAAACTTGCATCCGCATTTACCCTCATTAACTAAAAAAATATCTAGAGATGACTCTAAGGACCGTCGCGCTCACTTAGGACAGAAGAAGGCCGTGGGTAATTCATTGCTTATCCGCGTTTTCTTGTGGTGTCTAAGGCAGGCGTGTCGAAGGCTAGTGGTTATTAATTAGGCCCACTACTTACGTAGTGGTGTACCTTCCCACTTACCTGGCACTTACCTGGCCACAGGGGGACAAAGAGGCAGTGGAGGATTCTATCCTGCGACTTGTCTTTTGGCAGTTAGGAGCGGTCTAGAGCCGGACCTAGGTGACCAGTAGATTTTAGGGTTTTGTGTGTTGCATTTGTTGTGTTGCATCATATTTTCAAAAATCCGTCCACTTTTCAAAACAAACACCGCATTCATTCATCATTCCCCTAATTATATATTCACGCTGCCACTTGTGCTACAACCATTTAGCACAATGTTAGGCTGGACACGGGATTCCATTTCCCGTCTTGTCCGCGTCTCTTTTATCGACCCCAGAGTCGGTAATTCTTCGTCTTCTCCCCCACCACCCACCACAACCGTGATGGACCAAAATCCATCAAACTTTAACACTACTCTGCCACTGCCCGCAGGTGCGCAGAATCTTCCACGCATTTCTCTCCAAGAGAGATGCTATCCTACACGTGTTACCCTTCCTACCTGTCTTTCTATACCACCTGCCATCGGGGAAAATTTTGAAATCAACCCCCAAATCATCAAACTGTTACCCAAATTTCATGGTCTTGATTCTGAAAACGCATACATGTTTATTTCCAAATTCGAAAACGTATGTGCTTTGATGGGGAATTCATAACTGTCTTTGGATGCTCTGCGTTTACGTCTTCTCCCATTCACTTTGTGCGATTTAGCCGAGAAATGGCTTTACATCACACCCGCACATTCTATTTCAACATGGGACGAATTCGTTGCAGCATTCCTTAAGAAATTTTATCCCAATCACAAGACCGCCCGTGTTCGGAGCGAAATCTCTAAATTTACCCAACTTCCCAATGAACCATTTTGGAAATGCTTTGAACGGTTCAAGGATCTTCTTATCCAATGCCCTCATCACGGAATCTCCAGATGCGATTTGTGTCGAATTATCTATGAGGGTATTGATCTCACTACTAGACAGATGCTTGAAACCATGTGTCATTGCCAATTCCTATCTAAAGATGATGGTGAAGCTTGGAAATACCTGGAAGATTTAGCTCAAAACACATCACAATGGGAAAGTGTTAGACCACCACCGCCTGGGGAAGATGTCAATCAGCTCGATGTTTCCGTCACCATGAAAGCCGAAATGGCCGCAATACAAAAGAAACTCGACGCTATAGAAAACAAAATCTCTTCAGCCTCCCTAAACCAATCCACACTTCCCAAAACCGTGTGTGGCTGCTGTTCAAACCCTTCACATTTGACGGAAGAATGTCCTTTGAATGTACCGTTTCAAGGTCACACTAATGCTGCACTTCAGCAAAGACCTGGAAACTATCCCTCTTCTTCCTCATATAATCAAGATTGGAGGAATCACCCGAACTATGCTTGGAACCAATCACAATCTCAAAACACGGTTCCAATCCTAAACAATTTTCAAAGGGTCCCTCCACCACAATAGCAACCACCACTTCAATTGAGTCAGCACCCCTTCCAACCGCAAAATTTTCAAAATCCTGCCAACACTTTTGCACTACATGAAAACTCTTTGCAATTGGCCGGTACTAATAATATCTCTGCACTGGTGCAAACCTTGGTTACTTTCATGAAACAATCCATCCAAGAGTCGGCAAGTTTTCAATCTTCCATCGATAATATGATAAAGATCATTCTCACTCAAAATGAGAATATCAAATCAATGGAAGCACAAATTGAACGAATAACAGCCGAAATAAGTGCTAGAGAAGAAGGGAATCTTCCATCTCAACCCGTACCTGATCCTAGACCTTCACATTGCACTAATGTGGACGCTTTTACAACGTTGAGATCTGGAAGAGTGCTAGACAATCATTCGGGTGAACAAATTGATCATGATGAATTGATCATTAACACCCCGGCTTCCACTTCCACTTCCACTCACACTTCTACTTCTTACCCTATTTCGTCTAACTTACCTTCTTCTTCCGAGCCTATTCTCCGTGTTCCCAAAGGCTCGAACCCTCCACCCATCTCATCTTTTCCACCCCCACAAACTTCTCCACAAATGTTGGACCCAACACTTATTGATAGAGCTCCATTTCCAAATAGGTTGAGGCCTAAGAAACATGATGCCAAAATGGAGAAGATTGTGGACATGTTTAAGGAAGTTAACATCAACATCCCTCTCCTAGATGCTATTCAACAAGTTCCGTCCTATGCGAAAATTCTTAAGAACTTGTGCACTAGGAAGAGGAATACTCGAGTGCCTAAAAAAATCTTCATGTCAAGTACTGTAGACACGGCTTTTCCCCAACAATTACCACGGAAACATAAGGACCCTGGCTGTCCTACTATTTCCATTTCTATTGGGGAGAAACACATCAACCGTGCGTTACTTGACCTTGGCGCTAGTGTTAACTTACTTCCTTACTCGGTATACGAGCAACTAGGTATCGGAGTGTTAAAGCCCTCGAGCATAACTCTCCAGATGGCTGACCGATCAATCACCAAACCTAGGGGTGAACTGGAGGATGTGTTAATAAAAATCGGGGAATTTGTATTCCCTGTGGATTTTATTGTACTTGATACACAGCCTGTAGTGAACCCACGAAATCAAATTCCGGTGATTTTAGGTTGCCCCTTTTTGGCCACTTCCAACGCTATCATCAATTGTCGTAATGGTTCTATGACCCTATCCTTCGGGAATAGGTCAATTGAGCTAAACATTTACAAGTTGGGAAGTGTACCCTCCGAACCTACTGCTCAGGTATGTTCTGTCGACTTAATGGAGGTCGACAGCAGCGAATTTGATGATCCTCTTGATACCGATCTTGACTCTTTTCATACGTTATTGTTTGACCCAACTATGTATCATACACATACGGACTCTTCCACCGAGATGTCCGGGTCAACAACTAACACTGATTATGAACCGTTCTTAGAGTCTGAAGATCACCCCGCGCTTTGTGATGATATTATTCATCGGGGTATTGATGGAACTTTTGAGGAGATCTTCGCTGATGAACTCGCATTTTTGAATAACACGGGTGTTGAGATGAATCATGTCCCACTCACTGAAATTGAACCTCCACCCCTTCTTCTGAATTGTAAAAAGAATGCGAGCAATCCATCACATTCACTGCATCGTCTCTCCAAAATGAGATGCACACACATTCTCTTCCACCACTTAACCTTTCCCCACTTCTTCTTCCACCAACCAGAGCACTGCATTGATAAAATTTTTGAATGGTTGGTGTTGACATTTGGTCTTTGCAAAGCTTGGTATCGACCAATGATTTTTGACCCCCTCATGTGATTTTCAAAGATTAATATTGCTTAACTCAAGTTTGGGGGGGGGGGGTATAATCTGGCTCTTGAAAATAAAATTTTTACAAAATGATGAGCCAAAAATAAGTTTGGGGGAGGTTCTTCACTTAAATATTTTGCCCCCACTAATAAATTCCTCCCAGACTTACAGGTTTTTTCGAGATTTAGCTGAAGGCAACAGTGAGGACACTGTTGAAAACAAGTTTGGGGGAGGTTTGTGCTTATTTTTGCATCATTTGCATATCATTTGCATAAGCACAAAACATTTTGAAAACCTATAAAAATTTAAAAAATTTCAAAAAAATAAAAATATTTTTGTCCATAAATAAGATAATAAAAGTTTAGATAGTGAAAAATTACATTCATGAGATTAGAAAAATTTAAGAAAACTAAGAAAATTAGAAGTTTTCTTATACGAACTAGTAATAAGTAGTTATGAGCCGTTGTCCCAAAGGTTAGTAAGATGAAAGACGTCACTAATCTGAGGATAAAAATAAGTCTGAAAAATAGTTTCTATTCTAGAATCCAAACATTTTGAACGTTGATACCCTGCTATTCGCACTTACACACGTCTTGAAGCCTGGGATAGTAGAGGATACCTTGAAATGCTCTTGTCTTAAAGCCGATGTATGAAGGAAATAAAAAGAAAAAAGTGAATAAAAAAATATAAAGTGGTGAGAAAAATGGACACTGGTTTTGTTATCACCAAGGGCAAAAAAAATGTATAGCGAGGGTGCCTCTTCACCTAGTGCCCTAAGGCCAACTGGTCTGGGAGTCACTGCTATGCCTGAGGTGGTGCAAGACGAGGAAAATACACCAAGTAAGCAAGCACAGGAGTAATCGGTCGGTTAGTACCTCAAGAAGTATTAACGGTCGCATGAAAAGTGTGTGAGCAATCTCATCCTAATATTCATTAATTAAAAAATACTGAGGCTGATGGGCAAGAGTATGATAGCTTGAATTGAATTCTCCGGGTGTAGGGATGTCCTTTACACACACGCAGGGTTATATGATCGATGTTTGGAAGAAAGATAGAAATGAAGAATAAGATGATGTTTTATTGAGGGAGGACGTGATTTCTGACATCTTTTCATGACCATTAAGATATGGCTCATGACAACTGAAAAGCTAGCTTAGTTGGAAACCCTAATTTTCAAAAGTTTTTCTTTTACAATTCTTTTCTTTAAATGTAATATTCATGATCTTCCTTTTATTATTGGATTTTGTGGGTGTAATCCGCTGAAAACCCTCAAGAGACAACACTCCTCCTACTAGGGACACCTAGAGGTTTAAAGGCTTGTTGCACGTGCTCAGTGCAATCGTGTTGCCTACGAAAGTGTGCTAGTTAGTTTTTCTCTTTCTTTATTTTCTCCTTATCTTTTTTATAAAACAATTCGCTCGAGACGATCGAAAATAAGTTTGGGGGAATTTGATCAGTCGAAAATAATGTATTTTTAACACAGCAATTTCCCTATCATTTGCACTCATTTAGAAATGTTCGGTATTCATATTTCACATATTAGCAAATCAGTCTTTAAATATCAGATTTCATGTGTTAGACTCTAAAACCGGCACTATAAAGGAAATTGATTGCATTTTATGGCATCGCATCATCTCTGTATTTGCGCAACACTTATCTCGAGATTTGTGCAGGAAATTGCAGGAGCAAAGTCAAAAGAAGCTGATAAAAAATACGCCAACTCAATGATTTCAGATCTGGTAGCATTTCAGAAGGAGATATTAAATTCAACATATATTATAAAAGCCCAAAAGTCAGCCCAAGTTCAACACAGAAAACTCAAGCCATGAAGCTTCAAACGAGCCGCGGAACCGCGGCGGGAGCCGGCTTGCGCCGCGGTTCCGCGGCGGTTTGGACACGTCAGCAATAAATTTTCACTGCAGAATTTATATCTCAGGGCCCACATTCATTTCTGATATGTCAAATTCCAGAATTCTCGCGAAACTACTGCCAGATCAGTAAAGATCATTAAGCAAGGCTAATCTTAATTAAGCTCCTAACAAACTATTTCTAGAAGCTCACTCCTAACTAATCACATCTAGAAGCTTCTCCTCAACAACCTTTTGGAGGGAAATTCAAATTTCATCTAACAAACTTTTGGAGGGAAATTCAAATTCTAATCCTAGATCTAGGGTTTTGGAGATCTATAAATAGGAGCCTAGATCTAAGGGTTGAAAAAAAATCTTCATTAGTTAGCTCAATTCTCCATCTTCTTCCACAAGTCTAGTGACAAGGCTTGTGCGAAACGCTAACCCTAATTCCAATCCAAATTCAAGATCCCGAGTACAAATTAAGCAAGAAGCCTTCAACCTTTTAGGAGCCGAGCCGATCTTCAATCGGGCAAGTGATCCAAGCCGATCCACGACTCACGGAGACGAGCGAAGCCAAATCGACGATCGAGTTCTTCCTCTTGTAGTTCTTGAGCGATTGTAACGAAATTGTTGATATAAATAAAAGGTGAAATTCTTTAATCTTGCTTTCTTTAAATTCTTGCATCATGATTCGATCTCAATTTGTAATTGTGGTTCTTATTGTGATGTTTGAGTAAAACTCCGCTCGTTAAGGAGTCGAGACGATCAATAGAATGATGATATAACAAATCTTAAAACGATTCTTAAGTCCTACGAGTTTTGTAAACCCTAGCAAGTTCAAGAATCGATGACCTAGTTTCGTTTCGATGCTTTCTTGATTGTTGTCGCTCGAAATTAGGGATCTACGATCGTTTCTTGAATTTACTAGAGGATAGAATGTGAATGATATCGACGAAAGAATAAGGGATAAGATGAAACCCTAGTTTCATAAGAAATCCCTAATTCTCGATCGATCATCATCGATCTTCTATCAATTCATCGAAGGATAAGAATAAGTAATTGTAAGATTACATCATATCTATAGATCCGATCGATTCCTACTAGCCTCATTTCGATTCTTGATATTTGGTTGGAAAAAATCATCAAACTATCAATTCTTGATTCTATCTTTTTAATGCTTTCTTAGATCTAGATTTTCTCTTTCTTGAATTGCAATTATAAATTATGAATTGTTTGTTTTCTTTTCATTAAAGTTTTAATTCATCTAATTCAAAAGACGAACGATTACACTTTCCCTGTGGACGATCCGCACTTACTAACGCGCTACATTCAACACCGTTATTGAATGCGGTCAAAATATTTTTGGTTGTGATTTCTTTACTATTTTCCAACAACTACACAATCCGAAATCGTTTCAATCAAATGACTGGTGGAATGGAAAGACAGGTGGAAAGTGGACCTCGTGTAGGATAGCACACAAGCAATTAAGAGGATAAATAAATGATAGTCGTGGATACAAACGACATAAGTCAATCCACGGGCACAACAAGACGCGCACACACTTAGTGTACAAACGCGCTCGCGACAACGCCACAAACTACCCTAGGGTCGCAAAACGTGACTGCTACCAAGTTTAGAACCCAATCGCGCATTCATACCACATTAATTATTATATGAAATAGGTTATAAATCATCAAAACCTCAAACTCAATTAAAAGCTATTATTCTTAAAACCTAGTAAGCAAAAATTACCATTTTAGTTAAAATCTTGATGTTTTAACAAAACTAGTGGCCACAATAATCACTTAATAACTTAATTAATCCACACAAACCTTTACTAAAATTTTATCTCACCTATTTGCATTCAACCCTTCTCTTGAATTTCCAAACTTGCAATTAAAACCTAATTAACACTTAATTAAAATTTAGATTAGAACAAGTATGAACAAGTAACAATTAGAGTAAAGTTATACCTCAAAATAGTTTGGAATGAGATCCACACTTGGAAAACCTAGGCTTCAAAATGCCATCTTGCTCCTTGATCCAAGCTAGATTGGACCAAAGAAAATTGGTTAAAGGTTTAATTAAAGAATTAGTGAAAACTTATGTTGATTTTTGATGGAATTTAATGGATTTTTGATGTTGAATGAAGTGGAGAAAATGGAAAGGGGGGCAGCCTTAGGTTTCGGCCAGAAATTGAGTGGGGTTTTGTGTAGGTGAGTGAGAGAGAGAGAGAGAGAGAGAGAGACAGAAGTGTGTGGAATTGTATAGAAGTCTCCAATTATACCCTATATTAATTCCTTTTTACATTTTATTTTCTATTAATTTTTAGAAGTGGAAAAAGAAGTGGGAATTGAGGTGGAGAAATTTGGGCTGCACAAGGGGGGCTTAGCCAAGGTAGAAGGGAGTGGGAAGTGTGTGTGAGTGTGTAGAAATTTACATATTAATTATATCTTTTAAGTCTTTTCAATAATTATTTTATTTTATTTCATTATCTAATTTAATTTATCCTAGAAATCACTAGAAACTTGGAGACAAATCAAGAAGAGAAGAGCATGTTACAAACTTGATTCTAATTTGTCATGGTTCACATTTGTCCAATTAACCCATTCCAATTTGTAATTACCTCTAATTAAATATATAATTAAAAGCTTATAATAATATTTAAAATAATCAATGAAGGAAAAATATTTAATTAAACGAATAATTTATAAGTGGCTAAATAAATGCCAAATACTAGCAATTATATAGTTAAAATAGGTGTATTTAAGTCCATATTGAAAATTAATTATATCTTGCTTTTTATGGAAACACGTATTATTTTACAGATTATCGGAAAATACTCCTAAACGATTTATTTATTTATATTTTAAAAATGTTACAGCCACCTTCTGCAACCATGCATGGTGGGCGGAAAGAACATACCGAGCCCATGGAAGATAGCCTACTGGGTGGCGAGGGGTAAGCCCTACTTTATAGACTTGCTCCTAGGGTTGGGCTTCAGCTTGACAGATACGGCGCCCCAAGATATCTATGGCCGATAGGGGCTGGTTGGGTATTCCGGTTGTTGATGGCTCAAGCCGGCCTGTAGGAGTCTAATTAGCCGCCTCCACCGCATAAGCGGTCTGCGGGCGCTCCATCAGCGGTATGGGGTAGAAAGGATCTGTTAGCACCTCGCAAGTAAAGCTGCGGCGGCCCCGGATGATGTGACCATACCAAACTCCCTGTAAGAGCAAACTTGTACAGTCCCTAACATGGGCCCTGATAAATCCATAGCCTCCTTATCCGACGGCGATTGCAGAAAAGCAGCGTCTGAGCGAGTAAAGGGAAAGTAGGGAAGAGAAGCCATTGTTCCTGAAATGAGGGAAAGAAAAGCCATTTATGAAACTTATATATATATATATATATATATATATATATATATATATAACAACAGAGGGAAACGACAGAAAGTTTGTTCCATGGGACCACGGATTGCAAAACTAATGGACCCCACAAAATCAATGTGGCGGCTCACAAATGATGAGACAGGACAATCATTGTAAGAATCAAAAAAGATTCTCATCAAATAGACATGGGAGTTTAAAAAACTCTTGACATCCTCACAGAGAAAACAAGTTATGTTAAAACACCCAACAAATTTAAATTTGTGCAAATAAGGAAAAAACCCTATGAAAATATTCTCAAGAACACCAGTGAATGAAATTCCCGAACGGCCCTCTTCATCTTTCAGAGCTAAGCTCTTTGGTGAGGAATTAAATTCCTTTTATGCGGTGGAATTAAATTCCAAAAACCCCCATGATGAGGAAATGAAAAATAAAATTAAAATGCCATGAATCCTTAAAGATCAGAGGAGGAATGCCCAAGACATTGAGGTTTACTACTTAAAGATAACGTCTTTGGATCTCTAAGAGATGGGTTTCAGAAGAGAGCAAAACTCTTACGGTCAATTTAAAATCCAGAGAAAATTTTAAGGAAAGGGTTTCTTTGTTGTTCAAGATCTTTACCTAAAAAAAGGTTTCGTTTTCTGACAGAGTTTAACTTTGAAATTTCAATGGGCAGAGAACTAAGCTCTGAAGAAGAGAATTAAATTCTCAAAGAAAATAAGGAAGGAAGAAGATGAAGGAAAAAAGGCTTCCCAAAGACAGGACCCCTTGCATTTATAAGACGTGACAAGGGCAGTTCATCTTCCCGTTCCACTAGACAGATCCAACGGCTATAAGGGTGACAGCGTTGCACTCATGTGCAAGTCACGTGAGAACAACGCTGTGGAGGAATTTGTTCCCTTATAAAAAAAAGAAGAGAAAAAGGCGATGGGAAAAATTCCCCTTATAGAGCATCACGTGCCTACACGTGATGCGACTTGGAGCAAAAATTATAGGCATTACGCTTAATTATTAAGGCGGAAATTAAGCCTCACATGCAAGCACGTGAGAATCTATATACAAAGTATATAGGCACCTTTTAAAACAAATGACAGGCCAGGAAGGCTCACATGTCAGCACGTGATGCCATCTTTTGGCTGTTGCGCATACACAAATGAGTTTAACTCTGTGGGGTCACGTGCTACACGTGAGTGGTCTCAAATGCCTTCTGAGCCGATAAGATTAAATTCTAAGTAAAGGGATCAAAACCCTATTTGGAAAATATTTCCTTGAATCTTTCTAAACAAGAAAGATTACTCTCTGTAAAACAGAGTGCCGTTGGATTAAAAATCCAATGGTGATTTAAAAATCACCAAGCCATAGAATAAGCTCTATATGGGAAAATATTTCCCCAATCTTGTTAGAAACAAAAAAAATATCTTCTGTAAAACAGAAGTCCTTGGATCAAAGATCCAACGGTGGATAAAATCCCCAAATCAATTAAGATCTCTCAATGAAAGATTTCTTTAACTAAATCAACAGACTAGCCTCTACTATATAAAGGACCTAAGACTTCAAGTCTTGCACCAAGGAGACCCCCCATAAGATTGAGAAAACAAAAAAAGAAGAAGAGCTCTCTTTAAAAAAAAAAAGAAACCCTAGGTAATAAGAAAGACATAGAGATCATTTTATCTCTTCTTCGCCATTTTAAGAATTTAACTCTTTTAAAAAGAACTTAGTTCTTCCTCTGGTTGAGGTCTGCAGAAGCAGATCTCCCCATAAGTTGAGAATTTAATTCTCATCGGGGAGATTTTGTCATGCAGACTCAAAACTTAGGGGAAAGAACTAAGTTTGAAGAATTTAATTCTTCCAAAATATATAGGAATTTAATTCCTCTGATAAAACTAAGGTTTAATCCTACATAAGAATTTAATTCTTATAAAAATAAGGGACCTGAAATTCTCAAAACTTATATCAAGATTTCCATGCACTTAAAAGAAATGATTAGCGTTCAACGCTATCACGACAGATCACGTGTTCCCATGTGAGCACCTCTGAGGAACAAATAGGAGCGACTGAGATCGAGTCACGTGATCCAATGTGACCCCCTAATAGTGCTTAGCACTTATAAAAGGAAAATGGGAATAAATCAAAGACAGTTCCCATTTTTGGGACGCCTAACGTGATCCCACGTGACCCCTTAATAATGCTTAGCACTTATAAAAGGAAAAGGGGAATAAATCAAAGACAGTTTACATTTTTGGGACGCCTCACGTGATCCTTAATAGTGCCCAGCACTTAAGAAAAGGGAATAAACCCAAAGAAGCAGTGCCCAATTCTCAGGCGCCTCACGTGCCACACGTGAGCGCTCCAAATTTCAGTGTTTAACACTGCTTTAGAGCCTCACGTGGGAGCATGTGAGCGCCGAGCAGATGTTAGTGTTTAACACTATGATAGGCCAACCCTAACCTAAACTAGACAAGTCTCCCGAGGCCAAAACTCTTTTGATCACCAATTAACCGAGCCTTCCTATGCTCAGGTCTCCCCAAATCGATCTCAGTTCCAAAGATGACTAATGATCTCTTAACAGATGGTATCTAAAATGGTGTTTATTCCACTATGATCTTTCCATTCAATCTGGAGTTTGGTTCAAGGGTACATCTCTCCATACCTTTGATACATGTCGTTGTAATTATTCAACGTCTTTAGAGAGGTGGAGGGTCCCGACAACCAACGGCTCTTTGGTACTGTAATACCCCAGGTGGAGTTGGGGCTGAATACCACGTACCCCATGAGAAGTGAGGTGTTATCCGGTATCAAGGTGGGGATGTAACCGATACGGATGCACACGGGGACTCACCAGAACAATGGGGAGTATCGAATTCCATTCCGAAAGAGGGCACGATATGAACTATAAATAGAATGATACCACTCTTATAACACAGAGACGCCTTTTGGATGAATCGGAACTCCGGAGATTGAAGAACTCCGTAGTTAAGCGTGCTTAAGCCAGAGAAATTCTGGGATGGGTGACCTACTAGGAAGTAGCCCCGGGTTCATTCAAAAGGACAATACCGTGCGATTTCAACCAGAGCGGACAATACCATCTGTGTTTGGGAGTGGGTCATGACAAATATGATATCAAAGCCGGTCCCTCAAAAGTAGGTCTGTGGTTCGAGGACGAACCATTGTTCTAAGTGGGGGGGGGATGTAATACCCCAGGTGGAGTTGGGGCTGAATACCACCAACCCCATGAGAAGTAAGGTGTTATCTGGTATCGAGGTGGGGATGTAACCGATACGGATACACACGGGGACCCACCAGAACAATAGGGAGTATCGAATTCCATTCCGAAAGAGGGCACGATCTGAACTATAAATGGAATGATACCACTCTTATAACACACAGGCGCCTTTTGGATGAATCGGAACTCCGGAGTTTGAAGAACTCCGTAGTTAAGCATACTTAAGCCAGAGAAATTCTGGGATGGGTGACCTACTGGGAAGTAGCCCCAGGTTCATTCAAAAGGACAAAATCGTGCGGTTTCAACCAGAGCAGACTATAACATCTGTGTTTGGGGGTGGGTCGTGACAAGTACACTCCCAAACCTATAAGCACATCCCAATGGACCGCAATGTCCTTAAACTAGCTATGGACCGTAACGTCCTTAAACTAAACCCTCACCCCTCAGAAAATGGTGATCTATGGACCGTAACGTCCCTAAACTAAAACGATAGAGCCTAAATGCTCTTTTGTTGGATCAAAAATGATCCTGAACCCCCATTAAGTAGATCTTAGTCCAATATCGGACTAACGTATCTTTAACAAACATTTAGGTTGATCTTAATCTCAAACAAGGTTAACGATCCTTAAATCAATCTAAACCCAAATATAAAAATATACGGATTTGGACTAATCCACGCCCTACGGGCGACAACATAAATTAGTCTCCGTATACAATCCATGGGCAACCGAAAATAAAACAAACAAACACGACACGAAGTGACTTTCTGGAACAGGAGAAAGTGGTTACCGCAATGCGGTAACTTAATTAACTGCAGGGGCTTGTGCCTGCAGGGAAGAGCGTCCCCATAATCAAAAAACCCCTCACAATGAGGGGAATCTGATGAAGTCTGCTACAACGGCCGCATCCGTCCAAACCTCCGATACCCGGTGCCATAAATCAACTTGGCATCTTCGGAGAGGCGGACGGATAAATCTAAATAGTATCTGCCTCCAAATTCAGGTGAGACGACCAACGCGGTCCCGTCTCCCATTTTCGGTGGTAAACAGTTACCCGTGCACCACGTGACATCAACCCCCAATACCAGGAGAGACGAATCCTCGACGATCCGCTCACTACCTCCATGTGGCTTGGGACTGTACCCAACTAAAACCTGTTTGCATGACTCTTTTGAGCCGTGGTAGGGTAGTAATCAAAGCACAATGGGAACTCATACAAGACAAATGACGATCTCAGGTCAAGAGACTCATCTGTACATATGTCACTTAGGAACTGCTATCTGACAATAGGTATAATACCAACTAGCATGTTTCCGGTGAGTTCATCCAGTGTACTCATAACCCAATGAGCACCTGTATACTATTTTAGGTGAACAAACTAACACCAATGGCTTGTGAAACCTGGCCACCGTCCCTCGTCGCGGTCTCGATAATTACACACTAGTCTACTTTGGAGTATCGATGTCCAGTCTCGATACTCCCACGACTAGGGACATTTAAGGATGTGCTTATAGACAACCCAACACCTACGTATATGATCGCCATCATAATCCTGGTAGTCAAGCAAGAATCCTATGGGCTCTATCAACATGTATTAGTAATCCGTAATACCACCTAAAGCATGTACATGATGATAAAGACAAACCAGATAGCATACTATCATTTTGAGTAAGACTATTCTATCCGTATAGGTCCTCCCTCAATCATCGCAATCGCGTGCGTGCGATTCAATAATTGATTTGAGGGCACAATAGCCAACAATCTCCCACTTGCACTTAAGGCTAATTATTGCGGTGTCGTATACTCACAGCCCGTGTGATACCGAACACCCAACTTCTTTACTAATCAGTTTCACAAAGCCTGTTTGTGAAACTATTGCGTTCGAGAAATAGTCTCAGTGAGTGGATCCGCTCCAATGTTTCTTTCTTTATCTCTCTCTATGTCTCAACTTCATAGAGAAAGACTATCTCCCGAAATGAGCAATACCTGTCTTAGAATTTGTCTGGATATCTGATGGGACCCAGTTCATAAATAAACTCCAAATCCAACAAACTTCTTAGACTGTATCATGTACTCAATTTAATCAGTATCCTGCGCCATGCCTTCCACAGTATCCGCTTAGACCACCTATCCAATATACTGCCCCTCAAAAGAGGGAAAACTATAACTCAGACAGTCTCTTTGTCATCCAGGTCATCTTGGAAGCCTAAAATGATAACTGCCTCCCGAAGGATGCTGCCGTTACCATATTCTAAGAACATCCACTTATGTTCATAACTGCTTCCCAACCTTTTTCCAGTATTGGATTAATACACACACACACACACACATACACACTTATTGCAACTAGTGCAAAAACAATATCTGGTGTGGTACTTGACATCTCATGATTGACTCAATTGCCTAAGCAAGTGATATGCCAATCATGCAAATCCTTCTCCCCTTTAGTCTGTAAGACATCCTTTAGAGAGGGTGACTCTATCACATGCAGGTACACCACCATGCCTGGAGTCAACCATTCTAAAACACCTTTAGAATAATGTCAAAGTATCCAAATTGGGACACTTCCAAATCTATATCTAAAACCATAGATCTAGTGACCATAATCCTTATATTTTATCCATATCTTTTATGGGGAAACACCTTGTGATAACCACAGTATATAACCGATAGTAGTATAATAATTTCACTTCCTATCAAGTGCATGTCATCCAAAAACCTGGACATCACTTGCTACCACCTTCTTAACAGATTCATCTTTTATTCTGATGAAGTTAAACTCTATGACTGTCACATAAAAAATAGATGATTTTTCTCCGTTATATCTGCTTTAGTCTATAAATAGATATAAGCAACTTATCCACTATGCTTCCGCTGCTCCCACTGATTATAACAACCCTCTGGCAGAGTCATATACACGTGCACTTATAAAGACAATTTAGAACGACGCTATACTCATCCTCATGCTGGATCTCATTGTCTAGAACAACAGTAGTGGCAAGTTTGGGTAAACAAGAACATCCCTGTCACTGTTTCTAAGAAGACCGAATTACCTCTCAGGTGCCTGAGGTTACCTACCAAATCTGCGGAGTGGCTAATGGAATGTCGAATCCAATTGAATCTTTAGGTCCTACTAAATTTTCAATAATCGTTTATGGTTCTGGAATCACTTCCAGTTCTACCATACTCCCACTAATGTTTTCTGAAAGGAATCCATTTTACTAAAACTGGTGGCGAGTCAAGAACAATATAACTATTGATCTTCCTGATGGTAGAAAGTTAACTCTCGTCAATGGCCGGGATAACCTATAAACTACCATTATTGAAACACGCCTTGAGTTTATCCGTATTCTGGTTTTAAGTATAAGCCGGACAACTCCATATACCTCAACATCGTCAAGATATGATCCATTCTATATTTACTATAGAAACATAGGCACTGATTTAATTGGAACCAGATTCAAAAATCATGCAGCTGTTTCCAGTACATATTAACCAAATGGAAGGAGGCCAATCAACATTACTCAACTAGGAGTGCATCCACATATGAGTAATCTGAAAGAGAAGAAAGTTCTCAAAACCATTAATTACGAAAGAATACCCCGCATAAGTATCTACATCTTCTATCACCTCGAAGAATCCTGATACTTCCCGCATCTGGTTCTCTACTTTATTCTTATATCTATAACTTCTTAATATTCGGACCCTGTATTTCAACGAAATACTTGTCTAAAACTAAAGAAGTCACAAGTAAATAGAATATAGTACGAGTACCAACCCTTTTGTCCTACTGGACACTGGACAACATACAATACTTTGTATAAGTCCTCTGAGTTAAATAACTCATACCCTGTGCGTCGTAGGTTGAAAACTGTACTATGGTTAAGAAGAATTACACTGATGTTGAATGCTTCTTACCTAATTACCAACTGATATAGGTAAATGTCAAAGACATAATTTCAAAAATTTATATCTCACTTTATAAAATAAACGTACAGATATATCAGTTTGAAATTGGTGCATTACAACGGATATTCAAAACCAAATATTTGCCGTCAGGCAAAACCCAGGTGATTTCCTCAAATATCACCAATTACAAAGAATTATGATATGTATTGAGGATCTTATCACCCAATCCCCAATATTCTACTCTTACTCATCGTCTGTAACGCCATACATATGTGAGAATAAAATCTGGTAAATACATACCCTGGAGTTAGAATCTAATTGGAAAAATTGTTTTCAATTAACACTGCACAATGAAAATGAAACATGAAAATATTTCAAAAGGGTAACCGGGTATTCCTAGTAATGCCTCTTCCACTATCCAGATTCATGATTGTAACCGTATATTTTCTTTCCCTCACTCCAATCCCTTTATATGTCTTTACTTATTACCTTCTGTACACCGCACTTAGGCTAAATGGTTTTCTTCCTTCCATACCTTTCAGCACTAGCCTATGGTTTGGAAGAATACTATCCAATAAGCGTAACAGGTTTACTCTCCTAATCCTAGGAGCCCACGCAACTTGAGAGAAGGTAAAGAAAGAAGACAACCTGAATAATCCTATTCGATTTCTTCTGAACCGGAAACCATCCTCGAACTGGAACAAGTTCCTTTGAGTTCGTAAGTAACTATACGATGGCATATCCAACAAATATGGATCTTCGTAGTGATACAGAATGTTCCGGAGAAATGCAAAGGTGAAGTAGGAGTGGTGATGATATACGCGGCTTTGTCGTGAATGATAGCAGTTCCAATTTTCTTTTGCCCTCTTTCAAATCCCATTATATGTCTTTACTGTTAGTGATATATTCCCTGGAGGCCATTATTGTATAGTACTAGTTTGTATATTACATTTTGGAAGATTGGGATATACACGGATTTTATGACAGTCTTGCTCAATACGGTAGTATGCTACTTAGTTTGTTTCTATCTTAATATATGTATATGTTTCTTTTAGCGTATCACTAATACATATTGGTAAAGCCCTTAGGATCTTTGCTTGACTACCAGCATTGTGATGGCAGTCACACCAGTGGAGGATGGGTAGTCTATAAGCACATCCTTATACAGGTCCCTAGTCGTAGGATTATCAAGACAGGGCATCGATACTCCAGAGTAGACTAGTGTATACGCTTCTCATCCCAGCAGGGGAGATGGTATGTCCCACAGCCATTAGTATGTCGTACTGGAGATAGTATGCAGGTGCTCATTGGGTTATGAATTACACTGGACGGACTCGTAGGGAACTGTTGGTTGGTACTATACCTATCGTCAGGTAGCAGTTCCCAGGTGATATGAGTACAGCATAGTCCGTTGACACTGCTACTTCGCCTCGAGTGTGTTCCTACTGTTCTTTGATTACTACCCTACCACGACTCTGATGAGTTATGCAAACAGGTAGTAGTTGGGTGCAGTCCCGAAGCACATGGAGGCAGTGGTGGTTAGATAGGATTCATCTCTCCCGGTATTGGGGGTTGATGTCGCGTTGTGATTCGGAAAGCCATTACACAAATTCCTTGGCCAGGGCAAGCGAGATTTACTGGTAGGTACTCCAGTAGTTTTTCAGGGTGTTTTGGCTCTACTCCGGTATGACTTATTGCGCTATTAGGGGTCTGACGGCTACCTCCCCTAGGCCCGATATGCGATACACCTAGACGAACAGACCGGAATGTACGGAGACTGTCACAGATAGGCTCAGTAGGAGTTCGGATGAGTTTGCTCATCGGCCTTCTTATCGATAGATACCTGCGTAGCTGTTATGTGCAGCTAGTACCGCTGACGGCTTGTGGTTAAACCACTGCCAGTGTAGTGTCGAGTCTTTAGAGCCCCACACAGAGGGTTTCCCTGTTTCGGGTGAAACGATGTAGAGGTCGTAGGGTTTTACAACAGGGTTCGAACATATATGTGTACTTGTACACGGATCATGTTCGGACGGATAATACTAGTGGGCTTTGGTTTAAGCCGGATCCTAGTATTAGATTGTTGGATTAGTTTTGTCTTATTGTATTCATGTTTCTCGGAATACAGATATGGGTATGTATATACGGATGATGGGCATTCTTGTAATTTGTTCAAGATGGCTTCTAGAAGGGGACACCTCATTAGGGTTTTTATATTTTGATTAAAACATTTATGAGGTGGAGGAAATGAGGTGTTATTTGTATGATAATTGAACCATGGCTACTTGGTGACTCATGTATGACTATTGAGGAAAGAGTTGACTTAGATATTTTGTGATATTTTATGAGATATTTTGTGAGATATTTGTGTGAGATATTTTAGTTTTCTTAATAATCATAACAATAGCCATATCTTTTATCATTATCACAAACACTCTCTCTTTCCTCAAGCTCTCTTCTTCTTCCTCTCAAACCCTAATTGTCTCATGTGTTGAGAATCTTAGGGTTAGTGAGACTAATCTATCCATAATCAGTCTCTACTTCCTCTAAGCTACTTAGATTAGCATACTAAGTACCCTAGTTACCTCATCTTAGAGGTAGAAGCTCAAGGTAGACACTCTCGGATGGATCTTCTTCGACTCGAGGAGGCCGACGAGGAGGCGCGATCTATACACACTCCAAAGAGCTCACAAGGAGGAAGAGGACAACAAGAACAAGAAGGACTAGTAACTTGAGGTATAACTTTCTTACATAGTAGTTAAACCTTTTAGTTAGCTTGTTTGTTAGGGTTTAGTATCGATCCTGGAGTTTAGTCGATGTTACGAAGCATATAAAAATCGTTTTTTTGCAAACTCCGCCTCCCCGCGAACATGCGGGGTGCGTGACATCGACTTACATTTACTTATTACCTTTGGTACACCACACTTAGGCTAATTGGTTTTCTTCCTTCCTTACCCTTCGGCACTTGCCTATGGTTTGGAAGAAGACTATCCAATAAGCGTAATAGGTGTACTCTCCTAAATACCAGGAGCCCTCGCAACCTGAGATAAGGTAAAGGGAAAAGACAACTGAATAATCCTATTCTATTTCTCCAGAACTGGAAACCATCCTTGAACTGAAACAAGTTTCTTCGAGTTCGTATCTAATTATACGATGGCATATCCAATAAATGTGGATTTTCGTAGTAATATGGAGTGTTCCGGAGAAATGCAAAGGGTAAAAGTAGGAGTGGCAATGATATATGTGACTGTGACAATCCAAAAGCCAAAGTGTTTTAAGAAGGTTCGGTTAACTTGGTTCATAAGTTTTAGTTTAGAGTTGGGTCATGGTCGCTGCCAAAGAGAGAGAGAAAAGAAACACTCAGCGTGCAACCTAGATTAGATTGGTTAATCACTTTATCTAATCAGGATGGCTCCAACTGTTTCCTCGAATTCTCCCTCAAACCCTAAAAGGAGAATTAGTCGGGATCATCTAAAATCACCCGAGGAGTAACACCTACTTATCAGTAAGAATCGGGATCCAACTATCATCGAATGATAACTTGATGGAATCCACTCAAGTCACCACACTCCATAAGGTATGCGCATGCCTGGCAAGTTTCCTGTATGTTTGAAACTCCCGATGTGATTTTTACCTCTAAAACCCAAGTGACCTTGACGAATAATCAACAAATCAAAAGGTCCTAGTCAAGTTCAACCTGTCATTATCTTGATTGCGTTAAACCCACCCGCACAACCCTTGATGAATAATCAACAACGCCGTACGACTGTCTTAACCAATCCACATGTCCATGCGACAGAAAAGCATTACAGAGCTACCGCACACTACGTCTCGGCGAATAGCAACGACAAATGTAAC
This sequence comes from Agapanthus africanus, assembly GCA_030015575.1. Lineage (NCBI taxonomy): Eukaryota > Viridiplantae > Streptophyta > Magnoliopsida > Asparagales > Amaryllidaceae > Agapanthus > Agapanthus africanus. The sequence goes on along the minus strand of JASDDO010000014.1, from coordinate 301,864,990 downwards.
ATGAATACTAAGCAATACTAATCTGAAATGACGGAGGGCTACGGCTGGTTTTTGGAGAAAAACCTTTAACATAATGAACTTGATATCGAAGTAAAGTTCCCATTGGGAATCATTTTCTTCTTTCTCTTATTCGATTGCTTCGAACGCATGTTCGTCTGGCAATTCGCAATTTAACGGGAAGTCGCCTGGTATCGGATGCTCCACAAGAAAGTCAGCTATGGCCTGACCTTTTACTGCTTTAAGGGGTCGATACGTCACTGAGAACTTCATCAAGAGGAGGACCCATTTGGAAAGCCTTCCTGGTAGTATGGCCCTTGATATCAGATATTTGAAAGGATCTACCTTTGATATGAGATGGACCTCATGTGCCAAGGCGTAATGTCTGAGCTTCGTTATCGCGAAGATCAGTGCCATGCAATGCTTTTCGATGGGGGATGTAATGACCCTGAACTTTCTGTACAAATTTTTTTTTCAAAATACAGAAAGGAGCACCTAAGCATGAGCACAAGTTATAAATTTAAATTGCTTTTGAACAGCAAGAAAGCACTTGTAGCTCATTGGTAAAGCCCTGCACTGCTGTGGCATAGCCCCTGTCCCCTCAGCCACATAATATTTTTTACTGATTTTTTCTTTTAAACTTTTAGAAGCCCAAAGGTTTGCATGTGCACTACACGTAAAATAAAAAGTCACACTGAAAACAAACATGTGCAAAATACTATTCAAGCAGACCTTGACACATGGCACAGATCCCACCACCCAATTCCCTTGGATGGCCGGCGAGATCACTCTTGGGGCTGGCGCCGCCGGTCTCAACCGTCCCAAATACCCCCGTAATTTAAACCCTAGTCTCTTGGCCTCCCCCCTTAACCCCAGTACTGTTTGATTTTCCTGCACATTAATAGAGAATTAAAAAGAGCCTTAAAACCAAATTTTAAAGCATTTTTAATTCTCTATTCATACCCTAAACCCTAATTCTATCCTATAAATACTACCCTACACTATATCACTCTCTATTCTGAAATCTAGTATCACAACACTCAAAAAATTTCTAAGTCCAAAAGTTGTACAAATGGAGTTAGCCAAGGTCAAAGTTCCAGTGATGTTTCGGGACAAATCTGGCGACGACGCGACTCCAGGACACCATCGAAATCTTCTTCTACCTCCTTTCTCTTCTCCAAGCCTGTAAGTCCCCTCTCCCCTCCTACATTTCTAATCTAAAACAATTTCTTCTCAAAACTCGTCAGAAGCGGAGTTATTCCGACTTCCGATTCTCATTTCTTTAAAAACTCACTTTTATTAAACAAAAAATTAACCATCTATTCATATATTGTTTAGCAACCATAAAACAACAATTTGACCAAGTTTCAATTCAAAATTTAATGTTAAACTAATTCTATTTTACTTTTTCGGTAAAATACCATCAAGTTTACATACGACATTATTTTATCGTTTTGCTCATACTACCTTTAGAAAACTCACGAGATAATGATCTATCTCATCACAACACTCATCTTGATATAGCACGATACCTTTTGTAACAATTTTTGTGGGGAAAAATACAATTTACATTAAAATACCTTAAACAATCAAAACCCTTATTTTTAAAATTGTTTTAATTAATTCCTTGCAAATTAGCCTCTACAACCCATTTTGGGGAACCCGATCGGGATGGTGCGGGTTATCGCACATCCTCGGGACTAGTAGAGCGAGATGCAGACCTCCTCACGGAGCATTCGATCTCGATAGAATTCTTATTACAATTTTTAAGAAAACGTGATTTCTATTTAATAAATAAATTCTATTTTTTTATAATTATAATTATATATATATATATTATCAAAATATCTGTTTTAAATATAATATATATTCCATGTTTTCTAATAAAAAGAAAAGAATCCCAAAAGTTCATGAAAGTACCATCAGGAATCAATACAAGGCAAATTACAAAAAAATATCATATACTATTCAAAATTAGGTTTATATCTACTAGATTATTTCATTTTATAAAAAATCACAACTATGAAAACCCTAAGGACGATAAATAAATACTTGAGGTTTATTTTGAAAATATATCAAAACTATTTTTCATAAAACCCTCTTAAGTTATATTAATTTACAATAAGGACCCTAGTAAACATAGGTTTAAGCGGGACCAATTCTCTCGAGCCTAAGGGAGCCGGAGAATATACGTGCTTGCCTATCTAAGCTAGACAAACTAAAAACTGTGTTATCAATACGGTAATTGTCTTGGAAAAAGACACAAATCCTGCCGTCCATGTGCAGCAGTTACCGGTAACTCCAAAACTAATTCAGAACTTCAATTCTGTTTAAGTGTCTGACTCAGGCAGAGTCTCAGTCTAATCTGAAATCAATTAGTCTATCCTTGAATATGATTCAAGTATAACTCCAATTCAACATGAATCCATTTATACCGGAATACAATCAATATCAGTATGACTCGACCGAACTGAACCATGGATATTCTCTGATTACATGACTATCCGTTCCGTTTAAATGAACTACTGATATCATGGTTTCGGCATGTCCTACATCTAATAAACAAAACAATATACATCCATAAAAAATACATTATGGGGTTTTAAAGGGGTAGACTGGCATATAATGTGTTAAAAGTGGCACGAGATGGTCATTAAAAGACGTAACTATACATCCATTGCCGTTGTTCCATGGTTTTATCGACAGAGCCTTGAACTACGGGTTATCATAGTCCATAGTGTAAGTTGGACTCCTCTCGTATACACTGGCATATTCTATACCATGCTACAAACAACTGCGTTAGCATAACAATCAAATATTATACCAGTTACATTCTCTTATCTGTCTATTCTATTTCTATCTCTCTTTGGGACTTATCGAGCGATTGTTCGCTGACGACATTCCTATTTCTCTTCTTTCTTTGGAATGTTGTCAGGAGGACCCGACGCTGAGGAGTTCAAGACCAACCAGGAGCAATTGGAGCAGACCACTGAGCAACACGACCACTAGGCTTCACTTGTACTGACTTTTCTTTCAGTTCATGCCATTGTTTAGGCATTGCTTTCCATTCTTATATTTACATTTTCAGTTGTATTGAAAAAAATGTTTAATAAATAAAAGTTGCTATTTATTTACCTTTCATGTCTTCTTGTGTATATTTACATTATATTGCTTAGTTACGCTTAGCGTGTTTACTTCTGAGTAAATACGTAGCGGGTCAGTCACGTCTTATTACTCGTACACTGGGAAGCGGGGCGTGACGAGTTTTTTTAGCGGCCCATGCAGGCCAGTACTGCATGGAACCCAACCATGCATGTCAGTTCTGCATGGACATCCAGGCCAGTACTGCATGGAATCCAACCATGCATGTCAGTTCTGCATGAAGTCCTAAGCAATATAACACAAGAATCTGCAACTAAAAAAATTCTTTACATTTCATATTCCTTACATCTTACAATTTCATATTCTTTGAATCAATCCTAACCCAATTTTTTCTTTCAAGGTTATGGATCCGCCAAATAATACCGGCACAAACTTCAACAACACACCACCACCTCTTCCACTTACGCCTACCGTTGTAGCTCCGATCAACGAGTAGATGGTACTGCTCGAGACAATAAAGAGCCTCCTGGAAGGACAGTAGCAGCAGACTGCCATCCTCCTAAACCATCCAGAAGAGGAAGCACCCGGAGTGAAGCAATTCCGGGCACTGCATCCTAAACAATTTTCTGTGAAAGAGAGCCCCTTGGAAGCCGAAGAATGGCTCAGAGTATCGAAGATGATCTGGCAGCAGCATAAGTGCCAGAGATTGCCTGGGTTAGAGTTGCGAAGCTGCAACTCACAGATAACGCCAGAGTTTGGTGGAAGGTGGAAGAATGACGTCTTGACCAGTCGATCGAATGGAGGACTTTTCGCGAGATGTTCGACGCGAAATATTTCCCCAAGACTGCCCGATTTGACATGGAGCGGCAATTCATCCATCTGCAACAAGGTTCGATGTAGACCAAATCTGTGGAAGAGTATGATGCTGAGTTTACCATGCTCAGTAGGTAAGATATGTCTCAATATTCAATTTTCAAATATCACATACTGCATAGCAAACACAAGACCATAACAAATTCGCGGCACACTTGATACCGACGACTGAGATTAGAGCTAGACGATTTCAGCAAGGGTTAGATCCGGAGATCCAAGCTGCCTTAGCTACAAGGGATTTCCCAACCCATGACCTAGCTATGAAAGCTGCCCGTCGATACGAGGCAGTAGTGAAGAAGAAGGGCAGACCTCAATCTGCCGGTGTGAAGCGCCCTGCCACCCAGAGGGCAGGAGGAGGCTCTTCAATACCAACTTTTGAACCCAGGAGACCGGAAGTAACAAATAAACGGCCAAGTCTAGATTTTTGTTTCTACTGCAAGAAGGATGGACACCTGTGGAAGGAATGTAGGTGCGCAAAAGGCCTGTGCTTAGTTTGTGGCACATCCACTCATGGGATTGGAACATGTCCTTATAGACACAACCCAGTTCCAACTCATATCACTTATCCGCAGCGGCCAGCTATCCAGGCTCTTGCACCTTGTCTTGCTCTCCCGGCCCACCTCCACTTAGACCTCCTGCACAACCTCCTCGCCAATTCTATCAGGCACTGAGGAACATGCCTCGATGGTTGCCTCCAGCTAGGAAGAATGTACCCCGGTGTCAGGATTACATATTAGCAGCCGTAGAAGCCGAGGCTATCGACCAAGGTAACACTGGTAATTCCCTCCAATCTTTTCAAACCCTTGCATCATTTCGTTACTTTTCATACACTACCAGTATTTCTTTCCCCACCATTGTTATCAAACTTTTCTTAAATCTGTTACACTTTCCTTCTATAAACTTCGAGGACGAAATTTTTATTAGGAGGGTAGAATGTAATGATCCTGAACTTTTTGTACAATTTTTTTTCAAAATACATAAAAGAGCACCTAAGCCTGAGAACAAGTTATAAATTTAAATTGCTTTTGAACAGCAAGAAAGCACTTGTAGCTCATTTGTAAAGCTCTGCACTGCTATTGCATAGCCCCTGTGTTTGAATCCTATCAGCCACATATTATTTTTTTACTGATTTCTTATTTTAAAGTTTTAGAAGCCCAAAGGTTTGCACGTGCACTACACGTAAAATGAAATGTCACACTAAATCCAAACATGTGCGAAATACTATTCAAATAGACTCTGACACGTGGCACAGATCCCACCACCCAATTCCCTTGGATGGCCGGCGAGATCACTCTTGGCGCCGGCGCCGCCGGTCCCAACCGTTCTGAATACCCCCATAATTTAAACCTTAGTCTCTTGGCCTCCCCCCTTAACCCCAGTACTGTTTGATTTTCCTGCATATTAACAGAGAATTAAAAAGAGCCTTAAAACCAAATTTTAATGCATTTTTAATTCTCTATTCGTACCCTAAACCCTAATTCTATCCTATAAATACTATCCTACACTATATCACTCTCTATTCTGAAATCTAGTATCAAAACTCTCAAAAAATTTCTAAGTCCAAAAGTTGTACAAGTGGAGTTAGCCAAGGTCAAAGTTCCAGCGATATTTCGCGACAAATCCGGCGACGACGCGACTCCACGACACCTTCAAAATCTTCTTCTACCTCCCCTGTCTTCTCCAAGCCTGTAAGTCCCTTCTCCCATCTTACATTTCTAATCTAAAACACTCTCTTCTCAAAACTCGTCGGAAGCAGAGTTATTCCGACTTCCGATTCTCATTTCTTTAAAAACTCACTTTTATTAAACAAAAAATTAACCATCTATTCATATATTGTTTAGCAACCATAAAACAACAATTTGACCAAGTTTAATTCAATATTTAATGTTAAACTAATTCTATTTCACTTTTTTGGTAAAATACCATCAAGTTTACATACGACATTATTTTATCGTTTTGCTCATACTACCTTTAGAAAACTTACGAGAAAATGACCTACCATATCACAACACTCATTTTGACAAAGCACGATGGCTTTTGTAACAATTTTTGTGGGATAAAATACAATTTACATTAAAATACCTTAAACAATAAAAACCCGTATTTTAAAAATTGTTTTAATTAATTCCTTGCAAATAAGCCTCTACAACCTATTTTGGGAAACCTGATCGAGATGGTGTGGGTTATCACACGTCCTCAGGACTAGTAGAGCGAGATGCAGACCTCCTCACGGAGCATTCGATCTCGATGGAATTCTTATTACAATTTTTAAGAAAACGTGATTTCTATTTAATAAATAAATTTTATTTTTTTATAATTATGTATATATATAAATATTATCAAAATATCTATTTTAAATATAATATATATTCCATGTTTTCTAATCAAAAGGAAAGAATTCCAAAAGTTCATGAAAATACCATCATGAATCACTACAAGGCAAATTACAAGAAAATATCATATACTATTCAAAGTTAGATTTATATCCACTAGAATATTTCATTTTATAAAAAATCACACTATGAAAATCCTAAATATGATAAATAAATACTTGAGCTTTATTTTGAAAATATATCAAAACTATTTTTCATAAAACCCCCTCAAGTAATATTAATTTATAATAAGGACGCTAGTAAACATAGGTTTAAGCGGGACCAATTCTCTCGGGCCTAAGGGAGCCGGAGAATATGGGTGCTTGCCTATCTGAGCTAGACAAACTAAAAACTGTGTTATCAATACGGTAATTGTTTTGGAAAAAGACACAAATCCTGCCGTCCATGTGCAGAAGTTACCGATAACTCCAAACTAATTCAGAACTTCAATTCTGTTTAAGTGTCTGACTTAGGCAGAGTCTCAGTCTAATATGAAATCAACTAATCTATCCTTGAATATGATTCAAGTATAACTCCAATTCAACATGAATCCATTTATACCAGAATACAATCAATATCAACATGACTCGACTGGACCGAACCATGGATATACTCTGATTACATGACTATCCGTTCTGTTTACATGAACTAATGATATCATTGTTTCGGCAAGTCCTACATCTATTAAACAAAACAATACACATCCATAAAAAATACATTATGGGGTTTTAAAGGGGTAGACTGGCACAGAATTTGTTAAAAGTGGCACGAGATGGTCATTAAAAGACGTAACTATATATCCATTGCCGTTGTTCCGTGGTTTTATCGACGGAGCCTTGTACTACGGGTTATCATAGTCCACAGTGTAAGTTGGACTCCTCTCGTATACACTGGCATATTCTGTACCAAGTTACAAACAACTGCGTTAGCATAACAATCAAATATTATACCAGTTACATTCTTTTATCTGTCTATTATATTTCTATCTCTCTTTAGGACTTACCGAGCGATTGTTCGCTGACGACATTCCTATTTCTCTTCTTTCTTTGGAATGTTATCAGGAGGACCCGACGCTGAGGAGTTCGAGACCTGTCAGGAGCAATTAGAGCAGACTACTGAGCAACACGACCACTAGGCTTCACTTGTTCTTATTTTTCTTTCAGTTCATTTCATTATTTAGGCATTGCTTTCCATTCTTGTATTTACATTTTTAGTTGTATTGTAAAGAAATGTTTAATAAATAAAAGTTGCTGTTCATTTACCTTTCATGTCTTCTTGTGTATATTTACATTATATTGCATAGTTACGCTTAACGTGTTTACTTCTGGGTAAATATGTAGCGGGCCAATCACGTCTCATTACCCGTACACTGGGAAGCGGGCATTACGGGTTTTGTTGGCGGCCCATGCAGGCCAGTACTGCATGGAACCCAATCATGCATGTCAGTTCTGCATGGACATGCAGGTCAATTCTGCATAAAGTCCTAAGCAATATAACATAAGAATCAGCAACTAAAAACATTCTTTATATTTCATATTCCTTAAATCTTACAATTTCATATTCTTTGAATCTATCATAACCCTATTTTTTCTTTCAAGATTATGGATTCTCCAAACAATACCAGCACAAAGTTCAACAACACACCACCACCTCTTCCACTTTTGCCTACCGTTGTAGCTCCGATCAACGAGCAGACGGTACTGCTCGAGGCAATAAAGAGCCTCCTGGAAGGACAGTAGCGGCAGACTTCCATCCTCCTAAACCATCCAGAAGTGGAAGCACCCGGAGTGAAGCAATTCCGGGCACTGCATCCTAAACAATTTTTTGGGAAAGAGAGCCCCTTAGAAGCTGAAGAATGGGCTCAGAGTATCGAAGACGATCTGGCAGCAGCACAAATGCCAGAGATTGCCTGGGTTAGAGTTGCGAAGCTGCAACTCACAGATAACACCGGAGTTTGGAGGAAGGTGGAAGAAAGCTGTCTTGACCAGTCGATCGAATGGAGGACATTTTGCGAGATGTTCGACGCGAAATATTTCCCCAAGACTGCCCGATTTGACATGGAGCAACAATTCATCCACCTGCAATAAGGTTCGATGTGGACCAAATCTGTGGAAGAGTATGATGCTGAGTTTACCATGCTCAGTAGGTAAGATATGTCTCAATATTCGATTTTCAAATATCACATACTACACAGCTAACACAAGACCATAACAAATTCGTGGCACACTTGATACCGACGGCTGAGATTAGAGCTAGACGATTTGAGCAAGGGTTAGATCCGGAGATCCAAATCGCCTTAGCTACAGGGGATTTCCCAACCCATGACCTAGCTCTGAAAGCTGCCCGTCGATACGAGGCAGTAGTGAAGAAGAAGGGCAGACCTCAATCTGCCGGTGTGAAGCGCCCTGCCAACCAGATGGCAGGAGGAGCCTTTTCAATACTAACTTTTGAACCCAGGAGACCAGAAGTAACAAATAACCGGCCAAGTTTAGATTTTTGTTTCTACTGCAGGAGGGATGGACACCTATGGAAGGACTGTAGGCGCGCAAAAAGCCTGTGCTTAGTTTGTGGCGCATCCACTCATGGGATTGGAACATGTCCTTATAGACGCAACCCAGTTCCTACTCATATCACTTATCCGCAGCGGCCAGCTATCCAGGCTCTTGCACATCGTCTTGCTTTCCCGGCTCTACCTCCACTTAGACCTCCTGCACAGCCTCCTTGCCAATTCTATTAGGCACTGAGGAACATGCCTCGATGGCAGAAAAACATGCCTTAAGAACATAGGAATGTGCCTCCGGCTAGGAAGAATGTACCCCGGCGTCAGGCTTACACATTAGCAGTCGTAGAAGCCAAGGCTATCGACCAAGGTAACATTGGTAATTCCCTCCAATCTTTTCAAACCCTTGCATCATTTCGTTACTTATCATGCACTACCAGTATTTATTTCCCCACCGCTGTCATCAAACTTTTCTTGAATCTGTTACACTTTCCTTCTATAAACTTTAAGGACGAAATTTTTATAAGGAGGGTAGAATGTAATGGCCCTGAACTTTCTGTACAGATTTTTTTTCCAAAATACATAATGGAGCACCTAATCCTGAGCACAAGTTATAAATTTAAATTGCTTTTGAACAGCAAGAAAGCACTTGTAGCTCATTGGTAGAGCCCTGCATTGCTGTGGCATATCCCCTGTGTTTGAATCTCCTCAGCCACATAATACTTTTTACTGATTTTTTCTTTTAAACTTTTAGAAGCCCAAAGGTTTTCACGTGCACTACATGTAAAATGAAAAGTCACACTGAAAAAAACAAGTGCAAAATATTATTCAGACAGACCCTGACACGTGGCATAGATCCCACCACCCAATTCCCTTGGATGGTCGGCGAGATCACTCTTGGGGTCGGTACCGCCAGACCCAACCTTCCTAAATACCCCCCAAATTTAAACGCTAGTCTTTTGGCCTCCCCCCTTAACCCCAGTACTTGTTGGCTATAGTGCCCTCAAGTCAATTATTGGATCACAGGCACGTGATTGCATTGATTGAGGGATGACCTGTACCGGTAGAACAGTCTTACTCAAGATGATAGTATGCTATCTGGTTTGTCTTTATCATCGTGTATATACTTCAGGTGACATTACAGATCACTATTAAATGTTGATAGAGCCCATAGGATTCTTGCTTGACTACCAGCAGTATGATGGCGATCATATACATGAGAGTTGGGTGGTCTATAAGCACATCCTTAAAGTGTCCCTAGTTGTGGGAGTTTCGAGACTGGGCATCGATACTCCAAGTGTAGACTATTGTATACAGATTAAGACCCCGACGAGGGACGGTGGCCGGTCTCACAAGTCATTGGTGTCAATTGGTTCACCTAAGATGTATACAGGTGCTCATTAGGTTATGAGTACACCGGAAGGACTCGCCGGGAACATGCTAGTTGGTATTATACCTATTGTCAGATAGCAGTTCCCTGGTGATATATGTACAGGTTAGTCTATCGACCTGAGATCGTTATTTGTCTTGTGTGAGTTTCCACTTGCTTTGATTACTACCCTACCACGGCTCAAAAGAGTTATGCAAACAGGTTTTAGTTGGGTACAATCCCGAGCCATATGGAGGCAGTGAGCGGATCGTCAGGAGATTCGTCTCTCCCAGTATTGGGGGTTGATATCGCGGTGTGCACGGGTGACCATCACCAAAAATCCTCAGTCGGGGTAGATGAGAATTACCGATCTAGGATCGGTAGTTTCTCAGTTGGTGATAGGTTTCATGCCGACACTAAATGTCAAGTTTTTAGGGGTTTGACTTTATCTACCCCCCTAGACTCGATATGTGATACTCATAGACGATCAGACCGGATTGAACGGATATTGTCACTGTCAGGCTCAGTAGGGTTTCAGGATGAGTTTGCTCGTCGGCCTCCCTTTTGCTCAATACCTGGGTAGCCATTACGTACAGCTAGTGCCACTGACGTGCTTGTGGTTAAACCCACTGCCAGTCTATTGACGAGTCTTTAGGGTCCCACACAGAGGGTTTCCCTGGTTCGGGCGAAACGTTGTAGAGGCCGTATAGTTTTATGGCAGGGTTCGATCATATTCGTGCACTTGTGCACGGATCATGATCGGACGGATAATACTAGTGGGCTTTGGTTTAATTCGGATCCTAGCATTATATTGTTGGATTATTTTCGTCTCGTTGTATTCGTATTCAGTCGGAATACGGATGCAGGTTTGTATATACGGATGCGGAGTATTCTTGTAATTCGATACGAGATAACTTTAGGGTTGCCATTTCTTTTTCTTATATTAAACATTTAGGGTTTTATAAATGTTTAATATTATAGAGGTGTAAAGTGTGAGTGCAAGTTTTGGTTTGGTGCATTGATTGTTGCATGTGTTCTTGGTGATTCATGGTGTTGGGTCTTGTGAGATATTATTGTGGGCATGGCAGATCTTTTTCAAGAGTGATTCATTTTCTTTAGTTGCTCACACAATATATCTCACAACACAGACACACTAAGAAAAAGAGAGGCAGAACAATTTCTTCACTTGTTTTTCTTTTTGGCCAAAGCTTTGCTCACACTTTTCTTCACATGACTTCTTCTTCAACCTCCACCCAATCCATCTCATGAGTTGAGAATCCTTGGGTGTATTGAGACAAAATGATCACCCACTCTCTCTACTTCATTTTCGGTATCTAGGCTAGCAAACTAGATGCTCGAGTTGCTTCGGTTTTGAGGCGGGAGCCTATATTACTAATCCTCGACATGGATCGTCTTCGACGAGGGAGATCGGAGATTGAACTTGATCGAGAAAGCCGTGAGGAGCTTGGGGCAGAGGTTGAAGACCGAAGGACACGGATCGATCAGTATAACCTCTCCAAAATCTTTTTATAGAACTAGTATAGGGTTAATAATACGATCCATCATTTAGGGTTTCATTAACGCCGAGTTTTTAAAGTTTTTGCTCCGCGTTTGGCCACGGATTGATGGCCGGGGCACTGCCGTAACCCTACAGTACTGTTTGATTTTCCTGTACATTAATAGAGAATTAAAAAGAGCCTTAAAACCAAATTTTAATGCATTTTTAATTCTCCATTCATACCCTAAACCCTAATTCTATCCTATAAATACTACCCTACACCATATCACTCTCTATTATGAAATCTAGTATCAAAACTCTCAAAAAATTTCTAAGTCCAAAACTTGTACAAGTGGAGTTAGCTAAGGTCGAAATTCCGGCGATATTTCAGGACAAATCCGGCGACGACGCGACTCCACGATACCTTCGAAATCTTTCTTTATCTCCCCTCTCTTCTCCAAGCCTGTAAGTCCCCTCTCCCCTCCTACATTTCTAATCTAAAACACCCTCTTCTCAAAACTCGTCGGAAGCGGAGTTATTACGACTTTCGATTCTCATTTCTTTAAAAGCTCACTTTTCTTAAACAACAAATTAACCATCTATTCGTATATTGTTTAGAAACTATAAAACAACAATTTGACCAAGTTTCAATTCAAAATTTAATGTTAAACTAATTCTATTTCACTTTTTCGATAAAATACCATCAAGTTTACATACGACATTACTTTATTGTTTTGCTAATACTACCTTTAGAAAACTCACGAGGTAATGGCCTACATCATCACAACACTCATCTTGATATGGCACGATGGCTTTTGTAACAATTTTTGTGGGACAAAATACAATTTACATTAAAATACCTTAAACAATCAAAACCCGTATTCTTTAAATTGTTTTAATTAATTCCTTACAAATAAGCCTCTACAATCCATTTTGGGGAACCCGATCAGAATGGTGCGGGTTATTGCAGGTCCTCGAGACCAGTAGAGCAAGATGCAGACCTCCTCACGGAGCATTCGATCTCGATGGAACTCTTATTATAATTTTTAAGAAAACGTGATTTCTATTTAATAAATAAATTCTATTTTTTTTTATAATTATATATATATATATATATTATCAAAATATCTATTTTAAATATAATATATATTTTATGTTTTCTAATCAAAAGAAAAGAATCCCAAAAGTTTATGAAAATACCATCAAGAATCAATACAAGGCAAATTACAAGAAAATATCATATACTATTCAAAGTTAGGTTTATATCAACTAGAATATTTCATTTTATAAAAAATCACAACTATGAAAACTCTAAAGACGATAAATGAATACTTGAGGTTTATTTTGAAAATATATCAAAACTATTTTTCATAAAACCCACTCAAGTTATATTAATTTACAATAAGGACCCTAGTAAACATAGGTTTAAGCGGGACCAAATCTCTTGAGCCTCAGGAAGCCGGAGAATATGAGTGCTTGCCTATCTAAGATAGACAAACTAAAAACCGTGTTATCAATACGGTAATTGTCTTGGAAAAAGACACAAATCCTGCCGTCCATGTGCAGTAGTTACCGATGACTCCAAAACTAATTCATGACTTCAATTCTGTTTAAGTGTCTGACTCAGGCAGAGTCTCAGTCTAATATGAAATCAATCAATCTATCCTTGAATATGATTCAAGTATAACTTCAATTCAACATGAATCCATTTATACTAGAATACAATCAATATCAATATGACTCGACTAAACCGAACCATGGATATACTCTGATTACATGACTATCTGTTCCGTCTACATGAATTACTGATATCATGGTTTCGGCAAGTCCTACATCTATTAAACAAAATAATACGCATCCATTCAAAATACATTACGGGATTTTAAAGGGGTAGACTGGTACAGAATGTGTTAAAAGTGGCACGAGATGGTCATTAAAAGACGAACTATACATCCATTGCCGTTGTTTCGTGGTTTTATCGACAAAGCCTTATACTACGGGTTACCATAGTCCTCGGTGTAAGTTGTACTCCTCTCGTATACACCGGCATATTCTGTACCAAGCTACAAATAACTGCGTTAGCATAATAATCAAATATTATACCAGTTACATCCTCTTATCTGTCTATTCTATTTTTATCTCTCTTTGGGACTTACCGAGCGATTGTTCGCTGACGACATTCCTATTTCTCTTCTTTCTTTGGAATGTTGTCAGGAGGACCCGATGCTGAGGAGTTCGAGACCTGTCAGGAGCAATTAGAGCAGACCACTGAGCAACACGACCACTAGGCTTCACTTGTTCTCATTTTTCTTTCAGTTCATTCCATTGTTTAGGCATTGCTTTCCATTCTTGTATTTACATTTTCAGTTGTATTGTAAAGAAATGTTTAATAAATAAAAGTTGCTGTTCATTTACCTTTCATGTCTTCTTGTGTATATTTACTTTATATTGCTTAGTTACGCTTAGCGTGTTTACTTCTGAGTAAATATATAGCGGGCCAGTCACGTCTCATTACCCGTACACTGGGAAGCACGGCGTGACAGGGGAGTAGTTGTTTTCTGCCCCCAGGAGAACTCGACTCAAATAGTACAGAGCTCTCTCATTTCCCTGATCGTTCTCTTGTGCCCATAGCATGCTTAGAGAACCCTCAAGGGCTATTGAATATAAGATAATGGGTTTTCCCTTAACCGGAACGGTCAATACCGGTGGATTTTGCAGGTATTGCTTGATTTCGTCTAGTGCATTTTGGCACTTTTGATCCTAGACGAACGGGGTCCCCATCTTCATCAAATGACTGTAGGGACGGTATTTTCCAAAGAGGTTGGATATGAACCGCCGGATATATGCGAGCTTTCCTTGAAGAGATCGCAACTGTTTGAGAGTTCTTGGGCTGGGCATTTCCATAATCGTCTTGATCTTTGAGGGATCGATTTCGATACCCCGGTGCTGTATGATCAATCCCAGGAATTTTCCTGAGGAGACTCCAAACACGCATTTTAGAGGATTCATCTTCAGATTATATTTCTGAAGAAGTCGGAACACTATTTTTAGATGTTCCCAATGTTCTTCGTGAGATCTTCTCTTTACCATAAGGTGGACAATGTAGCATTCAACGATCTCGTGTATGAGGTCATCGAAGATCTTTATCATAGCCCTTTGGTAGGTAGCACCAACATTCTTTAAACCGAAGGGCATCACCATATAACAGAATATGCCCAGCAGAGTCCAGAAGGCGGTATGCTTTTGGTCTTCAGGATGCATTTTTATTTGATTGTATCCTGAAGATCCATCCATGAAGGAGAAGACTTTATAGGTAGACGTGTTATCGATCATCAGCTCGGTAACAGGTACTGCGAAATCATCCTTCGGGCAATCCTTGTTGAGGTCCCAAAATGTTAGGTCCACGTTACCTCTCCCGGTACTTTCGGGGTTGCGGAAACGGTAAAACAAAATTTTTTCTAAACTTTGTAACATGGACCGTAAAAGCCGGATCTTTACTAAACAATACACTAGCATCCTAACAAGAGATGTGTCTACTCGGTTAGGGGTTATACCTCAACTTGAACTCCTTCTCTTCTTGTTGTTCTTATTCTTTGTTGTTCTTCTCTTCTTGTTGTTCTTCTCTTTGCTTGCTCAATGGTTGATCCGGACTTCGGTCACCTCCGCGGCCTCCTTGAGTCGAAGACGATCCACCCGAGAGATGTACACCGAGCTCCACCTCAAGCCGAGGTAACTAGGGCAAGGAGATTGCTAATCTAGAAGCCCTAGGATGTGTAGAGGAGATGTATGGATGTGTTTGTCAAGTGAAATCCTTTTTCTCTCAACACATGAGATCAAAGGAGAAATCAAGAGGAGGAAGAAGAAGGAGGAAGGTTAGCAACCATGGAGCTTCTCATTTCAAGAGAGAGAATGAGAATAAAATTATGATACAAAAGAAAAAGAACCATGGTTGCAAATAATGCAAAAAAAACATCATTACTAATCCCATCAAGATAAAGTTGATGGCTACTTTGAAATGACCATTATCATAATCCAAAAGAAAAAGGAAAAGAAAAGAAAAGTGTGGAACCCTCTTGAAAGTCAATGGTCAACTCGGTCAACCGGTCAACAAAGTCAAGAGAGGTCAACGGGGTCAAATGGTCAATGCAATTAGCCATCATAAGATTATCACTAATAGGATTAGTAAATGAAGTTCGCGGCTCATAATGGTTTTGACCAAATGAACTGTCAAAACCCTAATGAGTCTGCCTCAAAATGGTTTTGACCGAATCAACTGCCAAAACCCTAATGAGGCACCTCCTCCTTCATCACTCCGAAAAACTGTGCATACACACCTGCATCCGTATTCCGTAGAATGCGGATGCACAGAAGACAAAACAAATCCATCCGTGCAATACTAGGATCCGGCTTAAACCAAAGCCTACTAGTACTGCCTGCCCGAACACCATACGCACACAAGTGTACGTAAGTGATCGGAGCCCTGCCGTAAAACCATACGGCCTCTACACGTTTCGCTCAGTGCAGGGAAACTCTCTGTGTGGGACTCTAAAGACTCGACACTACGCTGGCAGTGGGTTTAACCACAGACCGCAAGCGGCACTAGCTGTACGTAACGGTCCCCAGGTAGATGTCGATAAGAAGGCCGATGAGGTAAACCCATCCGAACTCCTACTGAGCCTGTATGTGACAATCTCCGTACAGTCCGGTCTGTTCGTCTGATACATCGCATGGCGGGCCTAGGGGGGCGGTAAACGTCAGTCCCCTAATAGCGGTACAAGTCGTGTCGGAGTGAAGCCCAGAACACCCTGAGATAACACTGGAACCTACCAGTACATCTCGCTTGCCCTGGCCAGGGACTACTTGTGTAATGGCTCTCCCAGACACAGCGCGATGTCAACCCCCAATACCGGGAGAGACGAATCCTGTCTAACCGTCACTGCCTCCAAGTGCTTCAGGACTGCTCCCAACTACTACCTGTTTGCACGACTCAGTAGAGCCGTGGTAGGGTGGCAATCAAAGAACAGTGGGAACACACTCGAGGCGAAGTGACAGTGTCAAGTCAGCGGACTAAGCTGTACTCATGTCACCTGGGAACTGATAACTGACGATAGGTATAATACCAACCATCAGTTCCCGATGAGTCCTGTCCAGTGTACTCGTAACCCAACGAGTACCCGCATACTATCTCAAGTACGACGTACCGACGGCTGTGGGACAGACCGTCTCCCGTGCTGGGATGAGAAGCGCATACGCTAGTCTACTCCGGAGTATCGATGCCCTATCTCGATACTCCCACGACTAGGGACGTGTATAAGGATGTGCTTGTAGATTACCCAGCCCCCACGAGTGTGATCGCCATCACAATGCCGGTAATCAAGCAAAGATCCTAAGGGCTCTACTAATGCGTATAGGTGATATAATAAATAAACACACATGTACACATTAAAGCAGAGACAAACCAAGTAGCATACTACTATATTGAGCAAGATTGTCTGTACAACTGTGAATATCCCAAGCTTCCATCAAGTAATATACATACTAGTATGATACAGTAATGGCCTCTAGGGCATATACACTAACAATCTCCCACTTGCACTAAGGCCATGTACTGGCGTATCGAAGACCTATCATCTCGATCAGCCGCTCGAACTGAGTCTGGGGTAAAGCCTTCGTGAATGGGTCCGCAGTGTTGTCCTTTGTGTCCACTCTCCGCACCTCGATCTCCTGTCGATCAATGATCTCCCTGATCAGGTGATACCGCCTTAAGATGTGCCTGGATTTCTGATGGGACCTTGGTTCCTTCGCTAAAGCTATAGCCCCATTGTTATCGCAATACAAAGGTATTGGGTCATCAATGGACGGAACCACCTGAAGTTCACTAATGAACTTCTTAATCCAGACTGCCTCTTTTGCGGCATCGCTTGCAGCAATGTATTCAGCCTCCATCATCGAGTCTGCGACGGTATCCTGCTTGGAACTCCTCCAACATACCGCCCCTCCGTTGAGGGTAAACACAAAACCCGAGACGGATTTTCTGTCATCTTTGTCACTCTGGAAGCTTGAATCGGTAAAGGACTCGACCCTGAGGTCTCCATTACCGTAAACCAGGAACATCTCCTTAGTCCTTCTCAGGTACTTGAGAATGTTCTTCACTGCTGTCCAGTGGTCCTCCCCTGGGTCTGACTGATACCGGCTTACCGTGCTCAACGCGTAAGCTACATCTGGTCTTGTACATAGCATCGCATACATTATAGATCCTACCGCCGAAGCGTAGGGTATAGTGCTCATGCGAACCCTCTCCTCGTCAGTCTTAGGAGACATCTTCTTGGAGAGGGTAATTTCGTGCAATGCGGGTATGTTACCGCGCTTGGAACCCTCCATACTAAATCTCTTTAGTACGGTCTCTATGTACCTGGACTGCGAAAGTCCCAATAGTCTCTTGGATCTATCTCTATAGATCTTGATCCCCAGAATGTACGAGGCATCACCCAGGTCCTTCATGGAGAACCTTTGTGACAAAAATAGCTTGACCGATTGTAGCATAGGAATATCATTTCCTATCAAAAGAATGTCGTCCACGTACAAGACTAGGAATACGACAGTTCGTCCTACAATCTTCTAATATACACAGGGTTCATCTTCGTTCTTGATGAAATCAAATTCCTTGATTGCCTCATCAAAACAGATGTTCCAGCTCCGCGATGCCTGCTTTAATCCATAAATGGATTTAAGCAACTTGCACACCTTTCCGCTGCTCCCACTGTCTACGAAACCTTCTGGTTGATCCATGTAAACGCACTCTTCCAAACAACCGTTTAGGAAAGCCGTTTTAACATCCATCTTCCAGATTTCATAGTCATGGAAGGCAGCAATGGCATGTAGGATCCGAATGGATTTGAGCATAGCCACCGGAGAAAAAGTTTCATCATAGTCCAAACCAGGTCTTTGACGAAAACCTTTTGCAACGAGTCTAGCTTTATAGGTTTCTACCTGCCCATCTACACCAAGTTTCCTTTTGTAGATCCATTTGCATCCAACGGGTTTTACCCCAGGTGGAGCAATATCCAAGGTCCACACTTTATTGGCGTACATGGACTCCATTTCGGATTGCATTGCTTCCTGCCACTTAT
The DNA here is from genome assembly GCA_030015575.1 of Agapanthus africanus. Classification (NCBI taxonomy): domain Eukaryota; kingdom Viridiplantae; phylum Streptophyta; class Magnoliopsida; order Asparagales; family Amaryllidaceae; genus Agapanthus; species Agapanthus africanus. The sequence goes on along the minus strand of JASDDO010000014.1, from coordinate 301,846,149 downwards.
CAGAGTCCCTACTGATAATGGCCTGCCTGAAACTGGTAGGGTCATCTTCTTCCAAGATGCAATCCTCTCGATCCCCGTCAATGAGAAAACCGTAGTATCTCTCGGGCGGATGAGAAATCCTACCAGATCTGCGGAGTGGCTGAGGTTCGTTTGGGGTTATTGAATCTAGCGGTTCCACCAAATCTTTTGTTAAAGTTTGTGTTTCTGGAATTTCATCCAGTTCTACCGTGCTGCCACTAATGTTTTTAACAAGAAATTCTTTTTCTAAAAATGTGGCATTTCTTGAAACAATTATCTTCTGTTCCTCTGCATGGTAGAACAGATACCCACTTGAATCTTTTGGGTATCCCACAAACTTACACAAAACTGCCCGTGCCTCAAGTTTGTCTGGGTTCTGCTTTTTGACATAAGATGGGCAACCCCAAATCTTAACACGTTTAAGATACAAACTCTTACCACTCCATATTTCATACGGAGTCTTAGGCACGGATTTGGATGGAACTTGATTCAATAGATGTGCTGCAGTTTGAAGTGCATATCCCCAGAATGAAAGAGGTAACTCAGCACTACTCATCATGGAGCGAACCATATCCAATAGGGTACGATTCCTCCGCTCCGAAACACCGTTGTGCTGTGGTGTATAAGGAGGAGTAAGCTGAGAGAGAATACCATTCTCTTTTAAGTAATCTAGGAATTCCGTGCTTAAGTACTCCCCTCCCCTGTCTGACCGGAGGATCTTGATACTTTTGCCTGTCTGGTTCTCTACTTCGTTTCTAAATTCCTTGAATTTCTCAAAAGCTTCAGATTTGTGTTTCATCAGATACACATATCCGAACCTAGAGAGATCGTCAGTGAATGTGATGAAGTACGAGAACCCACCCCTTGCATGTATAGACATCGGACCACATACATCACTATGTACGAGTCCCAAGAGTTCTGCTGCTCTTTCTCCATGTCCGGTGAACGGAGATTTGGTCATCTTTCCTTTGAGACAAGACTGACAAGTTTCATAAGATGAAAACTCGAACGTATCCAAGAGTCCATCTTTATGCAACTTACTCAGTCTTTTCTCTCCGATATGACCAAGTCTACAATGCCACAAGTAGGATTCATTCGTATCTGAATTCTTCCTTTTGCGTGTGTTTTGTATGTTGAGAACTGTATTCTGATTTAGAACGTAGATACCATTACACAGTGTACCCTCTGCAACCAGTACCTTATCAAGGTAAATGTTCATGATATTCTTTTCAAGAACAAAGTTATATCCATCTTTATCGAGTAAAGAAACTGATATGATGTTGCAAACCATGGAGGGTACATAGTAGCAATCGTTCAAAATCATAGTCTTGCCATTTGGCAATACTAGGTGATATTCACCGACGGCTGCCGCATTAACTTGTGCTCCGTTCGCTACTCTGAGCGACATATCACCCGGTGCAACTTTCCTACTTTTTCTCAGTCCCTGCAATAAATTACAGATATGAGATCCTGATCCGGTATCAAGTACCCAGGAGGTAGGGCTGACCGTAAAACAGTTCTCAATTACAAGAACACCTGAAGTAGATGCAAAACCATGCTTCTTCTTCGACTGGGTATCCTGGAAATCCATACAATCCCCTTTCCCTTTCTCATACTCATGACTGTTGTCATAAGTTAGAGCTGAACCAACTTTCCCCAGTCCCGAATAAGAATTCGGATCGGTCAAGCGATACATTTTATTATCTTGATTAGGGCGTGAAAAGGTTGCTGCCTGGAGAGAGAGAAAAGAAACAATCAGCGTATGCTCTTGCAAGATTAGATTGGTTTATTAATTTATCTAACCAGGATGTCTCCCACTGTTTCCTCAAATTCTTCTTAAAACCTTTTTAAAAGAAGAACTAGCCGGGTTTTAATTCACGTCACAATACTTGCTTAACCTTTCAGCCAGGCTAGTGTCGGTACTTCGAGGGAGGTTTTCCAACGCTTTCGCGAAGTTCCTTAATTAAAGAACCTCTTTTCCCTGGGGGCGTAGCCCCGCTAACACCTTTCTAGACACCTACTAGGTTTATAGCATTGATCGTTAAGTGAAATAATCTCCCGAGAGTAAACCAACTCATCAGTGGGATCGGGATCCAGCTGTCATTGTGTGATCACCTAGATGGAATCCACTCTAGTCACCACACTCCAGAAGGTATGCTAAATCTGCAAGTTTCGGTTCTTTTGAAACTCCCGATGTGGTTTTTGCCCCTAGGACCCAAGTGATCTTGACACAGTCAACAAATCAAAGAGTCCTAGTCAAGTTCATCCCGTCGTTGTCTTGATTGCATTAAACCCACCTGCATAATCCTTGACACAGTCAACAAGGTTACACAAATGTCCTAACCAATCACATTGCATCCAGCAAATAAGCAACACTTAGCTACCGTTCACTGCGCCTTGACACAGTCAACAAACGCAGCACGAATACTAAGTATAACTTATAAGAAACGACGGAGGGCTACGGCTGGGTTTTTGGCGAAAAAACCCGTTAACGTAATGAACTTGATGTCGTTGAAGGAACGTGATACACTTTTTGAAAATATAGTGGCGAAAACTTTTGCTAAAGAAGTCACTCCCTGTGAAGGGATCTCGGCTCTTTCCTCGTCGAATGAGGTGCAGGATATTCCAAAATGAATACCTCGATGCAAAGCAAGAATAATCGACTATAGTGAAGTTATTACACTGACGCAAACTTTTGTCCAAGGGGTCACTCCCGATGAAGGGATCTCGGCCCTTGCCTCGTCGACTGAGGTGCTGGGCATTCACAACCGAATACCGCGATGCAAAACAAAAATGAACGTCCTTGCAATAACAGCTTTTTGAAAAATTGTTCCAACAACGTCTTTTAGGTTTATTTTCTTGCATTAGTTCTTTTAATGCGTCCCATCATTTAAATCCTACCATTGCAGAAAACAACCAAAATATGACGTACGCTTATGCCATTCGCATTCGCCACTGGGCCCCGTCATCACCCGTTAGGTTACTTAACAAACGACAGAGCGGGGGCTGGGCTAGCGCGGCTGTAAAACATAAGCAACGCCTAAATAGTTATAAATATAGCAATGATAGACATTACAGATCACAGATGAATACATTGGATATACTAGGAATCCGCAATCCGTTTGAGCCTTCAACGAAAAAGCGGATTACACGGTCGCGGTGAATAGCCAAAACCCCATCCAAGACCCCTACGGGTGCGGCAAACTACCCGCCAAGTACCCGGTAGTTTGTGCACCCCTCCATGGGTCTATCCTAGGAGCAAAAACAGTAAAAAGAATTATACAATGACGGTTACAACCCCGACCCGGTTGTGCGGCCATACAAATAATATTATTACATCAATTTACATATTACAAATGAATGAAAGAAAAAACAAAAGCTCATCTTACATCCACCCCGGCTATTCACCCGCGACAGTCCAACACATTCATATACACATTCCAATATCAAACACAGATCACAGAGATGTATAACCCCGACTAATCGACTTATAGCGATTAGCCGACGTTCAATACATACAAACATCACAGATATAACCAACATAGTCAAAGTGTAGTGAAATTCGGAAAAAATACGGAATTATAAGCCCTCCAAAACAAATTTCTATTCTGGAAAATCTGGGCACATATAATATATTTTAAAAATCCCAAAACCCTACCAGGAGAACACTGCACAAAACACGATCTCATGAAGAGCCCAAACGGCGGCGGATCCGCGGCGAGAAGAATACCTGAGGCCGCGGATCCGCGGCGGTTTGAAGGATTCATGGGATCGTTTTTGGTGGGTGTTCTCACAAAACCCTGAGCCGATTTTAGGAGTAAAACTTTTTACTTTTAGAGCACAAAAAATTTCAACAGAAACTTAGGGTTTTTGATTTTCCGGTTTTGCGATTTTTTTTTGTTTCGAACTTCCATACACTTCGCTACCAAGCTAGTTTATATTTAGTTAGGCTCTGATACCACTGTTAGGTCCATGTTACCTCTCCCGGTACTTTCGGGGCTACGGAAACGGTAAAACAAATTTTTTTCTAAACTTTGTAACATGGACCGTAAAAGCCGGATCTTTACTAAACAATACACTAACATCCTAACAAGAGATGTGTCTACTCGGTTAGGGGTTATACCTCAACTTGAACTCCTTCTCTTCTTGTTGTTCTTCTTCTTTGTTGTTCTTCTCTTCTTGTTGTTCTTCTCTTTGCTTGCTCAATGGTTGATCCGGACTTCGGTCACCTCCGCGGCCTCCTTGAGTCGAAGACGATCCACCCGAGAGATGTACACCGAGCTCCACCTCAAACCGAGGTAACTAGGGCAAGGAGATTGCTAATCTAGAAGCCCTATGATGTGTAGAGGAGATGTATGGATGTGTTTGTCAAGTGAAATCCTTTTTCTCTCAACACATGAGATCAAAGGAGAAATCAAGAGGACGAAGAAGAAGGAGGAAGGTTAGCAACCATGGAGCTTCTCATTTCAAGAGAGAGAATGAGAATAAAATTATGATACAAAAGAAAAAGAACCATGGTTTCAAATAATGCAAAAAAAACATCATTACTAATCCCATCAAGATAAAGTTGATGGCTACTTTGAAATGACCATTATCATAATCCAAAAGAAAAAGGAAAAGAAAAGAAAAGTGTGGAACCCTCTTGAAAGTCAATGGTCAACCCGGTCAACCGGTCAACAAAGTCAAGAGAGGTCAACGGGGTCAAATGGTCAATGCAATTAGCCATCATAAGATTATCACTAATAGGATTAGTAAATGAAGTTCGCGGCTCATAATGGTTTTGACCAAACGAACTGTCAAAACCCTAATGAGTCTGCCTCAAAATGGTTTTGACCGAATCAACTGCCAAAACCCTAATGAGGCACCTCCTCCTTCATCACTCCGAAAAACTGTGCATACACACCTGCATCCGTATTCCGTAGAATGCGGATGCACAGAAGACAAAACAAATCCATCCGTGCAATACTAGGATCCGGCTTAAACCAAAGCCTACTAGTACTGCCTGCCCGAACACCATACGCACACAAGTGTACGTAAGTGATCGGAGCCCTGCCGTAAAACCATACGGCCTCTACACGTTTCGCTCAGTGCAGGGAAACTCTCTGTGTGGGACTCTAAAGACTCGACACTGCGCTGGCAGTGGGTTTAACCACAGACCGCAAGCGGCACTAGCTGTACGTAACGGTCCCCAGGTAGATGTCGATAAGAAGGCCGATGAGGTAAACCCATCCGAACTCCTACTGAGCCTGTATGTGACAATCTCCGTACAGTCCGGTCTGTTCGTCTGATACATCGCATGGCGGGCCTAGGGGGGCGGTAAACGTCAGTCCCCTAATAGCGGTACAAGTCGTGTCGGAGTGAAGCCCAGAACACCCTGAGATAACACTGGAACCTACCAGTACATCTCGCTTGCCCTGGCCAGGGACTACTTGTGTAATGGCTCTCCCAGACACAGCGCGATGTCAACCCCCAATACCGGGAGAGACGAATCCTGTCTAACCGTCACTGCCTCCAAGTGCTTCAGGACTGCTCCGAACTACTACCTGTTTGCACGACTCAGTAGAGCCGTGGTAGGGTGGCAATCAAAGAACAGTGGGAACACACTCGAGGCGAAGTGACAGTGTCAAGTCAGCGGACTAAGCTGTACTCATGTCACCTGGGAACTGATAACTGACGATAGGTATAATACCAACCATCAGTTCCCGACGAGTCCTGTCCAGTGTACTCCTAACCCAACGAGTACCCGCATACTATCTCAAGTACGACGTACCGACGGCTGTGGGACAGACCGTCTCCCGTGCTGGGATGAGAAGCGCATACGCTAGTCTACTCCGGAGTATCGATGCCCTATCTCGATACTCCCACGACTAGGGACGTGTATAAGGATGTGCTTGTAGATTACCCAGCCCCCACGAGTGTGATCGCCATCACAACGCCGGTAATCAAGCAAAGATCCTAAGGGCTCTACTAATGCGTATAGATGATATAATAAATAAACACACATGTACACATTAAAGCAGAGACAAACCAAGTAGCATACTACTATATTGAGCAAGATTGTCTGTACAACTGTGAATATCCCAAGCTTCCATCAAGTAATATACATACTAGTATGATACAGTAATGGCCTCTAGGGCATATACACTAACACAAAAGTCCACGCAGATTCGCACCGTCTTATTTTTCTTCATCACTGGAACAATATTGGCGATCCAGTCAGGATATTGAAATTATTGGATGAAGCCAGAGTCGATTAGTTTCTTGACCTCAGCATTGATACTCATCTCAAGTTCGAGTCGCATCCTTTTTGGTGCCTGTTTCACTAGATTTATATCCGGTGATATGGCCAGTTTATATACCGCTATTTTAGAATCTAGACCCGGCATCTCAGAATAGTTCCATGCGAAATAGTCTTTATATTGCATGAGCAGTCTTTTAATGTGCCTACATGTTTTTCAGATAGTATCTCACTGACGAATGTCGGCCTCGGATCATTTTCTGTCCCTAAGTCAATTTTTCTTAGGTTGTTCGCCATGGTGTGTATCCCATCTCCAGCTCTTTTGGTGCTGGTGGAAACTCTTAGATAACCCCTTCCTCATCTTCATTTGCGAAGCACATGTGGAGGTCATCTATAGTCTCGTGCCCTCCCTCTTTTGAGAGTGTTATCATATGGCCGGTACGAGTTCGCTTCCATTCTTGATGTTGAGCTGGTCCTATCCTCACGGTATAAGTCCTCTTTGGCTCATGCTTTTGTGGCAGGGTTACCCTCCAGCTGTCGGATAAAGCTAACCTGCCTTGTTGATATTGGTTTTCTACCCAGTCTTTAAAAGTAAAGCAGTCTTCAAGGAGATGACCTATTTCTCGGTGGTAGGAGCAATAATCTGGATGATGGAGCTCGTTTATTTGTTTGGGATGCTGAGACTCCGGAAGCGTCATCATTTGATGCTTCATGACAAGGATGGATATTTTCCTTGTCTTGTCTTGGGGGAAAGAGTATTCCCGACCCATCTTCTTTATAAAGGATGGGCTCCAATCGAGTTTTTCTCGATTGCATGGCATCTTGGATCCACTTTGTTGTTTTTGAACGTTATTTGCGTTCTTTGCCTTGTTTTAGCCTCTACTTCGGGATTTTCCCCTTTCGCGAGAACATACAGTGGGCCGGAGTGTTAGTTATATGTATGCCCTAGAGGCCATTAATGTACATAGGATGTATATTGTAGTGGATGCTGGGACATATATAGGGAGGACTTTCTTGCTCGACATGATAATATGCTATCTGGTTGAACTTTACCTTAACGTGTATACTGTTTGTCTCTCTGTTACATGTTGGTAAAGCCCTTAGGATGTGTACTTGACTACCTGGACTATGATGTGGATCATACTAGTGGGGACATGGTAGTCCATAAGTACATCCTTCAAAGTCCCTAGTCGTGGGTGTATCGAGACGGGGCATCGATATACCAGAGTAGACTAGCGTATACCTTCTCGACCCATACAGATGGGCGATGGATGATCCCATATCCATCGGTGTTTGACATCAGAGATGATATACGGGTGCTCAGTGGAGACTGGGTACACTGGACGGACTCGCCGAGAACTCCCAGATGGTATTATACCTCACGTCAGATGGCAGTTCTCTGGTGACACTGGTACAGAGTAGTCTGTTGACCCGAGATCGTCATAGAGTCTTGTGTGGTTCCCACTGTACTTTGATTTCCATCTTACCACGTCCAAGAGGGCGTGCAAAACGGTGGTTTTTGGGTACAGTCCCGAATCACATAGAGGCAATGAGCGATAGGAGGGGATTCGTCTCTCCCGGTATAGGGGGTTGATGTTGCGCTGTGTTCGATTGGCTATAACAGGAAATCCCTGGCCAGGGTTGCTGAGATTTATTGGTAAGTGTTACCAGTAGTTTCTCGAATTGTTATAGACCTCATATCGACACGACTTATCGAGCTATTGGGGTCTGACGTTTACCACCCCTAGGCGAGATATGCGACATATCAGACGATCAGACCGGACTGTACGGTAGTGTTACTGGTTGGATTCACTGGAGTGTGAGCGGGCTTGCTCGTCGATCTTCAGATCGCTCAATACCCGGGTGGCCGTTACGTTTAGCAGACCGCTTGCGGCTTGTGGGTGTTTGATATGATCGTCATCTGCTGCCGGCGTATTGACGAGTCTTTAGAGTCCTACACAGAGGTTTCCTGGCTCAAGCGAAACGAAATAGGAGCGCATATGAGATATGTGCGGGACCGAGAATAATGCGTGTATGTGATACCGTATTCTATTCTCACGATGAATGTATCGATTAGGTTATATGTGATATACCCTAGTTATCGAATCAAGGATTGATTCGATAAACCGATACATTGGATACTAGTCGGTTATATGTGATATGACCGGATCGTTAAATCAAGTGTTGATTTAATGATTTAATGTATAATTATATATTTGATATATTACTTTGCTTTAACTAGTATCGGTTCACTTTAAATGGATATTCTCACTCGGGTGTGCGCATTGCATATGCGATATGATTTTGTGCACATGATTGTATCATGTTTGATGATACATGCCTTTTGGTTAAGTGTAAAGTATTAAACTATGGTTAAGTGGATGATTAGGGTTTTTACTTATTCATTTATTTGTTTATTTATTCATTTTTGGCAAAAGGAAAATGGTGGCTAATTTGGATTTATGTTGAAGCTTCATGAAGTTTTGACTTAGTCATCATTTTTGTCTTCATACCTAACCTAACCATTCACTTAACTTGAGTTTAGTCTCTACACTTAACCATGGTTGATTATGATAAGTATTCTTTTTTTTTCTATTTTCTAAATTAACTTATCATAACAATTATCATCTTCTTCTTCTTCTTCACTTCATGAAGAAGCTTACTTCATCAATGGTGATTGATGAAAACAAGTGAGAAATCCAATTCTAAAGTCTACCCACTTCCTATTTCTTCATCCTCTACCTCTTGCCAAGTAGTAGAGTGTGTTTTCTTCACAAGTTTCTTGACTTGGTGAAGTGAGAGCTTGATCTAGCGATGCTTCGACGTAGATCATCTTCGGCACGTCGTCGATGACCTAGCCCGCTTCTTCTCCGATGAAGCCGACGCTAGAGCCCGGGATTGCATGAGGACAGCGAGGAGACTTCATTGCGGAGCTATGGAGGTGGAGAACCGGATCTACAAAGGTTGTATTTCCGTATCTCTTAGTTAAGTGTTAACTAGTTTATTGTTTCGCCTAGAAATTTAGCCGACGATCCATAGTCTAGGGTTTCTCGGCACCGTATTTTTTAAATTGGCATGTTCGATGCCTTGTGAGACCTCACTAGGGTGCCTAGGAACCCTACACGGAGAAGAAAAGCCTTATAGTCTTCCTTCTCCGCAGATTGCTGATTGAGACGCTGTGTCTTGGCATTTTCATAAATGGCCATTTCACGGCTGTGATTGTCCCGGCACTTTTGACAAACTTCTTTTATTAGCTAGTCGATTCGTTCTTCGAGTGACGAACTTAACGTTCTTAGAGAAGAATTTCGCTCTGTTTCAACATCACAGCTATTTGGCAGAGCGTTTTCCCCTTGACTGGAGATGTTTATGACGCGGCAACTGTGGAGCCACTCCCGTTTTTTTGGACCGAACGTATCCGAGCCCGGTTGTCTCTATCTTTCCGTTGGGCATCTTTCGCTGAGTCCCGGGAATATCCTAAATCTTTTTGTAGAATTAGGCTTGTCGAACAGTTTGTTCGAGGGGCACACCTTGGCATCTTAACAGCCTTTTCAATCCCTCCGCGTAGTATCTTGGCAGACGGATTGGTTGAAGCCTATCGAGTGAAAAATCGGCACCATGCCAGACTTCTTTTTCTACTTTATTTTCCGTATATTGGTAGAAGATGATCGCTTTTTCACCTCTTCGCCTGGAAGGTACGTAGAAAGTTTGCAGTTCTTGTTCGCTGTATGTATGGAGAGCATCAAGTTCTTTGTAATGCCGAGGCGGAGAGATTATAATTTGCAGACTCTGATCTGTTTTGGCAAAGGTATTCACTGATGGGCGGATGGAGAACACTGTGTTGTCCTCGTCCTCTGAGTCGCTGCCAAACACCAAAATAGGAGTAGATGGTCCGGGCCTATTGTTTTCTTTCTGGGGTTGCCCCGATTAGACTATTTCTTCATCTTCTTCGGTATCATTCCTAAAGATCGGGATAGTGGCGACGGACTTCTGTTTATCCTCCGGCTTATGACACCTTTCCGTATCCTCGAAGTCTGGTTGGAAGTACATTGCGTCTTCATATTTTCGGACCTCGTTTACGGAGAACGGATTTAGCTCCCCTGTGACGGTGTGTTCCAAGCCGTCTTTGAAATACTTCATACATTGATGTTGTGTAGAAGGGATGACATTATACTTATGTAACCAAGGCCTGCCGAGCAAAGCGTTATAGCAAGTCTTGGCGTCAATGACATGAAATTTGATATCAGTGACGAGCAGCCCGAAGCGTAACGTCGGTATTATCGACCCAAGCATCCGTGACGACTGTGAGTAGAACCTGGAGATGGTAATTTTATCCTGGGCGAGGTGCTGAACGTTCATGCAAATCTCCTTCAGCACTTTTACATTGAGAAGGTTAACGGAGGATCCGTTGTCGATAAAGATTTTCTCTATCTTGATGTCGTGGCAGTATCCAGTGACGTATAACGAGCGATTATGCTCGCACATACCGAGGAGAAGATCTTCATCGATGAATGTAATGTCAGCCGTGTGTACCTCTGCCAGCTCATCTTTCATCTTTTCTTCTGCGAAGAAAGCTTGGAACTGACCAGGCTCTTGTAATGCCTTGATCAGAGAATCTTGTGCCTCTTTGGACAGGAGGAGAGCATCCAATATGCTCAGTTGTGAGGGTATTTTCCTCAGATGTGCAAGGCCATTGTAATCCACCTTATTTTTCTTAGGCGGGTCCTTTGCGGTGAGCTCTTTGACAACTCCATCGTCGAGGGCAATTTCCTTAGAGATTTTTTCTTTCCCTTTGTCTTTTTTTCTCGAACTTTGTTTATAGGTCCGAGGTTCTTCTCAGGCACTGTGCGGTTACGTAGCTGAATATTCTCGCAGTTATTCTCCTCTTCTTCTTTTTCGAAGGAGAGTTTTTGAAGAGAGGGATGAGGGGTATTTCGTCCTCAGAATCGCTCCTGAAGGTAAGAACTTGGGGTTTCCCCCCTTCCGAACTGGTACCAACCATATGATAGTTGCCAGCCGTTTCTTCATGCACGTTTGTCACACTATTTTGCTGTTGATGAGCATGAGTTTCGTGCTTCATCTTCTTGAAGTGTTTTTGATGGGCAACGTATCCTTACCACCACTTCTTGAAGGCACTGCATTCTTCAGTGGGTTGGGTAACCCTCCGATGATATAGGTAGTAGTTTGGATGTGAATCCTCTCCGTCGAGGCATATGATCCCGGGAGTGTTTTTTACTAGAGGTGGCAGCTTCATTTCCATTGACAGGGCTTTGGCGAACTGCTTCTCTGTTTTTATCCTGCTCTTATTTGTTACAGGTATGCTTTGGTTTGGTTGAAGTACTTTACAACTCATCCTTGCCGCGGCTTCTTCATCCAGAAGCTGATGCTTAACCTTTTCGTATATGATTGTTTCGCGTTCTCGGTCAACTTTACTTTTTTGAAAGGTTTCGTTTAACAGCCTATTGATCGGGTCTTCTGGTAGTTCCGGGGATTTTAGCGCCGATTCTGCACCCAGTTCCTCCACGTTGTTTTCTGACGCCAAGGGAGTTTCTTCTTCATTTAATGACGAATGGGAGACCATGTGCCAACTTGCTACACGGTCCCCGGTATCTCCCGATGAGTCATTTTCCTCATCGTTGTCACTATCTTTGTTCTCAAGAATATGCTAGAGGAACTCTTCGAGCGTGACCGGTATCCGTGCCTTCTGGTTGTACTCCTCCAGCGCATCAATGTACTTTTGTAGGTCTGTGCGCTTGTCGTCATACTCGGCAGGCTGCACAGGCTTCTTGGTCTTCTTCTTTTTCTTTGAAGACTTTGAAGGCTCGACTTGGGGGTTTTTCCCCTTGTCAACAATTTTCGGTGTGGGAAAAGGTTTTAACATCCCTTCTATAGGGTTACTTAGCGCGACAGCGAGGTTTCGGGAGGCATCATCCATACCAAATTAAAATTTTGCCATGCTAAGGAACCCTAACCCTAGGATGTTTAACTAGAGAATCATACGAATCATACAATATAAAAACTTTATATCTAAGTGAATGCGGAATACAACCTTTGTAGACCGGTCCTTCACTTCTAAAGCTCCGTGCAGTAGTCCCTTCGTTGCGAGTTTTGAAGACTCGGACTCTAGTGAGGGTTCACATGAAGAAATGAACACACTTGCTCAATGTCTTCGAGGCCGAAGAAGATCTACGTCGAGGAGACTCAAGCTCATGCTACCTCTTCATTAATGGTGAGATTAGTAAAGCAAACACCCTAAACTAAATGGCTAATAGTAGAGGATGATGAAGTAGGAATTTTGATCACTTTAGATTTAATTTTCTCACTAAATTTCATCACTTGACTTGAAGCTAGAAAGCTTTTTCAACGAGGAAGAAGAAGATGAAGCGAGTGATGAAAGAATAATCAAGTGAGGTTAGAAATGCAATCATGGTGAGTGTATGTCATGCACTAACCATTGTAGAGACTAAACCATAGCTGTGAGTTAAGGTTGGGTTGATAAATATCTTAAGCTCGACAAAAGAGTGGACAAAGCCAATGCAAACTACAAGCTTCTACAAGCTTTGAACCATGACAAAATATCCACAATTTTGAATTTGCTTGAAATAAATATAAACCATAACATAAACCCTAGCATGGTATAAGTCTCATACATACATGTTGCATGTGTAACCTAGCATGACACAACAATATATATCACATATATATTTTGTGTGTAATGAAAACAATTAACATATATCACATATATGCTAAGTGTATCATAAGTGAGAAAAAGAAATGCTTAAGTGAGCTAATATTAGTTAATGTAATTTAATATATCAAATATATAATTCTACATTAAATTATTAAATCAACACTTGATTTAATGATCCGGCTATATCACATATAACCGACTAATATCAAGTGTAACAACTTATCGAATTAACACTTGATCCGATAACCCGGCTATATCACATATAACCGACCAATGTCACATTTCGCGAGAATAGAATACGGTATCACATACACGTATTAATCTCGGTCCTGCACATATGACATATGTGCTCCTACTCCGTTTCGCATGAACCAGGAAACCTCTATGTCAGACTCTAAAGATTCGTCAATACGCCAGCAGCAGGTGATGATCATATCAAACACCCACAAGCTGCAAGCGGTCTGCTAAACGTAACGGCCACCCGGGTATTAAGCGATCAGAAGATCAACAAGCAAGCCTGCTCATACTCCTGCGAGTCCACTCAGTAACACTACCGTACAGTCCGGTCTCTTCGTCTGATATGTCGCATATTATAGCCTGGGGGTAGTATAACGTCAGACCCTAATAGCCTGATAAGTCATGTCGATGCAAGGTCCATAACGGTTCGAGAAACTACTGATAACACTTACCGGTAAATCTCAGCAACCCTGCCCAAGGATTTCCTGTTATGGCCAATCTAGCATAGCGCAACATCAACTCCCAATACCGGGTGAGATGAAACCCCTCCTATCGCTTATTGCCTCCATATGACTCGGGACTGTACCCAAAAACCACCTTTTTGCATGATCTCTTGACCGTAGTATGGTGGAAATAAAAGCACAGTGGGAATCACACAAGACTCTATGATGATCTCGGGTCTACAGACTAACCTGTACCAGTGTCACTAGAGAACTGCTATCCGACGATAGGTATAATACCATCTAGGAGTTCTCGGCATGTCCATCCAGTGTACCCAGTCTCCACTGAGCACACGTATACCTTCTCTGATGTCACACACCAATGGATGCAGGATCATCCATCGCCCATCATATGGGTCGAGAAGCGTATACGCTAGTCTACTCTGGAGTATCGATGCCCTGTCTCGATATTCTCACGACTAGGAACATTTGAAGGATGTACTTACCGACTACACTGTCCCCACTAGTATGATCTGCATCATAATCCTGGTAGTCAAGTACTCATCCTAAGGGCTTTATCAACATGTAATAGAGAGACAATAAGTGTACATGTTAAGAGAAAGTGTAACCAGATAGCATACTATCATGTCGAGCAAGAAAGTCCCCCTATATATGTTCAAGTATCCACTACAATATACCTCACATGTACAGTAATACCTTCCAGGGCATACATATAACTAACAATCTCCCACTTGCACTAAGGCCATCTGTTGTAGTATCCAGTACCCAACAATATAGCAGTGGTTGTAGTATCCCATACTTAACCATCCCAAAATCTCTCAAATAGTATTTGGGGAAGCAGGCCTTGGTGAGTGGATTCGCCTTGTTAACCTCAAAATCTACTCTCCTTACATCGATCCCTTGGAGATTAACCATCTCCCTGATCAGGTGATACTTGCCTCAGAATATGTCTAGATCGCTGATGGGACGGGCGTTCCTAGGCCAAAGCTACAACTCTATTGTTTTCTCAATAACGCTTATTGGACACTCAATGGTAGGAACCATGTTCATCTCATGAACAAGAAATGTCCAGACAGCCACTTTGGCAGCATCGTTGGTAGTAATGTATTCAGCCTTTAACGTCTAATATGTCACGGTATCTAGCTTGGAACTCTTCCAACATACCGTCCCTCCACTGAGGGTAAAGACAATGCCTGTGACCGACTCTCATTCGACCTTATCACTCTGGAAGCTCGAACCAAGAATATTCTTTTAGTGCTCCTCAAGTACTTAAGAATGTCCTCCACAGCTGTCCAGTGATTCTCCCAAGATCCGATTGATTCCTAATCACTACTCCTAATGAGTCATCTACATCTGGTCTGGTACATAACATCGCATACTCTGATAGAGCCTACTGCCAAAGCATAGGTTATCCCTTACACACGAGCTCTCTCCAAATCAGTCTTAGAAGACACTTTTTGGAGAGAGTGATTCCTGAGTAAGTGGACAAACCACTACGCTTAGAATCCTCCATACTAAACACATTTAGTATGGTGTTAATGTATCTGGATTTGGGACACTCTCAACATCCATTTAGATCTATCATCATAGATCATAATCCACAAGATGTAGTAGGTATCATCCAGATCTTATATTGAGAATTCTCGTGATAAGAGGAGTTTGACCTACTGTAGCATAGGAAGCCATTTCCTATCAAGAGTATGTCATCTACGTATAATACGTGGAAGACTACCTTACTCTCTACATCCTTCTTGTATATACAAGATTCGCCTACCCTTTTGATTTAATCAAACACTTTGACTGCCACATCAAAACAGATGTTCCATCTCCGTGATGTACGCATTGATCCTGATGGACTTAAGCATAGCTTTGAAAATCTTAACTTTTCCATCTACACCAAGAATCTTCTCAAGATCTATTTGCTCCCAATGGGTTTTACTCCTTCAGGTGCAACATTCAAAGTCATACTTTATTGGTGTACATGGATTCCATCTTTGATCGCATAGCATCCACCCATTTCACTGAGTCCCCACTCGTGATTGTAAGTCCATGTCACGCACCCCACGAACTTGCGGGGAGGCGGAATATATGAAAAATAATTATCAAAGCTTCGTAACACGGACTTGAGCGCACGAATCGTATCTAAACCATTACTAGCAAACTACGAGAGGTTTAACTACTCGGATTCGAAGTTATACCTCACGTTACTTGTCCTTCGGGTCTTCATCGCTGTCCTCCACTCCTTGTAGGCTCCTTGGAACGTCGGTACCTCAACGGCCTCCTCGAGTCAAAGACGATCCACCCGAGAGCTCCTACTCCAAGCTTGACCTTTAGCTTGAGGTAACTAGGTTTCTCAAAGTGCTAGTCTAAGCAACCTAGGTGATATAGAGTTGGATTATGGATGTATTAGTCTAGCTAACCCTTGAGCTCAACACATGAGAGGTTAGAGTTAGGGTTTGAAGAGAGAGAGCTTGAGGAGAGAGAAGGTGAGAATGAGAATCCTTTTGGATGAATGAAATCATTTGTGTATATATGAAACATATCATATAATTAAATGAATAACAAATAATGATATATCATCATGTTTCATTAATACACTAAGTGATTCATCACATGAGTCATATAAATCATAAATGATTCATTAACTCCATGTATGAATCATACCATAACTCATTTATCCAATTAATGCAAATGCCACCCTAACCCCCAAGTCACCATGCTTCTAGAAGCTTCCCGACAAATTACGAGAACGCCCCTCCTATCCGTGAAAACACGGAAAAACTTTAGACTGTATAAATCCAATAATCCAATACTAGAATCTGGCTTAAACCAAAGCCGACTAGTAAAAACTGTCCGAACATCGTACGTGCGTAAAAACACGTATGCGTCCGAACCCTGTCGTAAAACCATACGACCTCTATATCGTTTCGCCCGAAGCAGGGAAACTCTCTGTGTGGGACTCTAAAGACTCGACACTACACTGGTAGTGGGTTTAACCACAGACCGCAAGCGGCACTAGCTGTACGTAACGGTCCCCAGGTAGATGTCGATAAGAAGGCTGATGAGGAAACCCATCCGGACTCCTACTGAGCCTGCTGTGACAATCTCCGTATAGTCCGGTCTGTTCGTCTAGGACTATCGCATATCAGGCCTAGGGGGCGGCAAGCGTCAGTCCCCTAAAAGAGGTATAAGTCGTGTCGGAGCGTAGCCCATTACACCTTGAGAAACTACTGGAAAACCTACCAGTGAATCTCGCTTTCCCTGGCCAGGGACTTTGCGTAATGGCTCTCTAACACAGCGCGATGTCAACTCCCAATACCGGGGAGACGAATCCTGTCTAATCGCCACTGCCTCCAAGTGCTCGGGACTGCACCCAACTGCTATATGTTTTCACGACTCCTTTGAGCCGTGGTAGGGTAGCAATCTAAGAACGGTGGGACACACTCGAGGCGAAGTAGCAGTGTTAAGTCTGCGGACTATGCTGTACTCATGTCACCTGGGAACTGTTAACCGACGACGGGTATAATACCAACCAACAGTTCCCCGCGAGTCCTGTCCGGTGTACCCGTAACCTAACGAGCACCTGTATACTATCTCCAATACGACGTACTGATGGCTGTGGGACAGACCATCTCCCCAACTGGGATGAGAAGCGTACACACTAGTCTACTCCGGAGTATCGATGCCCTGTCTCGATAATCCTATGACTAGGGACCTGTATAGGATGTTGCTTATAGACTACCCAGCCCCCACTAGTGTGACTGCCTTCACAACGCTGGTAATCAAGCAAAGATCCTAAGGGCTCTACTAATATGTATAAGCGATACGTTATAAGAAACATATGCACATATTAAAGTAGACACAAACAAAGTAGCATACTACCATTTTTAGCAAGACTGTCAATACAACTGTGAATATCCCAAGCTTCCATTAAGTAATATACAAACTAGTATGATACAGTAATGGCCTTCTAGCGCATAAACACTAACAATCTCCCACTTGCACTAGGGCCATGTACTGGCATATCGCAGACCTATCATCTCGAATAGCCTCTCGAACTGCGTTTGAGGAATGGCCTTTGTGAATGGATCAGCAGTGTTATTCTCTGTATCTACTCTCTTTACCTCGATCTCCCGGCGATCGACGATCTCCCTGATCAGGTGATACCGCCTTAAGATGTGTCTGGACTTCTGATGGGACCTGGGTTCCTTCGCTAAAGCTATAGCGTCGTTTTTGTCGCAATACAGAGGTATTGGACCAACACTGGTAGGAACCACCTGAAGTTCTGTGAGGAACTTCTTCATCCAGACAGCTTCTTTTGCGGCATCGCAAGCAGCTATCTACTCCGCTTCCATCGTTGAGTCAGCAACGGTCTCTTGCTTGGAACTCTTCCAACAGACTGCCCCTCCATTGAGGGTAAAGACATAACTCGACATGGACTTGGAGTCATCCTTGTCACTCTGGAAGCTGGAGTCGGCAAAGGCCTCGATCTGGAGGTCTTTTCCGCCATACACCAAGAACATCTCCTTAGTCCTCCTCAGGTACTTGAGAATGTTCTTTACTGCTATCCAGTGCTTCTCCCCTGGGTTTGCCTGATACCGGCTTACAACGCTCGATGCGTATGCTACATCTGGTCTGGTACATAACATCGCATACATTATAGAGCCTACCGCAGAAGCGTAGGGTATAATCGACATGCGATCCCTTTCCAAATCAGTCTTGGGAGACATCTCTTTGGAGAGGGTGATTCCGTGACAAACTGGTAGGTTACCGCGCTTAGAATCATCCATACTGAATCTTTCAATATGGTTTCTATGTACTTGGACTGCGAAAGTCCCAACATCCTCTTTGATCTATCACGATAGATCTGGATCCCCAGAATGTAGGTGGCATCACCCAGGTCCTTCATGGAGAACTTCTGTGACAAGAATCTTTTGACTGACTGTAGCATAGGAATATCATTTCCTATTAGGAGAATGTCATCCACGTACAAGACGAGAAATACTACAACTCTCCCTACAATCTTACTGTATATGCATGGTTCATCTGGATTTTTGATAAAATCGAATTCTTTGATAGTATCATCAAAACAGATGTTCCAACTCCGCGATGCCTGCTTTAGTCCATAAATGGACTTAAGCAGCTTGCATACTTTACCGCTGCTCCCACTCTGAATGAATCCCTCTGGCTGATCCATATAGACGCACTCTTCCAAATTACCATTTAGAAAGGCCGTCTTTACGTCCATTTGCCAGATCTCATAATCGTGGAAGGCAGCAATAGCAAGAAGGATCCGAATGGATTTGAGCATAGCCACTGGAGAAAAGGTTTCGTCATAGTCCAAACCAGGTCTTTGACGGAAACCCTTTGCAACAAGTCTAGCCTTATAGGTTTCAACCTGTCCATCTACACCAATCTTCTTTCTGAAGATCCATTTGCATCCTACGGGTCTTACCCCACCTGGAGCAATGTCCAATGTCCATACTTTGTTAGTGTACATGGACTCCATTTCGGTCCGCATTGCATCCAGCCATTTTACCGAGTCGCCGCTCTGAATGGCTTGCTGGAAGTTAGTAGGATCATCATTATCAATGATGCAATCTTCTCGATCCCCGTCTATGAGAAAACCGTAGTATCTCTCGGGCGGATGAGACTGCCTACTACTTCTGCGGATAGGCGCTGGTATGTCTCTTTCTTTTGAAACTTCTGGTTGAACCATACTTTCAGTAACAGCTTGTGGTTCTGGAATTTCTTCCAGTTCTACTGCGCTCCCACTCTTCTGATTTTCTAAAAATTTAGTTTCTAAGAAGCGGGCATGACGAGAAACAAAAACCTTTTGTTCCTCTGCGTAATAGAAGCAATATCCCATGGAGTTCTTTGGATATCCCACAAACTTACACTCTACTGAGCGTGCCTCGAGCTTGTCCGGATGCCGCTTTTTTACAAAAGCTGGACATCCCCATGTCTTCAGGTACTGAAGATAGGGTTTCTTCCTACTCCACATCTAATATGGTGTGGTAGGCACAGTCTTAGTTGGAACCTTGTTCAAAAGATATGCAGCTGATTCTAGTGCATAACCCCATAAAGATCGCGGTAACTCAGCCTTACTCATCATGGAACGAACCATATCCAATAGGGTTCGATTCCTCCTTTTCGATACACCGTTGTGTTGTGGTGTGTAAGGAGGAGTAAGCTGAGAGAGAATTCCATTCTCTTTTAAGTAACCCAGGAACTCGGCACTTAAGTATTCACCACCTCGATCAGATCTTAGTGTCTTGATACTTTTGCCTGTTTGGTTTTCCACTTCATTCTTGTATTCCTGGAATTTCTCAAAGGCCTCGGATTTATGCTTCATCAAGAAGATATGTCCATACCTAGAGAAATCATCCGTAAAAGTAATGAAGTAGGAATAACCACCTCGCACATGTGTAGACATTGGACTGCACACGTCACTATGTACGAGTCCTAAGAGCTCGCTCGCTCTTACTCCGTGTCCAGTAAACGGAGTCTTTGTCATCTTTCCCATGAGACAAGATTCACAAGTGGCATAAGATTGATATTCGAACAGATTCAAATATCCTTCTCTATGTAACTTCGTTAATCGTGTTTCATTGATGTGACCTAGTCTACAATGCCATAAGAAAGCCTGATTTATTTCTGGAGACTTTCTTTTAAGTGTGTTTTGGAAATTGAAAACCTGAGCTTGATTCAATACGTATATACCGTCATCTAATGTACCGGACCCAATCAGAACTTGATTTAGGTGGTGTGAACTACATCGCTTATGAATGTAAAGTCATATCCCTCTTTCGAAAGTGAGGACACTGATATGATATTACAAGTCAAACTAGGTACATACAGACAGTTACGTAGAATCAATATCTGCCCACTTGTCAAACCTAGGCAATATTCTCCCACGGATTCAGCGTCCACGCTCATTCTGTTTGCAACTCTGAGAGAAAAATCACCTACCCTTATAACTTTACGGTTTATCAAAGCATGTAATGACATATGAGATCCTGCTCCAGTATCTAGTACCCAGGAAGTAGAGTTAATTGACAAACAGTTCTCAATTACAAACACACTGGAGGCCGAAGCCACAACATGCTTCGTATCCTGGCTACTGGCTTCCAAAGCCCTGCAATCCTTCTGCCAATGCCCGTTCCCATAACAATAGGAACATCCCTCCTTAGCTACACCAAGTCCCGAAAATTTTGCTCTTCCCTTTCCTCCTACTTTATTGACACTGTATATCGGCTTTGTAGAGGTCTTCTTCGTTTCACCCTTTGCTTTCGCCCTGGATGTAGAAGAAGAAGGTCCCCTATTAAGCAGAGCTTGTGTCTCCCTGGTTTCTTTCAGGGTGTAAGTAGAGGGTAGGGACTGTGGAAATAAGTCAGCGTAAGACCTGTTTCCCATGTGGTCTCCAGGTCCTTGAGCCCATCAATATAGCTAGTCATCGTAAGGACGTCGTCCCCTACAGATGACCCGACAGCCAACCTTGCTTGAATTAATTCTTTCAAGGTCTCATATCTTGCGATATGAGATTGTTCTCCATATAAATCTTTGTTATGGAGAAAGATGGAAACTGAGTCCATCTTCTCGTGCTGCTTCTGGTGTACACCATCAACTGAAGCCAACACGAGGCACTTGGCTTTCTCTTTATCCTTTTCCCTTGTCTGACGGATATCCATATCCGCGACAGTGGAAACTGGACCTGGGACGGCGGGATCTTGAGTAGTAATAGGGTGGTCCAGCTTATCATGGGCAATGGACATCTGGACAGACCTTTGCCAGTCAAATAAGTTAGATTCAGTCAACTTGTTATCTAGATGTAACCTAGTCATAGTCACAAGGTCGCTGCAATGAGAGAGAGAGAAGAAAACACTTTAGCATGATGCTCTTGCAAGTTTAGATTGGTTTTTAATTTATCTAAACTGGATGGCTCCCACTGTTTATCGAATCCTTCCTCAAACCATAAAAGAAGAATTAGCCAGGACTATTCTCACTGTACAATACTTGCTTAACCGTTCAGCCAGGCTAGTGTCGGTACTTCGAAGGAGGTTTTCCAACGCTTTCGCGAAGTTTCTTAATTAAATAATCTCTTTTCTCTGGGGGCGTAGCCCCGCTGACACCTACTTGGTTTATAGCATTGATCGTTAAGTGACGAATCTCTTGATAAGTAGCATATACTCACAGTAGGATCGAGATCCAAATATCATCGTATGATAATGTTGAAGGAATCCTACCAACATTCATTAAACTCCAAATGGTATGCAACACTAGCAAGTTTCAGTTTCTTTAGAAACTCCCGATGTGGATTTTTGCCCCATGTTCTTATGACCTTGACAAAAGCCAACAAATCATAAGTCACATGTCAAGTTCTGCCCATCATTATCTTGTTAATTTGAACCCACCCGTACATACTCTTGACGAAAGCCA
Source organism: Agapanthus africanus (assembly GCA_030015575.1). NCBI lineage: Eukaryota > Viridiplantae > Streptophyta > Magnoliopsida > Asparagales > Amaryllidaceae > Agapanthus > Agapanthus africanus. Next base: position 301,824,068 of record JASDDO010000014.1, on the reverse strand, counting down.
ACAAGGTAATACGACTGTCCCAAACCAACTCATCTATCTATGCAACAAATGAATACCCCAGCAGCTACCAAACACTATGCCTTGACGAAAGCCAACAAACATAGCTTGAATACTACTGACCATTCATAAGCAATGACGGAGGGCTACGACTGGTTTTGGCGAAACCGTGAACGTAGTGAACTTGATATAATCGAAGGAACCTGATAGCTTTTTAAAAGGAGTGGTTAAAGCTCCGCAATTAAAAATTCTGCTCTTTTAAAATAACCGAGTGGTTTCTTTTAAATTTGTTCCAACGATTCAACTTTGGTTTATTTTCTTTGCATTAAAATAATGCGTCCCGTCATTTAACCTATCATTACAGAAAACAACGAAAATACAACGTCCTCTTATGCCATCCGCATTCGCCACTGGGTCCCGTCATAACCCGTTAGGTTACTTAACTAACGACAGAGCGGGGGCTGGGCTAGCGCGGGTGTAAAACATAAGTGACGTCTAAATAGCTATCATATATAGATATTGTACATTCGTCAGACGCAATAATAGGCATTCCAGATCTCAGATGAACATTATTGGATATACAAGCAATCCGCGTTTGCTTTGAGTCTGCAACAAAAGACGGATTACACAGTTGTGATGAATAGCCATTCTCCACCCTAGACCCCTATGGGTACGGCAAACTACCCGCCAAGTACCCGAAGTGAAGCGGTCTCCCTCAACAACGTGAGTAGGCCACTAAACACTTCAACGTATCCGGTAGTTTGTGTACCCCACCTTGGGTCTATCCTAGGAGCAAAAAACAGTAAATGAAATAATACAACGGTGGCTACAACCGCAACCTGGATGTGCCCCACAAAAGAATATTACATCATATTACAATTTACATCGAATGAATGAATATAAAACCCATCTCAAACCCCGGCTAATCATCACAATGATCCAATCAAGTTCATATACACTGTCACGCCCCGCTTCCCAAAATACGGAATACGAGGGGTAGACAAGGCCAGCCATGCTCCTACGGTCAAGGAAATGTCCTGCCGTAGTCACACTTCGGCTTCTAGTTTTTCATGGTAAACAGTAAATGATGCGCAGGTAATGAGAAATGCAGTAACTGAATGAAACAAGGTAAAGAACTGACCTGAGGGGAAACAAACGAGTATAACTCTGGATATCAAGTCGAGGTGTCTGTGATATACGTCTAATCCTGGTCCAGGCTAAATCTTCTCCTCACACTGAGCATGCGTACTCAGGTCGTCAGAGCGACACAATAGCAATATAATATATAAATTCATGTGATAATTCTAACAGTGATAATAGATATGTATAACAGTAAATCAATGACAATATGGGTATGAATATGCAGTAATCAATGCGGCGGAACAATAAAAGCAGTAGAATGATATGCCACGTATGTCAACACAGTAAGTAAGGTATATCAATGCCAGTATCCCTATCAGTCTCTAAGTCTCACTGTACAGGTCACTGATCCTATCGTCAGTCCAAGTGTGAGAGTCAACCACTCGCGAGTGTCCTCCACCCAAGGGTAGAACCCAAGGGCAAGGGACCACGGGCCCAACATGTATATCACGGTAATAATCATGTACCCTGTAAATCTCCATATATCTCCCTAAATATATAAGCCGCCATGGGACTCCCGAGATTCTGTTGAACTCACACTCAAACTACCCCATACCCCGTGGTCTACATCAAACGCTAACCATAACCCTAACTACCAATCGGTCCGTGACAAGTCTGCGCGAGAACTGGAGGCAGGACCTCCATCAAGCACGTCCCGACTAATACCTAAGATAAATGGCAGTGTCTGGTGCCTTATCTGTGGCACCCGTGCAAGAGCTTCCATAAGTGTCCCATACCACTTATAGTCACACGTACACGCGTCCCACAGACGTCGACAATGCAATATAATAATAAGGTTCACTGATTGTATACAAGTACGTGTCACTTTCACTTATTCACTGATACAAGAACACTAACGTACTTGCAACAATCATCACTAATACCTAACCCTGGGTAATGCACGTTATCACTAGGTTATCAATGCAGTGACATGTGTATGATACGATGTGTGAACAGTATATAAAGCATGTTTAGGATGTCATGAATCTACAATCTACCACTTGCATAATTTATCATAAATCATACGATTACAGTTTAGTGTAACGATGAACGGGGATTAATAGTATGTTCAGTTATCTATACATCGAATTTAGTTTCATGCCAGTCGGGTTCCAGGATCACTAATTATAGCCATTTCATTTTAAGCGTTCACGGCTGGAAATCCGGTTTCAGAATCAGAAATCCGTTTCGCAACGCATTTTAATCCCAGTTGGGATCAGATTTTAGCGACGCTACAGTTGGATGAATTCTAGGGTTTTCAGTAAGGTTTTCAATGCAATAGAAGGATCTTCAATCGTGTCTGTACGTCAGGAGATATACATTATTTAACATTAATATGTCATCTCAGAATCTGCTCTGGACTGTTATACGTCCACATCTATTAAATTACAGATTAATTAACAAACGATAACGAAATATGATGAAACTACTTGAGTTGTCTAGATAATATATTCACCTATAAATAACAGCGGAGTTCCGCCATCTACGAGTTAAGGAAACAGGGTGGTACCCATTACGGGACAGTAAACAACAACTAGAGTCGCTCTGGACTGCAGTCCAGAGTCGCACTCCGATCCAAATATGGACACATTTTGAGTACAGAAATATTTGGAAACTAGCATAGGGTTAAAGTTCGTCGAGTTGTCTTCTATTTGAGCCCTTGAACGCATCATTCCAGTATGTATATACTTTATGGCGATTTTAACGGTTTTCTGGTACAATAAAATTCCAGTTTTTCTAGTAAACTTGGGGGTAGTCATTTTAGTCGTTAACGGTCATATTATCCAACGGAATTCACATACTAGATTCACGGTCATACTGGCCAAACTATACCATTTAGTTCCGTCAAATTAGAAAGGTATTTTCATTGGGACCATACGTCGAACAGGTAAATAGTGTACGTTATCATGAATAGTAACATAGTAATTTATACGATTTGGATTTGTAATATAAATAGAATAGCATGAAGCAAGTAAAGAACTTGCCTGGAGACGGTGAACTGATGGCGCGGCAGTTAAGGCAGTAGTGACACGTCCCGGCACGGAGTAGCAAACGCACGACGAATCTCGGCTAAGCTTGGGCTTGGCTCGATCTTGGCTCGGCCTCGGAGCTTGGACTAGGCTAGGAGCTCGAGTATGGTAGCGAAGGTTGGCTGGAGGTGAAGCATGTGATTGCTACTGGGTTGTGAGGAGCTGGTAGAGGAAGAGAGAGACATTTTAGAGAGAGAGAGAGAGAGAGAGAGGACAGAGAGAGATTGAGAAAGAGAGAGTGAGTGAGTGATATAGTGAGGGAGAGAGAGAGCAGAGAGTGAGAAGCAGCTAGAGAGATAGAGTAGAGGAAGAGAGAGAGAGGGAGAAAACAGAGAGGGGGAAAGGAGAGAGAATTAGACAGAGGAAGAGAGAGGGAGCGGGAAAAGAAGGAAGAAGGAGAAAGTGATGGGAGTGAGAGAGAAGAGAAAGAGAGATGACGAGGGTTAGAGAGGGGAGTGCGCGACGTGGGGTAACGGCACGCCAGCGCTGGCGTGGGCGACGACATGGATCACGGCGGAGGAAACGGATCGCGAGCGGGAATCGTGGGAAGTAGCCGTTGGAGACGAAGGAGTGGCGAAGCGGGCCGGGTTGGGTTGGAGGCGCGGGCTGGAGTGAGTTGGGTCGGCCAAAGATTTTAAAATTAGAGAATGAATAAGAAGAAGGGGCCCGGGCTGGGATGTGGGCCGAGGGATATAAAGAGTAATTGAAAGAAAAGAAATTAAAGGGAGTGGGTTGGGCCAGCTCACTAAATGGTATTGATTTTAATTCGTGGGCTGAGGGAAAAATTAAAGGAAATTGGATGAGAAATGGGGGAGTGAACGGCTAGGCTGAGCTAAATAAAAGAATTTTAATAACGGGCCGAGGAAAAGTTTAAAGGAATTAATTAAAATGGAAATGAAATTATGGGCTCGGGCCAGAGAATAAAAGGAATTTCCCTTTTTATTATTTTCTGCGGGCCGGGCTGAGCTTAAAATGGATTAAGTTTAAGAAAATAAATGAATGGGCTGAGGTAAATTTATTAGAATAAATAGGATAGGGTAGGGTTTGGGATTTTTGGTTTAGGATAAATAAAATTATAAATAAGATAAATAAAATTATAAATAAAATAAATAGAATTATAAATAAAATAAATAGAATTATAAAGTAACAAAATATAGATTTTGGTATAAAAGGGGCTGGGTATTACATCATACCACCCTTACAAAAATTTCGTCCTCGAAATTTAAAATAAACGGTAAATAATACAAACATAGGAGAAAGCTATTATATTGCAACTAACACATAAAGATTTACTTGAAATAGGCGGATGAAGAAATTTGAAGGTTTATATATGTAAGAACACATACAAAAATATAGGTTTAAATAAGTATATGACAAGAACAGCTACAAAGGCAACCTATGAGAATAGCAATAACAACAATAATGAACAATGATATTCGAGGCGTACTCGATAAAATCGAAACTCAAATATGTGCACATCTAAGTATATCAAAAATAGAAAGCAGAAATAATAAGTATAAGGCTCAACCATTTATAATAGTAAGCATAGGCATAATACTCGAAATAAGGTAACGATAATAAAGTAGTGAAAGATTTGTCGGTAGGTTAAAACATTTTAAGACGATGTATCGACCAAATAACTTAGAAACTCACATAGCGAAAATAAGGTACATGGAACACAAACATGCGCGGTGTAAGGTTGCACTACTGAAAATAATGGGAAGGCTAGTAGTGGAGTACTTGAAATGCGTAAAACGGGAATAGTCGATAAAACACACTCTTCGATAAATATAAAATAATGAAAACCAAATTTCCGAATAATAATGTCCCTATATATATTTAGGGTAATAGGAAAAACACAAAGAAGTATAGGGCTAGCTAGGGTAATGATTACAAAGAAGTGTGGCTCATTCGGAAGGTCGGTGTGTGGCAGCTTTAGACTGAAGATTAAGGAGATTGGGATCGGGTTCGCACAGGAACAAAGGACTGCAAGGTGAAAAGTATAGGGAGGATAACGGTCGGTAGATCCCATGAATCAAAATTTGAAGAGTTAGCGAACTCGGAGATTTCACAAAAATGTTCTTCTCCCGGAAAGATCTCAAATGAGGCACAGACGGAGGATGAAGGGTGGACCTCTAAAAGATCGGGTGTGGTGCTGGTTAATCTGAATGAGGGTTAAGACAATGTAAGGAGTAGGGGTGAACAGATCTCAGTAAAAAAAAATATAATTGTATAGGAGAAATAATCAAGCAGCAAGTGAACTAAGAAGGTCGACAGATTAGCGAACTCAACAATTTATTTCATTCCAGAAGATTTTAAACAAAGCATTCTCAAAAATGAAAGGTGGCCCTAAACTATACACAGATTTATTTGGCCAAAGAACACAACATCTAAAAGAAATCCCGTCAGTCGCGGTTGTGGAGATTTAGCAGGTTGCGGTAGGCTCGCGTGCTCAGGTAGGGGCGTCCATTCCCATATCGCCTCGCGGGCATCGCCATTGGAAGTTCTTCCACAGCAGGGTCTTGATCTTCCGGTCCTTCTTCCTCGGGTGGAGCTTCTTCATCGAGGTCCGATTCCATGTGATCCTCTCCTTCTGGGTTCTCTTCCATGGGGTCTTCCTCCACTGGATTTTCTTCTATCGGTTCCTCCTCGGGATCTTCTTCTATTGGGTTTTCTTCAGGGTCTTCTTCCTCTTCGTCGGAATCGCCTATCATGTCAAACTCTGGGGCGGCTGCTCCTTCGTCCTCTGAATCGTTGTTTCCGAAATTGACCTGGGGACTGTTGATCTCATTGTCAGAACTCATTAGCGTGTTGTCTAAGAAAACGCATGACTGTGCATCCTCATCTAGATGCGGCGCTGCTCCAGGGTGGGCCATGGCCTGAAAAGAAAGAGTCATGATTAGACAGTGGAGTACATTAAGAAAATAGCTCAAGATACGAAGTATAGAGAGATATACGGTGGCAGGAACTGAAAAATCAGGATAAAAGTGCTGTGATAATGAATAGTATGAATAAGGGAAAGGACAAGAGAATGATACATATATTACGATTCAAAGTTTTATTACATTCAACTAAAAGTTCGACGGATACAAGATTTCAAACGGAAAGAAACATTTATAAGAGGACGACAACGTTATTACTGAAAGTAGAAAACATGAAAATTCTTCTTTGATTGCTAGACCGCTGCCTTCTCGTCACGCGAGTTGAATTCTGTGTTGGGTCCGCTTTATCCTCGAAATTCGAACTACGCAGTAATCCTCACTTGGCAGAAGTGGGGAGTGTGGATGAGTCTCCTCCTTGTAGCTCCTTCCTTCTTGGGCAACCGTTGATAAGATGTCCGCTGGATCCGCAAATCAGACATTTCCCTTGGGCGCGGCGACAATCCCTCTGAAGGTGTCCTGGCCTCTTACAGTACCCACAACATAGGGTCTTCTGCTGCTTCTGTCGCGGGGAAACAAATTGGCGCTTCATCTTCTTCTCTTTTCCTCGTCTAACGGGGATCCCTTTACAATTTGAGACTCCCGTCGGTGCCTGATTCACCTGCCTTCTCAGTCCTTCAGTTAGCAAGTCGTTCGTCCGCTCCTGGGCTTCCTTTAAACCTTGCAGTACACTCAGGATCTTAACGGTCTGATTCTGGGGAGTGGAGATAAAGGAAGAGTTGCTGGAAGACATGATCCTGAAACAAAAATTTTGAAGATGATATGAGGCACAAGCTATAAGAATCAAATATAATATGGATTGGACAAAGATTCAAGAATATTAGATGTGATTAAATTCATTGTAATTGGAAAATCAACTGTATGACTCTAAGTCACTTAGACAGAGTACGGTAGTGCAATTGCAACCACGTAATCTTGCCAAGTCACCCGAAACCCTAGCGAATGGATAGCAGAACACTCAATGTGAATATGGATCAAGGATATCAAGTTTACAATCTAGACTGAGGGATGTCTTAGATTGTCAAGCTATACACGGAAAACTGCAATCCCAATCGAAGCAAAACCTGGGCTCTGATACCATCTAAACCATGTCACGTCCCGCTTCCCAAAATACGGAATACGAGGGGTAGACAAGGCCAGCCATGCTCATACGGTCAAGGAAATGTCCTGCCGTAGTCACACTTCGGCTTTTAGTTTTTCATGGTAAACAGTAAATGATGCGCAGGTAATGAGAAATGCAGTAACTGAATGAAACAAGGTAAAGAACTGACCTGAGGGGAAACAAACGAGTATAACTCTGGATATCAAGTCGAGGTGTCTGTGATATACGTCTAGTCCTGGTCCAGGCTAAATCTTCTCCTCACACTGAGCATGCATACTCAGGTCGTCAGAGCGACACAATAGCAATATAATATATAAATTCATGTGACAATTCTAAAAGTGATAATAGATATGTATAACAGTAAATCAATGACAGTATGGGTATGAATATGCAGTAATCAATGCGGCGGAACAATAAAAGCAGTAGAATGATATGCCACGTATGTCAACACAGTAAGTAAGGTATATCAATGCCAGTATCCCTATCAGTCTCTAAGTCTCACTGTACAGGTCACTGATCCTATCGTCAGTCCAAGTGTGAGAGTCAACCACTCGCGAGTGTCCTCCACCCAAGGGTAGAACCCAAGGGCAAGGGACCACGGGCCCAACATGTATATCACGGTAATAATCATGTACCCTGTAAATCTCCATATATCTCCCTAAATATATAAGCCGGTATGGGACTCCCGAGATTCTGTTGAACTCACACTCAAACTACCCCACACCCCGTGGTCTACATCAAACGCTAACCATAACCCTAACTACCAATCGGTCCGTGACAAGTCTGCGCGAGAACTGGAGGCAGGACCTCCATCAAGCACGTCCCGACTAATACCTAAGATAAATGGCAGTGTCTGGTGCCTTATCTGTGACACCCGTGCAAGAGCTTCCATAAGTGTCCCATACCACTTATAGTCACACGTACACGCGTCCCACAGACGTCGACAATGCAATATAATAATAAGGTTCACTGATTGTATACAAGTACGTGTCACTTTTACTTATTCACTGATACACGAACACTAACGTACTTGCCACAATCATCACTAATACCTAACACTGGGTAATGCACGTTATCACTAGGTTATCAATGAAGTGACATGTGTATGATACGATGCGTGAACAGTATATAAAGCATGTTTAGGATGTCATGAATCTACAATTTACCACTTGCATAATTTATCATAAATCATACGATTACAGTTTAGTGAAACGATGAACGGGGATTAATAGTATGTTCAGTTATCTATACATCGAATTTAGTTTCATTCCAGGCGGGTTCCAGGATCACTAATTATAGCCATTTCATTTTAAGCGTTCATGGCTGGAAATCCGGTTTCAGAATCAGAAATCCATTTCGCAACGCATTTTAATCCCAGTTGGGTTCATATTTTAGCGACGCTACAGTTGGATGAATTCTAGGGTTTTCAGTAAGGTTTTTAACGCAATAGACGGATCTTCAATCGTGTCTGTACGTCAGGAGATATACATTATTTAACATTAATATGTCATCTCAGAATCTGTTCTGGACTGTTATACGTCCACATCTATTAAATTACAGATTAATTAACAAACGATAACGAAATAGGATGAAACCACTTGCGTTGTCTAGATAATAGATTCACCTATAAATAACAGCAGAGTTCCGCCATCTACGAGTTAAGAAAACAGGGTGGTACCAATTACGGGACAGTAAACAACAACTAGAGTCGCTCTGGACTGCAGTCCAGAGTCGCACTCCGATCCAAATATTGACACATTTTGAGTACAGAAATATTTGGAAACTAGCATAGGGTTAAATTTCGTCGAGTTGTCTTCGATTTGAGCCCTCGAACGCATCATTCCAGTATGTATATACTTTATGGCGATTTTAACGGTTTTCAGGTACAATAAAATTCCAGTTTTTCTAGTAAACTTGGGGGTAGTCATTTTAGTCGTTAACGGTCATATTATCCAACAAAATTCATATACTAGATTCACGGTCATACGGGCCAAACTATACCATTTAGTTCCGTCAAATTAGAAAGGTATTTTCATTGGGACCATACGTCGAACAGGTAAATAGTGTACGTTATCATGAATAGTAACATAGCAATTTATACGATTTGGATTTGTAACATAAATAGAATAGCATGAAGCAAGTAAAGAACTTGCCTGGAGACGGTGAACTGATGGCGCGGCAGTTAAGGCAGTAGTGACACGTCCCGGCACGGAGTAGCAAACGCACGATGAATCTCGGCTAAGCTTGGGTTTGGCTCGATCTTGGCTCGGCCTCGGAGCTTGGACTAGGCTAGGAGCTCGAGTATAGCAGCGAAGGTTGGCTGGAGGTGAAGCATGTGATTGCTACTGGGTTGTGAGGAGCTGGTAGAGGAAGAGAGAGATTTTAGAGAGAGAGAGAGAGAGAGAGGACAAAGAGAGATTGAGAAAGAGAGAGTGAGTGAGTGATATAATGAGGGAGAGAGAGAGCAGAGAGTGAGAAATAGCTAGAGAGATAGAGTAGAGGAAAAGAGAGAGAGGGGGAAAGGAGAGAGAATTAGACAGAGGAAGAGAGAGGGAGCGGGAAAAGAAGGAAGAAGGAGAAAGTGATGGGAGTGAGAGAGAAGAGAAAGAGAGATGACGAGGGTTAGAGAGGGGAGTGCGCGACGTGGGGTAACGGCACGCGAGTGCTGGCCTGGACGACGGCGTGGGTCACGGAGGAGGAAACGGATTGCGAACAGGAATCGTGGGAAGTAGCCATTGGAGACGAAGGAGTGGCGAAGCGGGCCGGGTCGGGTTGGAGGCGCGGGCTGGAGTGAGTTAGGCCGGCCAAAGATTTTAAAATTAGAGAATGAATAAGAAGAAGGGGGCCGGGCTGGGATGTGGGCCGTGGGATATAAAGAGTAATTGAAAGAAAAGAAATTAAAGGGAGTGGGTTGGGCCAGCTCACTAAATGGTATTGATTTTAATTCGTGGGCTGAGGGAAAAATTAAAGGAAATTGGATGAGAAATGGGGGAGTGAACGGCTGGGCTGGGCTAAATAAAAGAATTTTAATAACGGGCTGAGGAAAAGTTTAAAGGAATTAATTAAAATGGAAATGAAATTATGGGCTCGGGCCACGGAATAAAAGGAATTTCCCTTTTTATAATTTTCTGCGGGCCGGGCTGAGCTTAAAATGGATTAAGTTTAATAAAATAAATGAATGGGCTGAGGTAAATTTATTAGAATAAATAGGATAGGGTAGGGTTTGGGATTTTTGGCTTAGGATAAATAAAATTATAAAAAAGATAAATAAAATAAATAGAATTATAAATAAAATAAATAGAATTATAAAGTAACAAAATATAGATTTTGGTATAAAAGGGGCTGGGTATTACAAACACAAACAGTAAACATTACAGAAATGTGCAACCCCCTGCCAACCGACATACTAGCAGTTAGGGGAGGTTTACGAACACATTAATCATTACAGATAAAAACCCGATTAGCAAATAACATAGAATATCGATCGACAACCTTTTTCCGTGTCTACCCCAAATGCAAGCCAGCACAGAAGTAACCTGGGTAGAAACAAAATATACTGGAAAATAAAACACCAAAATATATGAATAACAGAGCAAATCCGAGTCAACTCGGTGTTGACTCGGCGGCGGATCCGCGGCCGTCTTGCCGAGTTAGGGGCTCGTATTTTCCAAGTATTCTTATAATACCCTGCTGTGAATTTTAAGGCATATCAAATAATTTTTTGGACACTTTTAAAATCAACAGAAACTGATAGGGTTTCCGGGTGTTGTTTTCGCGTTTTTCCGACGATCGAAGTTCTAATTAGTTGCTAACAAGCTAGTAAAGGTTTAGTTGGCTTTGATAGCACTGTAAGTCCATGTCACGCACCCCACGAATTTGCGGGGTGGCGGAATATATGAAAAACAATTATCAAAGCTTCGTAACACGGACTTGAGCGCACGAATCGTATCTAAACCATTATTAGCAAACTACGAGAGGTTTAACTATTCGGATTTGAAGTTATACCTCACGTTACTTGTCCTTCGGGTCTTCATCGCTGTCCTCCACTCCTTGTAGGCTCCTTGGAACGTCGGTACCTCAACGGCCTCCTTGAGTCAAAGACGATCCACCCGAGAGCTCCTACTCCAAGCTTGACCTCTAACTTGAGGTAACTAGGTTTCTCAAAGTGCTAGTCTAAGCAACCTAGGTGATATAGAGTTGGATTATGGATGTATTAGTCTAGCTAACCCTTGAGCTCAACACATGAGAGGTTAGGGTTAGGGTTTGAAGAGAGAGAGCTTGAGGAGAGAGAATGTGAGAATGAGAATCCTTTTGGATGAATGAAATCATTTGTGTATATATGAAACATATCATATAATTAAATGAATAACAAATAATGATATATCATCAAGTTTCATTAATACACTAAGTGATTTATCACATGAGTCATATAAATCATAAATGATTCATTAACTCCATGTATGAATCACACCATGACTCATTTATCCAATTAATGCAAATGCCACCTTAACCCCCAAGTCACCATGCTTCTAGAAGCTTCCCGACAAATTACGAGAACGCCCCTCTTATCCGTGAAAACACGGAAAAACTTTAGACTGTATAAATCCAATAATCCAATACTAGAATCTGGTTTAAACCAAAGCCGACTAGTAAAAACTGTCCGAACATCGTACGTGCATAAAAACACGTATGCGTCCGAACCCTGTCGTAAAACCATACGACCTTTATATCGTTTCGCCCGAAGCAGGGAAACTCTCTGTGTGGGACTCTAAAGACTCGACACTACGCTGGCAGTGGGTTTAACCACAGACCGCAAGCGGCACTAGCTGTACGTAACGGTCCCCAGGTAGATGTCGATAAGAAGGTCGATGAGGAAACCCATCCGAACTCCTACTGAGCCTACTGTGGCAATCTCCGTACAGTCAGGTCTGTTCATCTAGGACTATCGCATATCGGGCCTAAGGGCGGCAAGCGTTAGTCCCCTAAAAGCGGTATAAGTCGTGTCGGAGCGTAGCCCATTACACCTTGAGAAACTACTGGAAAACCTACCAGTGAATCTCGCTTGCCCTGGCCAAAGACTTTGCGTAATGGCTCTCTGACACAGCGCGATATCAACTCCCAATACCGGGAGAGACGAATCCTGTCTAACCGCCACTGCCTCCAAGTGCTCGGGACTGCACCCAACTGCTATCTGTTTGCACGACTCCTTTGAGCCGTGGTAGGGTAGCAATCTAAGAACAGTGGGACACACTCGAGGCGAAGTAGCAGTGTCAAGTCTGCGGACTATGCTGTACTCATGTCACCTGGGAACTGTTAACCGACGACGGGTATAATACCAACCAACAGTTCCCCGCGAGTCCTGTCCGGTGTACCCGTAACCTAACGAGCACCTGTATACTATCTCCAGTACGACGTACTGATGGCTGTGGGACAGACCATCTCCCCAACTGGGATGAGAAGCGTACACACTAGTCTACTCCGGAGTATCGATGCCCTGTCTCGATAATCCTACGACTAGGGACCTGTATAGGATGTCGCTTATAGACTACCCAGCCCCCACTAGTGTGACTGCCATCATAACGCTGGTAATCAAGCAAAGATCCTAAGGGCTCTACTAATATGTATAAGCGATACGTTATAAGAAATGATCAGTCGAAAATACTGCATTTTTAACACGGCAATTTCCCTATCATTTGCACTCATCTAGAAGTGTTCGGCATTCATATTTCACATATTAGCAAATCAGTCGTAAAATATCAGATTGCATGTGTTAGACTTTAAAACTGACACTTTAAGGGAAATTGACTGTATTTTATGGCATCGCATCATCCCTGTATTGCGCAACACTTGTGTCGAGATTTGTGCAGGAAATTGCAGGAGCAAAGTCAAAATAAGCTGATCAAAAATACACCAACTCCATGTTTTCAGATCTGGTAGCAATTCAGAAGGAAATAGACAAATCAACATATCAAAGAAAGGCCCACAACTCAGCCCAAATCAGCACCAGAGAGCCCAAGCCCCAACTCTCCAAAAGAGCCGCGGAACCGCGGCAGGAGCCGGCTTGCGCCGCGGTTCTGCGGCAGTTTGGACACTTCAGCAAGTCATTTTCAGTGCAAAATTCATCTCTCAGGGCCCACATCACTTTAATACATGTCAAATTCCAGAATTCTCCAGAGTCTTCTGCCAGATCAGCAAAGATCATTAAGCATGCTAATCTTGATTAAGCTCCTAACTAATCACATCTAGAAGCTTCTCCTCTAACTAGCTTTTGGAGGGAAATTCAAATCTCCTCAACAAACTTTTGGAGGGAAACTTAAAATTCAAATCCTAGATCTAGGGTTTTGATGGCTATAAATAGGAACCTAGATCTAAGGGTTGAGGTTGTTCAAAAATCTTCGATATTCATAAATCTCTAATTCTTCATCTTCTTCCACAAGTCTAGTGACAAGGCTTGTGCGAAACCCTAACCCTAATTCCACTCCAAATTCAAGATCTTGAGTACCAATCAAGCAAGAAGCCCTTCAACCTTTTAGAGCGGAGCCGATCTTCAATCGGGCAAGTGATCCAAGCCGATCCGCGACTCAAGGAGACGAGCGAAGCCAAATCGACGATCGAGTTCTTCCTCTTGTAGTTCTTGAGCGATTGTAATGAAATTGTTGATATAAATAAAAGGTGAAATTCTTTAATCTTGTTTTCTTTAAATTCTTGCATCATGATTCGATCTCAATTTGTAATTGTAGTTCTTGTTGTGATATTTGAGTAAAACTCCGCTCGTTAAAGAGTCGATACGTTCAATAGAATGATGATGTAACAAATCTTAATACGATTCTTGAGTCCTACGAGCTTTGTAAACCCTAGCGAGTTCAAGAATCGATGACCTAGTTTCGTTGCGATGCTTTCTTGAATGTGATCGCTCGAAATTAGGGATCTACGATCGTTTCTTGAATTTACTAGAGGCTAGAATGTGAATGATATCGACGAAAGAATAAGGGATAAGATGAAACCCTAGTTTCATAAGAAATCCCTAATTCTCGATCGATCATCATCGATCTAGTATCAATTCATCGAAGGATAAGAATACGTAATTGTAAGATTACATCACATCTATAGATCCGATCGATTCCTACGAGCCTCATTTCGATTCTTGATATTTGGTTTGGAAAAATCAACAAACTCTCAATTCTTGATTCTATCTTTTTCTTGTTATTAGATCTAGATTTTCTAATTCTTGAACTTCAAATATAAATCATGAATTTTTTGTTTTCTTTTCTTTAAAGTTTTGACTCATCTAATTCAAAAGACGAACGATTACACTTTCCCTGTGGACGATCCGCACTTACTAACGCGCTACAATCGACACCGTTATTGATTGCGGTCAAAATATTTTTGTTTGTGATTTCTATACTATTTTCTAATACTACACAACGGAAAATCATTCAATCATATGGCGCCGTTGCCAGGGATCATTTGATATACACACACAATCGGAAATCAATTCAATCAAATGGCGCCGTTGCCGGGGATAGTGCGCTAATTGTTCGTATTTTAAAATTTGAGTTGAAAGATTTATTCAATTATAATTTTTAGATCAAAATTCGTGCAAACACTAATACGATTTGTTGTGGTTGATTGCGAGGAAATCTGGCGCTGCTGTGCAATTCAAAATTTTTTTTGGAAATTTCCAGAGAGCTGGAAGAATCAACAGAAAGCTGCTGTTGAAATTCTGTACAGTGAACAGTACAGACGGCGGCGCTTCCGCGGCCTTAGCCTCCATCAGCGGCGGTTCCGCGCCTGGGTAGAAGCATCTCTGTACAAATTTTTCACAGTGAGCTTCTATCTTTCTTATCTCCTTTTTTTCTACTCCACTTAACATTTTGTGCAGGTTTCTTTGCAAAAATTGCAGCGCCGCGCAAAAAGAAAAATTAAATTGTGCTTGTTTTGATCTTTGTGGTTGTTTGCATAATTAATACGGATATTAAGGGGCAAAGACCAAATCCAGATTAGGTGGGGAGTTCATTACCCTTCCTAAGCTCCAAAAATCATAAACTTGCATCCGCATTACCCTCATTAATTAAAAAATATCTAGAGATGACTCTAAGGACCGTCGCGCTCACTTAGGACAGAAGAAGGCCGTGAGTAATTCATTGCTTATCCGCGTTTTCTTGTGGTGTCTAAGGCAAGTGTGTCGAAGGCTAGTGGTTATTAATTAGGCCCACTACTTACGTAGTGGAGTACCTTCCCATTTACCTGGCACTTACCTGGCCACAGGGGGACAAAGAGGCAGTGGAGGATTCTATCCTGCGACTTATCTTTTGGCAGTTAGGAGCGGTCTAGAGCCGGACCTAGGTGACCACTAGATTCTAGGGTTTTTGTTGTTGCATTTGTTGTGTTGCATCATATTTTCCAAAATCCGTCCAATTTTCAAAACAAACACCGCATTCATTCATCATTCCCCTAATTATAAATTCACGCTGCCACTTATACTACCCCTTTTTAGTGCAAGATAGGCCGGACACGGGATTCTAGTGCCCGTTAAGTCCGCGTTTCCCCAATCGACCCAAAAGTCGGTATTTCTACATTTACCTTTTCTTTACCCACCACCACACCCACTTGGATGGATCCGTCTCCATCGAACTTCTTTTCCACTACCCTGCCGCCGTCCGTTGGTGCGCAGAATCCACCTCGCATCTCTCTCCAAGAGAGGTGCTATCCTACACGAGGCCCCCTTTCCACTTGTCTTTCCATTCCACCAGCCAACGGGGAAAATTTTCAAATAAAACCCCAATACATCAACCTTCTACCAAAATTTCACGGTCTCGAGTCTGAAGACGCATATGCATTTATCACGAAATTTGAAAATGTATGCGTAATGATGGGTACCTCACAGTTGTCTGTGGATGCTTTGCGTCTTCGTCTTCTCCCATTCACCTTGTGCGATTTAGCCGAGAAGTGGCTATATAACACTACCGCACATTCCATTTCAAATTGGGATGAATTCGTCAAAGCATTCCTGAAGAAATTTTACCCACATCAAAAGACGGCTCGAGTCCGTAGCGAAATCTATCAATTCACCCAGCTTCTAAATGAAACATTTTTAAAATGTCTTGAACGTTTCAAGGATCTGTTAGTCCAATGTCCACATCACGGCATCCCGAGATGGGAATTGTGCCGAATCATTTATGAGGGCATTAATCCTAACACAAGACAGACCCTTGAATTAATGTGTCAAGGCAATTTCATGACCAAAGATGATGGGGAAGCATGGAAGTTTCTAGAAGATTTCGCTGAAAAATCTTTACAGTGGGAGGGTGTGAGTCAATTGTCTAGGGATGGCAATGATATTTCCATAGGAGTTAGAGCTGACATTTCAGCTATGCAAAACAAACTCGAGACTATGGAAAGCAAATTTTTAGCCGCCCTAAGTCAAATATCACTCTCCAAAACTGTATGTGGCTGCTGTTCTGATCCTACTCACTTGACAGAAGAATGTCCGTTTCAAGGTCATGAGCATACCAATGCCGCATTTCAAAGACCTAGAAACGATCCATTTTCTTCCGCATATAATCAGGGTTGGAGGAATCACCCTAACTTTGCTTGGAACCAATCACAATCTCAAAACACGGTTCCAACCCAAAACAATTTCCAAAGGCTTCCTCCACCACAACAGCAACCACAACTTCAATTGAGTCAGCACCCCTTTCAAGCACAAAATTTCCAAAATCCGGTCAACACACCCGCACCATCTAGTCCTTTGCAGTTGACCGGGACTGATGAATCCTCTTCATTCATAAACTTACTTCTAACAAATTTCATGCAAGTATCGGCTGAAATAAAGTCTTCTGTCGATAAAATTGAGAAAAACTCTGCTTCCCAAAGCGAGAGTATTAATTCGATGGAAGAAGAACTTGCACGATTAAAAGCCGAAATGAGTGCAAGAGAGAAAGGGAAACTTCCAGCTCAACCTTTACCCAATCCTGGCTATTCACATCTTGTGAATGCAACCACGTTGAGATCTGGAAGAGTGCTTGACAATCACGTTGGGGAAGAGATTGATGACACTGAAAAATCTATCGATGATACCCCGGCTGAGACCTTTCCTTTCACTTCTACTTCTAATTCTGACCCCAGTTCTTCTACCCCACCACCTTCTTGCGAGCCTATTCTTCATTTCCCACACGGCTCGCCACCTCAGCCCATCTCTTCTAGTTCTCCACAGACGATCCCCACTCCTCTTTTGGGATCACGTCTACCTCCACTTCCTTCTCCTATGATGGACCCAGCGCTTATTGCTAAAGCACCTTATCCTAATCGGTTAAGGGCAAACACACCGAGTCCACATATGGAGAAGATTATGAACATTTTAAAGAAATTTAACATAAACATCCCTCTCCTAGATGCTATCCAACAAGTTCCGTCCTATGCGAAAACTCTTAAGAACTTGTGCACTAGGAAAAGGAAGACTCAAGTGCCCAAGAAGATATTCATGGCAAAGACGGTAGACACGGCTTTCCCCAAACAATTAACGAGGAAACGTAAGGATCCTGGATATCCTACTATTTCCATTTCTATTGGGGAAAAACACATTAACCGTGCTCTACTAGATCTGGGCGCTAGTGTTAACTTGCTTCCTTTCTCGGTTTACGAGCAGTTAGGGATCGGAGAGTTGAAGCCAACCCATTGCACTCTTCAGATGGCTGACCGATCAATCACCAAACCTAGGGGTGAACTGGAGGATGTGTTAATAAAAATCGGGGAATTCATATTCCCTGTGGACTTTATTGTAATTGATACACAGCCTGTAGCGAACCCACGGAATCAAATTCCGGTGATTTTAGGTCGCCCCTTTTTGGCCACTTCCAACGCTATCATCAACTGTCGTAACGGTTCTATGACCCTATCTTTTGGGAATAGGTCAATAGAGCTGAATTTACAAGTTGGGAAGTGTACCCTCCGAACCTACTGCTCAGGTCTGTTCTGTCGACTTAATGGATGTCGACAGCAGCGAATTTGATGATCCTCCTGATACCGATCTTGACTCTTTTCATACGTTATTGTTTGACCCAACTATGTATCATACACATACGGACTCTTCCACCGAGATGTCCGGGTCAACAATTAACACAGATTATGAACTGCTTTTAGAGTCTGAAGATCACCCCGCACTTTGTGATGACATTATTCATCGGGGTATTGATGGAACTTTTGAGGAGATCTTCGCTGATGAACTCGCATTTTTGAATGACACGGATGTTGAGATGAATCATCATCCAATCAATGAAATTGAACCTCCATCCCTTCTTCTGAATTGTAAAAAGAATGCGAGTAATCCATCACATTCACTGCATCGTCTCTCCAAAATGAGACGCGCACACACTCTCTTCCACCACTTACCCTTTCCCCACTTCTTCTTCCACCAACCCGAGCACTGCATTGATAAAATTTTTGAATGGTTGGTGTTGACATTCGGTCTTTACAAAGCTTGGCATCGACCAATGATTTTTAACCCCCTCATGTGATTTTCAAAAGATTAACATTGCTTAAGTTGGGGGGGTATTTTTTCTGGCTCTCGAAAAGAAATTTTTTACAAAATTTGGAGCCAAAAATAAGTTTGGGGGAGGTTCTTCACTTAAATATTTTGCCCCCACTAATAAATTCCTCCCAAGCTTACAGGTTTTTCGAGATTTAGCTGATGGCAACAGTGAGGACACTGTTGAAAACAAGTTTGGGGGAGGTTTGTGCTTATTTTCGCATCATTTGCATCATACCTTGCATAAGCACAAAACATTTTTGAAAAAACCTATAAAAATTTAAAAATTTTCAAAAACTAAAAATATTTTTGTATATAAATAAGATAATAAAAGATTAGATAGTAAAAAATTACATCTATGAGATTAGAAAAATTTAAGAAAACCAAGAAAATTAGAAGTTTTCTTATACGAACTAGTAATAAATAGTTATGAGCCGTTGTCCCAAGGGCTAGTAAGATGAAGGAAGTCACTAATCTGAGGATAAAAATAAGTCTGAAAAATAGTTTCTATTCTGGAAGCCAAACATTTTGAACGTTGACACCCTGCTATTCGCACTTACACACGTCTTGAAGCCTGGGATAGTAGAGGATACCTTGAAATACTCTTGTCTTAATGCCGATGTATGAAGGAAATAAAAAAAAATGAAGAAAAAAATAAAGTGGTGAGAAAAATGAACACTGGTTTTGTTATCACCGAGGGCAATAAAAAATATATAGCGATGGTGCCTCTTCACCTAATGCCCTAAGGCCAACTGATCTGGGAGTCACTGCTATGCCTGAGGTGGTGCAAGATGATGAAAATACACCAAGTAAGCAAGCACATGAGTAATCGGTCGGTTAGTACCTCAAGAAGTATTAACGGTCGCATGAAAGTGTGTGAGCAATCCTAATATTCATTAATTAAAAAGTACTGAGGCTGATGGGCAAGAGTATGATAGCTTGAATTGAATTCTCCGGGTGTAGGGATATCCTTTACACACACGCAGGGTGATATGATCGATGATTTGGAAGAAAGATAGGAATGAAAAATAAGACGATGTTTTATTGAGGGAGGACGTGATTTCTAACATTTTTTCATGACTATTATGATAGGGCTCATGACAACCGAAAAGCTAGCTTAGTTGGAAACCCTAATTTTCAAAGCTTTTCTTTTACAATTCTTTTCTTTAAATGTAATATTCATGATCTTTCTTTTATTATTGGATTTTGTGGGTGCAATCCGCTGAAAACCCTCAGGAGACAACACTCCTCCTACTAGGGGCACCTAGAGGTTTAAAGGCTTGTTGCACGTGCTCAGTGCAATCATGTTGCCTACGAAAGTGTGCTAGTTAGTTTTTCTCTTTCTTTATTTTCTCCTTCTCTTTTTAATAAAACAATTCGCTCGAGACGATCGAAAATAAGTTTGGGGGAATTTGATCAGTCGAAAATACTGCATTTTTAACACGGCAATTTCCCTATCATTTGCACTCATCTAGAAGTGTTCGGCATTCATATTTCACATATTAGCAAATCAGTCGTAAAATATCAGATTGCATGTGTTAGACTTTAAAACCGACACTTTAAGGGAAATTGACTGTATTTTATGGCATCGCATCATCCCTGTATTGCGCAACACTTGTGTCGAGATTTGTGCAGGAAATTGCAGGAGCAAAGTTAAAAGAAGCTGATCAAAAATACACCAACTCCATGTTTTCAGATCTGGTAGCAATTCAGAAGGAAATAGACAAATCAACATATCAAAGAAAGGCCCACAACTCAGCCCAAATCAGCACCAGAGAGCCCAAGCCCCAACTCTCAGAAAGAGCCGCGGAACCGCGGCAGGAGCCGGCTTGCGCCGCGGTTCCGTGGCGGTTTGGACACTTCAGCAAGTCATTTTCAGTGCAAAATTCATCTCTCAGGGCCCACATCACTTTAATACATGTCAAATTCCAGAATTCTCCAGAGTCTTCTGCCAGATCAGCAAAGATCATTAAGTATACTAATCTTGATTAAGCTCCTAACTAATCACATCTAGAAGCTTCTCCTCTAACTAACTTTTGGAGGGAAATTCAAATCTCCTCAACAAACTTTTGGAGGGAAACTTAAAATTCAAATCCTAGATCTAGGGTTTTGATGGCTATAAATAGGAACCTAGATCTAAGGGTTGAGGTTGTTCAAAAATCTTCGATATTCCTAAATCTCTAATTCTTCATCTTCTTCCATAAGTCTAGTGACAAGGCTTGTGCGAAACCCTAACCCTAATTCCACTCCAAATTCAAGATCTTGAGTACCAATCAAGCAAGAAGTCCTTCAACCTTTTAGAGCGGAGCCGATCTTCAATCGGGCAAGTGATCCAAGCCGATCCGTGACTCAAGGAGACGAGCGAAGCCAAATCGATGATCGAGTTCTTCTTCTTGTAGTTCTTGAGCGAATGTAATGAAATTGTTGATATAAATAAAAGGTGAAATTCTTTAATCTTGTTTTCTTTAAATTCTTGCATTATGATTCGATCTCAATTTGTAATTGTAGTTCTTGTTGTGATGTTTGAGTAAAACTCCGCTCGTCAAGGAGTCGAGACAATCAATAGAATGATGATGTAACAAATCTTAATACGATTCTTGAGTCCTACGAGCTTTGTAAACCCTAGCGAGTTCAAGAATCGATGACCTAGTTTCGTTGCGATGCTTTCTTGAATGTGATCGCTCGAAATTAGGGATCTACAATCGTTTATTGAATTTACTAGAGGCTAGAATGTGAATGATATCGACGAAAGAATAAGGGATAAGATGAAACCCTGGTTTCATAAGAAATCCCTAATTCTCGATCGATCATCATCGATCTAGTATCAATTCATCGAAGGATAAGAATACGTAATTGTAAGATTACATCACATCTATAGATCCGATCGATTCCTACGAGCCTCATTTCGATTCTTGATATTTGGTTGGAAAAATCATCAAACATCTCAATTCTTGATTCTATCTTTTTCTTGTTATTAGATCTATATTTTCTAATTCTTGAACTTCAATTACAAATCATGAATTGTTTTCGTTTCTTTTCTTTAAAGTTTCAATTCACCTAATTCAAAAGACGAACGATTACACTTTCCCTGTGGATGATCCGCACTTACTAACGAGCTACAATCGACACCGTTATTGATTGCGGTCAAAATATTTTTGGTTGTGATTTATTTACAATTTTCATACTACACAACAAAAATCATTCAATCAAATGGCGCCGTTGCCGGGGATCATTTGAATTGATTTACACATCAAGAATATCAAACAATCAAGACACATATGCACATATTAAAGTAGACACAAACCAAGTAGCATACTACCATTTTTAGCAAGACTGTCAATACAACTGTGAATATCCCAAACTTCCATTAAGTAATATACAAACTTGTATGATACAGTAATGGCCTTCTAGGGCATAAACACTAACAGTGATGGCATGCCTGAACCTAGTTGGGCCATCATCAACCATAATACAATCCTCGCTCCCACTGTCACCGAGAAGACCGTAGTATCTCCCAAGTGGATGAGGAACCCTATCAGATTCGAGGAGAGGCTGAAGTTTGTTGGAGACTATTGAATCCTTTGGTTTTACCAAATCATCAGCTATAAGTTTTTCTGGGTGGAACTCCTTCCATTTCTACCTCATGACCATAAATTTCTTCACAAGAAATTCCATTTCTAAAAAGGTGGCATGCTGAGAAACAAAACACCTTTTGCTCCTCAGTGTGGTAGAAGATATTCCCTCGCAAATGTTTGGGATATCCAACAAACATATACAGAACCGACCTTGCCTCAAGCTTGTCCGGATTTTGCTTTTCAACATAGGCCGAACAACCCCATATCTTAACCCGTTTAAGACATGGTCTCTTCCCATTCCATATCTCATATGTAGTGGTAGGCACTGATTTGGACGGAACCCCATTCAATAGGTATACAGCTTCTCAAGTGCATAACACCAAAAGGAAACAGGTAACTTGTTGAATATGTATGCCCTAGAGGCCATTATTGTATAGTACTAGTTTGTATAATACATTTTGGAGGCTTGGGATATATATACGGGTTTACGATAGTCTTGCTCGATATACTAGTATGCTACTTGGTTTGTTTCTATCTTAATATGTGTATATATTTCTTTTAACATATCGCTAAAAACATATTGATGGAGCCCTTAGGATCTTTGCTTGACTACCGGCGTTGTGATGGCGATCACACTAGTGGGGGCCGGGTAGTCTATAAGCACATCCTTATTTTGGTCCCTAGTCGTAGGATTATCGAGACAGGGCATCGATACTCCAGAGTAGACTGGTGCATACGCTTCTCTTCCCAGTAGGGGAGATGGTCTGTCCCATAGCCATCAGTACGTTGTACTGGAGATAGTATGCAGGTGCTCGTTAGGTTACGAGTACACTGGACTGGACTCTTCGAGAACTGTTGGTTGGTATTATACCTATTGTCAGTTAACAGTTCCCAGGTGACATGAGTACAGCTTAGTCCGCTGGCTTGACACTGTTACTTCGCCTCGAGTGTGTTCCCACTGTTCTTAGATTGCTACCCTACCACGGCTCTACTGAGTCATGCAAACAGGTAGTAGTTGGGTGCAGTTCCGAAGCACTTGGAGGCAGTGACGGTTAGACAGGATTTGCCTCTCCCGGTATTGGGAGTTTATATCGCGCTGTGTCTAGGAGAGCCATTACACATAGTCGTCCCTGGCCAGGGCAAGCGAGATTTGCTGGTAGTGTTACCAGTAGTTTCTCAGGGTGTTTTGGGCTACACTCCGACATGACTTGTACCGCTATTAGGGGACTGATGTTTACCGCCCCCCTAGGCCCGACATGCAATACTCTCAGACGAACAGACCGGACTGTACGGAGATTGTCACATTCAGGCTCAGTAGGAGTTCGGATGGGTTCACCTCATCAGTCTTCTTGTCGGCATCTACCTGGGGACCGTTACGTACAGCTAGTACCGCTTGCGGCCTGTGGTTAAACCCACTGCCAGCGTAGTGTTAAGCCTTTAGAGTCCCACACAGAGGGTTACTCGCCTTTGGGCAAAACAGAGTAGAGGTTGCATGGTTTTGCGACGGGGTTCGTTCACATCCGCGCACTTGTGCACGTTTGGTGTCCGGACAGTTATTACTCGCGGCTTTTGGTTTAAGCCAGATCCTAGTACTTGTTTTGGGATTGGTTTTGTCTCAGTGTATTCGTGTTCCTTGGAACACGGATGCGGGTGTGTATGCACAGTTGACAGAGGCAGAGGATTCTCATTAGGGTTGTTGACCATTTGACTTTGGTTGACTTGTTGACCGTTGACTTTTTCTAAACCCTAATGAGAATGAGAAATATGATTAATAATATTAATTAAGGATTATTGTGTCATGGTTGAGTTGAACATTTGAATTTTGTTGACTTGTTGACTTTGTTGACCGGTTGACCATTGTGGACTTGTTGACCATCATCATTTCATTTCTATGACTTTTGTTTACTTGTTGTTCTTTACAAAATGCAATAAATGCATGAAATGATTATGGTCATTGAAAATAACCATCACAATTCTTAATTATTATTATTATCATCATTATTCTCACTTTTGTGAGCATGGTTGCATTATGAGAGCTCATTCTATCATATTCTTTCTCTCTCCTAGAAAGAAAGCTCTCCCTCTTCCTCTCTCAAGGTTCAAGTGTTTCATGAGTTGGAAATCATGAACTTTTGAGCCAAAACCACCATAACTCTTCTCTACTCATTCTAAGGTTCTAGGTTTAGAAAACCAAGCACTTTAGTTATCTCTAGGTTGAGATAGGAGCTCAAGTTCGAGGCCCTCGGGTGGATCCATCTATGGCAAAGAGGAGACGACGAGGAGAAGCCGTTCAAGCCACTACAAGGAGCAAGCAAGGAAGAGAACCACCAAAAGAAGAGAAGGAGTTCAAGACCTAGGTATAACCATTCTACATAGTAGCTAAAACTTGTAGTATATTTGTTAGTTCTTGTTTAGCAAAGATCCTTCTTGAATGGTCCATGTTACCTTTTGAGGAAAAATTTGATTTTTACCTATTCCGCCTCCCCGAAAGAACCAGGGTGGGTAACGTGGACCTAACAGTAGTATCAGATCCTAGCTAAGCAACAACTAACTGTTAGCAAAGTGTTTAGAACTTCGATCCGGAAAAAATCCCGAAATCACACCGAAAAATTGTATTTTCTGTCGATTTTCAAAACAGGCCTAAAAATATTTTGTCTGACATGAAAAATACAAGCAAGGTTTTCTGTGAAAAGTCTAGAAATTTGAGCCCACGACTCGACCAACTCGCCGCGGAAGCGCGGCGGAACCATGCGTTCCGCCGCGGATCCGCGGCCGAGTTGACTCGGCCGCGACTCCAATTTCTTGCAGTTTTCTGTTTATGGTATTTTGGGATTTTTAAGATGTTTTGTTTCTGCCCAGATTTTCCAGAGAACAATGTTATGTTTGGGGTAGTTACAAATTGGTATTTTGATCGATGTTCTATAAACTTAACTATTTGGTTATATCTGTAATGTGATATATGCACTGAACGTCGGCTAATCGCTATACGTCGATTAGTGGGGGTTGTGCATATCTGTGATCTGTAATGTTGTTGGATTGTGTATATGAACTTGTTGGATTGTCGCAGATGAATAGCCGGGGTTTTGTGAGATGAGCGTTTCTTTATCTTTCATTTGATGTAAAATGTAAATTGATGTAATATCATTTTTATGGCCGCACATCCGGGATGAGGTTGTAGCCGCCATTGTATATTATTTCTTTTACTGTTTTTGCTCCTAGGATAGACCCAAGGTGGGGTGCACAAACCACCGGGTACCTCGAAGTGCCGAGTGGCCTACTCACGTTGTTGAGGGAGCTTGCTTCGCTTCGGGTATTTGGCGGGTAGTTTACCACACCCGTAGGGGTCTAGGGTGGGGCTTGGCTATTCATCGCGACCGTGTAATCCGTCTTTCTTTGCAGGCTCGAACGAAACACGGATTCCTAGCATATCCAATGTGTTCATCTGTGATCTGGAATGGTTATCATTGCATCTGACGAATGTATATATCTATATATGATATCTAGTAGGCGTTGCTTATGTTTTGCATCCGCGCTAGTCCAGCCCCCGCTCTATCGTTAGTTAAGTAACCTAATGGGTGATGACGGGGCCCCGTGGCGAATGCGGATGGCATAAGCGTACGTCATATTTTCGTTGTTTTCTGCAATGGTAGGATTAATTGATGGGACGCATTATATTAATGCAAAGAAAAACAAACCTAAAAAACATTGTTGGAACAATTTTCAAAAAGCTGTTATTGCAAGGACGTTCACTTTTGTTTTGCACAGAGGTATTCGGTTATGAATGCCCAGCACCTCATTCGACGAGGCAAGGGCCGAGATCCCCTCATCGGGAGTGACCCCTTGGACAGAAGTTTGCGTCCGGGTAATAACTTTACTATAGTCGATTATTCTTGCTTTGCATCGAGGTATTCAGTTTAGAATATCCTGCACCTCATTCGACGAGGAAAGAGCCGAGATCCCGTCACAGGGAGTGACCTCTTTAGCAAAATTTTTCGACACTATATTTTTAAAAAAAAGGATTATCAGGTTCCTTCAACGATATCAGGTTCATTACGTTAACGGGTTTTCGCCAAAACCCAGCCGTAGCCCTCCATCGTTTCGGATTGGTATTGCTTAGTATTCGTGCTACGTATTTCGTGCTCAGCCGAGGTGTAGTGTACGGTAGCTATGTAATATTTTTCCGTAGGATATAATGTGATTGGTTGGGACAGTCATGCGGTCATTTTGGCTCAGTCAAGGACACGTACGGGTGGGTCTAATGCAATCAAGATAATGACGGGTTGAACTTGACTAGGATCCTTTGATATGTTGTCTCAGTCAAGGTCACTTGGGTCCTAGGGGCAAAAACCACATCGGGAGTTTCTAAAGAAACTGAAACTTGCAGATTTAGCATACCTTCTGGAGTGTGGTGACTAGAGTGGATTCCATCTAGGTCATCACACAATGATAGTTGGATCCCGATCCCACCGATGAGTTGGATTACTCTCGGGTGATTATTTCACTTAACAATCAATGCTACAAACCAAGTAGGTGTCTAGAACGGTGTTAGCGGGGCTACGCCTCCAGGGAAAAGAGGTTACTTAATTAAGGAACTTCGCGAAAGCGTTGGAAAACCTCCCTCGAAGTACCAACACTAGCCTGGATGAAAGGTTAAGCAAGTATTGTGACGTGCGATTAATCCTGACTAGTTCTTCTTTTAAAGGTTTGAAGAAGAATTTGAGGAAACAGTAGGAGCCATCCTGGTTAGATAAACTAATAAACCAATCTAATCTTGCAAGAGCGCACGCTGAGTGTTTCTTTTCTCTCTCTCCAGGTAGCAACCATTTCATGCCCTAATCAAGATAATAAAATGTATCACTTGACCGATCCGAATTCTTATTCGGGGCTGGGGAACGTCGGTTCGGCTCTAACTTATGACAACAGTCATAAGTATGAGCAAGGGAAAGAGGATTGTATGGATTCCAAGGATACCCAGTTGAAGAAGAAGCATGGTTTTGCATCTACTTCAGGTGTTCTTATAATTGAGAACTGCTTTACGGTTAGCCCTACCTCCTGGGTACTTGATACCGGATCAGGATCTCATATCTGTAATTTATTGCAGGGACTGAGAAAAAGTAGGAAAGTTGCACCTGGTGATATGTCACTCAGGGTAGCGAACGGAGCACAAGTTAATGCTGCAGCCGTCGGTGAATATCACCTTGTGTTGCCAAATGGCAATACTATGATTTTGAACGATTGCTACTATGTACCTTCCAAGGTTTGCAACATCATATCAGTTTCTTTACTCGATAAAGATGGATATAACTTTGTTCTTGATAGAAATATCATGAACATTTACCTTCATAAGGTACTGGTTGCAGAAGGTACACTGTGTAATGGTATCTACGTTCTAAATCAGATCAATGTACAAAACACACGCAAGAGGAAGAGTTCAGATATGAACAAATCCTACTTATGGTATTGTAGACTTGGTCATATCGGAGAGAAAAGACTAAGTAAGTTGCATAAAGATGGACTCTTGGATACGTTCGAGTTTTCATCTTATAAAACTTGTCAGTCTTGTCTCAAAGGAAAAATAACCAAATCTCCGTTCACCGGACATGGAGAAAGAGCAGCAGAGCTCTTGGGACTCATACACAGTGATGTATGTGGTCCGATGTCTATACATGCAAGGGGTGGGTTCTCGTACTTCATCACATTCACTGACGATCTCTCTAGGTTCGGATATGCGTATCTGATGAAACACAAATCTGAAGCTTTTGAGAAATTCAAGGAATTCAGAAACGAAGTAGAGAACAAAACTGGCAAAAGTATCAAGATCCTCCGATCAGATAGAGGAGGGGAGTACTTAAGCACGGAATTCCTAGATTACTTAAAAGAGAATGGAATTCTCTCTCAGCTTACTCCTCCTTATACACCACAGCACAACGGTGTATCAGAACGGAGGAATCGTACCCTATTGGATATGGTTCGCTCCATGATGAGTAGTGCCGAGTTGCCTCTTTCATTTTGAGGACATGCGCTTCTGACATGGGCATATCTCTTGAATGATGTTCCGTCTAAATCTGTGCCTAAGACACCATTCGAGATATGGAATGGTAAAAGGCCGTATCTTAAACGTATTAAGATATGGGGTTGTCCGGCCTATGTAAAAGTACAAAATCCGGACAAACTTCAGGCACGTTCAGTTCTATGTAAATTTGTGGGATATCCTAAAAACTCTACAGGATATCTGTTCTACCACACCGAAGAACAGAAGGTGTTTGTATCTCGCCACGCCACCTTTTTAGAGTGGCAATTTCTTGCAAAAAAAAAACAAGTGGGAGTTCGGTAGAACTGGAAGAAATTCAGCAACCACAAAATGAAACTGAAGATTTGACAGAACCTCGGGATTCAATAACCCCAGACGATCCTCAGCCACTCAGCAGATCTGGTAGGATTTCTCGTTCGCCCGAGAGATACTACGGTTTTCTCATAGACGGGGATCGAGAGGATTGCATCTTGGAAGAAGATGACCCTACCAGTTTCAGGCAGGCCATTATCAGTAGGGACTCTGATAAGTGGCTGGAAGCAATGCAATCCGAAATGGAGTCAATGTACACCAATAAAGTGTGGACCTTAGATATTGCTCCACCTGGGGTAAAACCCGTTGGATGTAAATGGATCTACAAAAGGAAACTTGGTGTAGATGGGCAGGTGGAAACTTATAAGGCTATACTCGTTGCAAAAGGTTTTCGTCAAAGACCTGGTATGGACTATGATGAAAATTTTTCTCCAGTGGCTATGCTCAAATCCATTCGGATCCTACTTGCCATTGCTGCCTTCCATGACTATGAAATCTGGCAAATGGACGTAAAAACGGCTTTTCTAAACGGCTGTTTAGAAGAGTGCGTTTACATGGATCAGCCAGAAGGTTTCGTAGACAGTGGGAGCAGCGGGAAGGTGTGCAAGTTGCTTAAATCCATTTATGGATTAAAGCAGGCATCGCGGAGCTGGAACATCTGTTTTGATGAGGCAATCAAGGAATTTGATTTCATCAAGAACGAAGATGAACCTTATGTTATAGGATGAACTGTCGTGTTCCTAGTCTTATACGTGGACGACATTATTTTGATAGGAAATGGCATTCCTATGCTACAATCGGTCAAGCTATTCTTGTCTCAACGGTTCTCTATGAAGGACTTGGGTGATGCCTCGTACATTCTGGGGATCAAGATCTACAGAGATAGATCCAAGAGACTACTGGGACTTTCGCAGTCCAAGTACATAGAGACCGTACTAAAGAGATTTAGTATAGAAGATTCCAAACGCGGTAATGTTCCCGCATTGCACGGAATCACCCTCTCCAAGAAGATGTCTCTTAAGAATGACGAGGAGAGGGTTCGCATGAGCACTATACCCTACGTTTCGGCGGTAGGATCTATAATGTATGCGATGCTATGTACAAGACCAGATGTAGCTTACGCGCTGAGCGTGGTGAGCCGGTATCAGTCAGACCCAGGTGACGGCCACTGGACGGCAGTGAAGAACATTCTCAAGTACCTGAGAAGGACTAAGGAGATGTTCCTGGTTACGGAAATGGAGACCTCAGGATCGAGTCCTTTACCGATTCAAGCTTCCAGAGTGACAAAGATGACAGCAAATCTGTCTCGGGTTTTGTGTTTACCCTCAACGGAGGGGAGGTATGTTGGAGGAGTTCCAAACAGGATATCGTCGTAGACTCGACGATGGAGGCTGAATAAATTGCTGCAAGCGATGCCGCAAAAGAGGCGGTCTGGATGAAGAAGTTCATTAATGAACTTCAGGTGGTTCCGTTCATTGTTGACCCAATACTTTTGTATTGCGATAACAATGGGTTTATAGCTTTAGCGAAGGAACCAAGGTCCCATTAGAAATCCAGACACATCTTAAGGCGGTATCACCTGATCAGGGAGATCATTGATCGCCAGGAGATCGAGGTACGAAGAGTGGACACAAAAGACAATACGGCGGATCCATTCACAAAGGCCCTTCCTCAAACACAGTTCGAGCGACTTTTTGAGCTATTGGGTATGCGGTACGCCTGCAACTGGCCTTAGTGCAGACGTTGGGTATGCGGTACACCAATTACTGGCCTTTAGTGCAAGTGGGAGATTGTTGAATATGTATGCCCTAGAGGCCATTGTTGTATAGTACTAGTTTGTATAATACATTTTGGAGGCTTGGGATATATATACGGGTTTACGACAGTCTTGCTCGATATAGTAGTATGCTACTTGGTTTGTTTCTATTTTAATATGTGTATATGTTCCTTTTAACATATCGCTAAAAACATATTGATGGAGCCCTTATGATCTTTGTTTGACTACCGGCGTTGTGATGGCGATCACACTACTGGGGGCCGGGTAGTCTATAAGCACATCCTTATTTTGGTCTCTAGTCGTAGGATTATTGAGACAGGGCATCGATACTCCAGAGTAGACTGGTGCATACGCTTCTCTTCCCAGCAAGGGAGATGGTCTGTCCCACAGCCATCAGTACATTGTACTGGAGATAGTATGCAGGTGCTCGTTAAGTTACGAGTATACTGGACAGGACTCTTCGAGAACTGTTGGTTGGTATTATACCTATCGTCAGTTAACAGTTCCCAGATGACATGAGTACAGGTTAGTCCGCTGACTTGACACTGTCACTTCGCCTCGAGTGTGTTCCCACTGTTCTTAGATTGCTACCCTACCACGGCTCTACTGAGTCGTGCAGACAGGTAGTAGTTGGGTGCAGTCCCGAAGCACTTGGAGGCAGTGACGGTTAGACAGGATTCGTCTCTCCCGGTATTGGGAGTTGATATCGCGCTGTGTCTAGGAGAGCCATTACACATAGTCGTCCTTGGCCAGGGCAAGCGAGATTTGCTGGTAGTGTTACTAGTAGTTTCTTACGGTGTTTTGGGCTACACTCCGACACGACTTGTATCGCTATTAGGGGACTGACGTTTACCGCCCCCCTAGGCCCGACATGCAATACTCTCAGACAAACAGACCGGACTATACGGAGATTGTCACATTCAGGCTCAGTAGGAGCTCGGATGGGTTCACCTCATCAGTCTTCTTGTCGGCATCTACCTGGGGACCATTACGTACAGCTAGTACCGCTTGCGGCCTGTGGTTAAACCCACTGCCAGCGTAGTGTCGAGCCTTTAGAGTCCCATACAGAGGGTTACTCGCCTTTGGGCAAAACAGAGTAGAGGTTGCATGGTTTTGCGACGGGGTTCGTTCACATCCGCGCACTTGTGCACGTTTGGTGTCCGGACAGTTATTACTAGCGGGCTTTGGTTTAAGCCAGATCCTAATACTTGTTTTGGGATTGGTTTTATCTCAGTGTATTCGTGTTCCTTAGAACACGGATGCGGGTGTGTATGCACAGTTGACAGAGGCAGAGGCAGAGGATTCTCATTAGGGTTGTTGACTATTTGACTTTGGTTGACTTGTTGACCGTTGACTTTTTCTAAACCCTAATGAGAATGAGAAATATGATTAATAATATTAATTAAGGATTATTGTGTCATGGTTGAGTTGAACATTTGACTTTTGTTGACTTGTTGACTTTGTTGACCGGTTGACCATTGTGGACTTGTTGACCATCATCATTTCATTTCTATGACTTTTGTTTACTTGTTGTTCTTTACAAAATGCAATAAATGCATGAAATGATAATGGTCATTGAAACTAACCATCACAATTCTTAATCATTATTATTATCATCATTATTCTCACTTTTGTGAGCATGGTTGCATTATGAGAGCTCATTCTATCATATTCTTTCTCTCTCCTAGAAAGAAAGCTCTCCCTCTTCCTCTCTCAAGGTTCAAGTGTTCCATGAGTTGGAAATCATGAACTTTTGAGACAAAACCATCATAACTCTTCTCTACTCATTCTAAAGTTCTAGGTTTAGCAAACCAAGCACCTTAGTTATCTCTAGGTTGAGATAGGAGCTCAAGTTCGAGGCCCTCGGGTGGATCCATCTACGGCAAAGAGGAGACGACGAGGAGAAGCCGTTCAAACTACTACAAGGAGCAAGCAAGGAGGAGAACCACCAAAAGAAGAGAAGGAGTTCAAGACCTAGGTATAACCATTCTACATAGTAGCTAAAACTTGTAGTATATTTGTTAGTTCTTGTTTAGAAAAGATCCTTCTTGAATGGTCCATGTTACCTTTTAAGGAAAATTTTGATTTTTACCTATTCCGCCTCCCCGAAAGAACCGGGGTGGGTAACGTGGACCTAACATAACTCAGCAGTACTCATCATAGAGCGCGCCATATTTCATAGGGTGCGATACCTTCTCCCCGATACACCGTTGTGCTGTGGTGTATACGAAGGAGTAAGCTGAGAGAGAATCTCATTCTCTTTTTAAATAATCCAGGAATGTATTGTTCTCCTCGATCACATCGAAAGACTTTAATACTTCTACCCGTATGGTTCTCTAACTTCAAGCTTGTATTCTTTGAATTTCTCAAAAGTTTCAGATTTGTGTTTCAACAGGAACACATGTCCGAATCTTGAGAGAAGATCAGTGAATATAATGAAGTACGAAGAACCAACCTTGGCATTTATAGACATAGGACCGTATACATCATCATGTATCTGTCCCAAGAGTTCAGCAACTCTTTCTCTATTTCTAGTAAATGGATTATTGGTCATTTTACCTTTGAGACAGGACTGACAAGTATCATAAGATGAAAATTCAAACAGATTCTCATATTCATCCTTATGTAACTTAGCTAGTCATCTCGCATTGATATGACCTAGTCTATAATGCCACAAGAAGGATTCGTTCATTTCTGAACTATTCCTCTTGTGTGTGTTCTATATATTTTGAACTGTGGTTTGATTTAGAACGTATATGCTATTATATAACGTGCCTAATCGAATCAACTCTTGATTCAGGAAAATATTCACAACATTATCCTCCAATACAAAATTATATCCTTCTTTAACTGAATAAAGAAAATGATGTAATGTTGTATATCAGGTTTGTTATCTAATAACATTTGTTCATAATCAATGTATTTACCATTTGGTAATACAAGGTGATATCTGCCAACTGTCTTGGCTGCAACAATTGCACTATTTTCTAACTCTTAGAGATATATCACACATCCTCAGTTCTCTACCTTTATGTACCCCATGTAACATATTACATGTGCGGGATCCTGATCCGGTATCACATACCCAAGACGTAGAGGATACTGAGAAACAGTTCTCGGTAATGAACACACCCGAAAAAGATGCATCAACATGCACTTTCTTCGATTGGGTGGCACGAGAATCTGAATATTCGCCTATTTCCTACTCGGACTTATAACAATTATAAGATAGAGCGGAACCAACGTTCCCTAGCTCAGTATAAAAAGCAGGTTCGGTCAATGCATCCATATTATTATCTTGATTAAGGTGTGACATGGTCGCTACTAGGAGAGAGAGATAAGAAAACACTCTGCGTGCACACTTCCAAGATTAGATTGGTTATTATTTTATCTAATCAGGATGGCTCCAACTATTTTTATCATATCTTCCTTCAAACCCTAAAAGGTAAGACTAGCCGAGATTAATTACACCCTACAAGTTCGCCAATCTTTCGGCCAGGCCAGTGTCGGTACTTTAAGGGAGGTTCCCCGTGCTTTCGCACAGACCTAATTAAAATAAACCTTGTTTTCCCAGGGGCGTAACCCCGTTAACACCTTTCTAAACACCTACTTGATCGGCTAATTGTAATGTGTAAAACTTTCCCAGGAGTAACTCTTACTCGCAGTGGGTATCGGGATCCAACTATCTCATAGAAGGCATGCAATCTCATTGCAAATTTCAACACTTGAAATTCCCAATAATATTTTGCCCCTAGCGACTTATTACCTTAACATGGACAACAAATCATAAGCGCTAGCCAAGTTCTACCCATCATTTCCTGATTGAATTAAACCCACCCGCACGACCCTTAACATGGTCAACAAAGTCGTACGACTACCCTTAATCCAATCGTATCATATGCTTATGCAGATAAGCACTAATCAGCTACCGCACACTACGCCTTATCATGGTCAACAAACGTAGCACGAATACTAAGTAGTACTTATCTGAAATGACGGAGGGATACGTTAGGTTTTTAAGAAAACCCTTTGCGTAATGAACTTGATATCGTTGTAGAATCGAGTGATTTTGAAAAGGAGTGTTTTTGAGGCTTTTACTAGTTTTGCTAAAAATGTCACTCCCGGTGAAGGGATCTCGGCTTTTTCCTTATCGAATAAGGTGCAGGATATTTCATAAATACCACTATGTAAAGTAAAAACTATAGAAGCAATCAAAAGACAAACTGAGTGGGTTGTAGCATCTTCCAGTTTCGCTAAAGAGGTCACTCCCGGTGAAGGGATCTAGGCTCTTTCCTTATCGAATAAGGTGCTGGATATTCTACAAGGAATACCACTGTGCAAAGCAAGAACTAGAGCTACCAGTTTTAAAAAAAGTTTCTACAACATCTTTAAGTTTATTTTAGTTTCATTAATCTCATTAATGAAGTCCCATCAATTATGCTTCCTAAGCATCACAGAAGAAACGAAAACAGTAATATTTATTATATATCATATATATAATATAAGCATTCGTCTCAGAATATCAAGTGATCACATCACAGAATAAACAACAGCAGAAGAACATATATGAAATATTGGATATACTAGGAATTCCGTGTTTTAATTTAAGCCAGTATAAAACAAGGGTTCCACGGTCGTGATGAATAGCCAAACCCACATCCCTAGACCTCTATGAGAGCGGCAAGCAATCCTACCAATTCTAGAGTTAGGAGACCTGGTCTCGACTCCTCGAGATGATCTCCCACTAGACCCTAGAATCCGGTTACTTGTGCTCTCCTCCTTGGGTCTATCCTAATGCGAAAAAGTAAATAATATACATCAAATGGTGACATCATTCTCAACCCGGAAGTGCCCCAATAAAAGAATATTACATACAAGCTTTTATATGAATGAAAATGAAAAACTCTCATCTTACATAAAAAAAACCCGGCTATTCAAAACACGACAATCCAATATAACACATCACAGCAACACATAACATCACATGTCATCAACGTAAGTAAATATGTGTATCCCAATTATCGTTGACATATAGCACTGAAATCGGCGATACACCACATATTACACTTACGGTCGCAGAAAAGAAAGTGGAAAACTACAACAATTGGAATCCGCAACCACCTTAGATATCAAAAACCCAATGTATCACATACTTTGGATTTCATGCCTAACAAAATGAATTCCTTAGACATCACATGCCTAACAATTATAAACCCCGCATTTTAGTCTCGATATTGAAAACACTTTCCAATAACCTGTCGGGTAATTCAACAAGATTCCTGATAACCTGATCGAATGCTCGTCGGAAACTTTAGTAGACGGCTGCACCCCCGATGCCGTCGACGAAGTGCAGTAAGGAGGAACACCGCGGCCGCGAGCACCTGAACGAATGCTTTTGACGACGGGGTTCTCCTACAGTCACTTGGTCGGGGATATGGGGTGTGGCTATCTAGTAAGGTTACTCGGCGAGTATCCGCGTACACTACGTAATTGCGACGGACTTTTGATCCACATCAAAATTCCGTGGCAACCGATCAAATGAGACTAAACTGCTAGATTTATAAAATTCAAACTAGTTATCACATAACTTAGTATGTGGATTCCAAATATTGTATCACAATCACAGATAGCTAGACAAAGTTAAACTTTTCGATCGAATAAACAAACACCCAAACTTTCCCAAAGAGCTCAACACTTGAGCGGAGTTCAAAAAGTTACCCAGAACATGCCACAGCTCCTATGAACCATCCGTACAAGGGCCGACCCATGCCTCACTCATGTTGCTACGGAACTGCGGCAAACCCTAGGGTATGACCACGGTTCTGCGATCTAAAAAGTTGAGGTTAGGTATCGTTCTTCTAGAGGGTCCACAGAATCGCTTGCATGATTTTCTGAAAATTTTAAACTCGGAAAAAATCCAACTCTTGGAAAATTTCCAGCGAGGGAAAATATAGGTTATTGATATCCGTTCGAACTTTTTAACATCGTCTAAATAACCCGAATACATGTTAGAATTACGATTACGAAACACTCCGAGTTGCCTTTGCAGAAAGTTAACATCACATGCAAATTTAGCAAAAACAAACAACACCTGAAACACCAAAACCCAGAGACTGGAACACCATGAAAATTTGAAGCCCAAAATCCAAAATTGACCCGGTGAGCTTGGTTTTAAGCCCTATGTGGCCGGCCACATTCAAGCCAAATGGCTTCAAATTTTGCTAGTGTTCATGTTATATCACATACAACATTTTGTACTTGTTTAAAAAAATTTTAGAGCCCTTTAAAAAATCAACAGAAACTAGATCTTCATGTTTCAAGTTTCAGAGAAATTTCGGTTTCGTAATTTAACAAACATCGTTTAAATCTCTAGCATGGCTCTGATACCACTATAGGGTTACCTAGCGTGGCAACGAGGTTTCGGGAGACATCGTCCATGCCAAATTAAAATTTTGCCATGTTAAGGAACCCTAATCCTAGGATGCTTAACTAGAGAATCATACAATATAAGCACTTTATATCTAAGTGAATGCGGAATACAACCTTTGTAGACCGGTCCTTCACTTCTAAAGCTCCGTGTAGTAGTCCCTTTGCTGCGAGTTGTGAAGACCCGGACTCTAGTGAGGGTTCACATGAAGAAATGAATACACTTGCTCAATGTCTTCGAGGTCGAAGAAGATCTACGTCGAGAAAACTCAAGCTCATGCTATCTCTTCACTAATTGTGAGATTAGTGAAGCAAATACCCTAAACTAAATGGCTGATAGTAGAGGATGATGAAGTAGGAATTTTGCTCACTTTAGATTTAATTTTCTCACTAAATTTCATCACTTGACTTGAAGCTAGAAAGCTTTTTCAATGAGGAAGAAGAAGATGAAGCAAGTGATGAAAGAATAATCAAGCGAGGTTAGAAATGCAACCATGGTGAGTGTATGTTATGCACTAACCATTATAGAGACTAAACCATAGCTATAAGTTAAGGTTGGGTTGATAAATATCTTAAGCTAGATAAAAGAGTGGACCAAGTCAATGCAAACTACAAGCTTTGAACCATGACAAAATATCCACAATTTTGAATTTGCTTGAAATAAATATAAACCATAACATAAACCCTAGCATGGTATAAGTCTCATACATACATGTTGCATGTGTAACATAGCATGACACAACAATATATATGATACAACAATATATATCACATATATATTTTGTGTGCAATGAAAAAAATTAACATATATCATATATATGTTAAGTGTATCATAAGTGAGAAAAAGAAATGCTTAATTGGGCTAATATTAGTTAATGTAATTTAATATATCAAATATATAATTTTACATTAAATTATTAAATCAACACTTGATTTAATAATCTGGCTATATCACATATAACCGACTAATATCAAGTGTAACAACTTATCGAATCAACACTTGATCCGATAACCCGGCTATATCACATATAACCGACCTATGTCACATTTCGCTAGAATAGAATATGGTATCACATACACGTATTAATCTCGGTCCTGCACATATCACATATGTGCTTCTACTCCGTTTCGCATGAACCAGGAAACCTCTGTGTAGGACTCTAAAGACTCGTCAATACGTCGGCAGTAGGTGATGATCATATCAAACACCCACAAGCCGCAAGCGGTCTGCTAAACGTAACGTCCAACCGAGTATTGAGCGATCAGAAGATCAACAAGCAAGCCTGCTCATACTCCTGCGAATCCACTCAGTAACACTACCGTACAGTCTGGTCTCTTCGTCTGATATGTCGCATATTATAGCCTGGGGGTGGTATAACGCCAGACCCCAATATCCTGATAAGTCATGCCGATGCAAGGTACATAACGGTTTGAGAAACTACTGATAACACTTACCAGTAAATCTCAGCAACCCTAGACAGGGATTTCTTGTTATGGCCAATCGAGCATAGTGCAACATCAATTCCCAATACCGGGAGAGACGAAACCCCTCCTATTGCTCATTGCCTCCATGTGACTCGTTACTGTACCTAAAAACCACCTTTTTGCACGATCTCTTGACCGTGGTATAGTGGAAATCAAAGCACAGTGGGAATCACACAAGACTCTATAACGATCTCGGGTCTACAGACTAACCTGTACCAGTGTCACCAGAGAACTGCTATCCGACGATAGGTATAATACCATCTAGAAGTTCTCGGTGAGTCCGTCCAGTGTACCCAGTCTCCACTGAGCACCCGTATACCTTCTCTGATGTCAAACACCAATGGATGTGGGATCATCCATCGCCTATCGTATGGGTCGAGAAGCGTATACGCTAGTCTACTCTGGAGTATCGATGCCCTGTCTCGATATTCCCACGACTAGGAACATTTGAAGGATGTACTTACCGACTACCCTGTACCTACAAGTATGATCTGCATCATAATCCTGGTATTCAAGTACTCATCCTAAGGGCTTTATCAACATGTAATAGAGAGACAATAAGTGTACATGTTAAGATAAAGTGCAACCAGATAGCATACTATCATGTCGAGCAAGAAAGTCCTCCCTATATATGTCAAAGCATCCACTACAATATACATCACATGTACAGTAATGGCCTCTAGGGCATACATATTACTAACACCTTCGATGATTTCGGGTTCAAGTGGGTTTTTTCACCTGACTGCTGGACATGCCTGTAGATCCGTCATCATTCTTTTGGTTTTTGCTGAAAGAACGACTTCCCATGGAGTTTCTTCCACGAGTGAGCATAATTCCCCCGGCGCTTCCATCTTTTTTGAAGTGTGCTTCTGGGGTGGGTTTACCCTCTAGTTATCAGACAACGTGAATTTTCCCTGTTTATACTGGTTCTCGACCAAGTTTTTGAAGACATAGCAATCTTCAATTGGGTGGCTCACCATTCTGTGATAGGAGCAGTAATTAGGGTTATTGACATCGCCGGGTTGCGGTGGACGCCGCGAGCCTGGCAATGTGATGAGTTTGTTACGCATTGCCAATTCGAATAGTCTCCTTGTCTTGTCGCAGGGAAACGAGTAAGCACGTCCTAGTCTTTCTTCCAACGATGGGCGCGGACGCACGTTGTTTTGGCTAGCAGCCGGTTTTGGGCCACTCGGTTGTTTTTGCGTGTTGGCAATGAAGGCCGCTTTCTTTTTACCCTTGTTATTTTGAAGGTCCTTATTTGAGGAGGAAGGCCCGTGGCCCATCCGGTCCATTTGGGCCAGTTTATTGATCAGAGCCTAGAAGGTGGTTAGTTTGAAGAATGTCATGAACTGGGACACAGTCGTTTGAGGATCAAGAGTCCCGATGAACATGCCCATGGCTGGAGATTCTTCAATACGTTGTTTGCACTTAGACCATAGGTTCCGCCACCGAATTGTGTATTGAACCCAAGTTTCTCCTGGCCTTACCCTGGCATTAATTAATGCGATGATTGGAGTGCGCTCGCTCGTGCTGGAAAACCGCTGTGTGAACAACAGTTCCATTTCTGTGAATGTCTTTACGGAGTCATTTCGGAGCTCCGAGTACCATTCAAAGTCCGTTTCTGACAGGCTGCCAACGAACTAGCAAAGTAATAGTTTGTCGTCACCTCCTGTGTTGCCGCACAGAGCTCTGAATTGCACGACGTGCTGATGAGTGTTGCATGTCCCTTTGTATACATGGAATTTGGGGATCGTATACCCTGACGGGTACTTGATTTGATCATACTAGCCTGGATATGGTCGCCCAGTTCTGACGATTTGACCAACCGCTTCATTAGCTTGATGAGCTCTTATTTGTTGATCAATATAATCATTAATAGTAGCCTTGGAGATCATTTCCTCCTTGGATGTTGATAAAGCCGGAAGAGGGTTCGATATTTCCCCTCTGTCATCCTCGATGATTATCGGTGGATCCTCTGCTGGGGGTTCTGGTTGGATCATCATTCCAACAATGTCTTGAAACAAGAGCGTCATCTGCTTCATGTTAGCAGCTTGTTCAGTGGCTTCTTTGTCTTTTTTTTTCGAGCACCCTTCGCAGGAACTCTGTATCGGTCTCCTGCTCATGGCGTTGTTCGGCTTCTTTGTCCGGAATTTCTTTCTGTCCGGTAAGCGCTGCCATTTTGGTCAGCATTTCCTGGAAGTTCTGTTGTTGCTTCCGAGACTTAGTCAACCGAGTTTGCGGTCGGTGACTCGCCGAAGCACGGCTTTCTTCTTTCCCAGAAGCTATGTAGAGCGTATGTACTGTTATGCCCCCGGCCTTAGGGTGTTTGGGTCCATCGCCTTTGGAATTTGCCGTCGGTGGTAGGATTTTCTCCAGCCTCATCCTTTTGTGGGAGGTTGAAGTTGAAGGAGCCGTTGTAACAGGCTCCCATGTAGAAGAAGTCCCTCGCTGTATGATTTGAGGAGTGGTCCTTTTCTTGCCGAGCCTTCAATTTCTTCGGCCAACGAGAGTAGTTCTGGTCAATTACAGAGTCCTGGACTTTTCGCCAGACCCTATGAATTTGAGAGGAGATCCGCTGATGGGGCCTCTCCGATTTGCTTGAACAGTAACCTCTGCAGGTGGGGGCAATTTTTTTAGCACCGCCATTGGAGAGTTCTTGCGCACTCTCCTGAGCAGATCAAAGTTGTTCCCGGTTGGAACAACAGCGTCAACTTCCATAATTGGAGCTGGCGGAGTAAGTCCAGAGAGGGAGTTATGCCCAACTTTTCTCACTCGGCGCCAGTGGTGATGTCGAGCGTGCCTTGCAGAAGGGACCGCCTCAGTTTTGGAAGCGGCTTCTTCATCCCCCCGGCTTTACTGAGGGGTTGCTGTTGGTGACAGCCTATTGAAAACTGACGTCCTTGTTAAAGTTTGTGGAGGGCCGACCAATCATTCAAAGACCGACTTTCTGATGGGGGAAGCGCTTTTGACGGCTTTGCCCGTAGCAGGAGTTAGGAGGGCTATCCAATTTGGGGCAACCCCTTCAGGTATCACAAGCCTCTTTGCGGGCCCGTTTGGGTTCTTGCTCAGCCTGTTGAAAATTGAGACGGCGGATTTGGACGGCCCGTTGAGAGGGGCCATTGTGGTCGCCAGTCGATCGAAGACCGACCTTTTAGGAGCTTCCTCTTATGGCGTTGAGGCACCAAAACTCATCGGTGGGAGCATGGTCCCGATGAATAGTCTAGTAGTGGCTTGCGTAACTTGCCCCACCGGCATTGAAAAAATAGAGCCCGCGTTGGGCCCGTAGGTCACTCCTCCATTTGGGGTGGAGCGAGAGTTGCTGTTGCATGAAATGCATTGGGAAGCCATCGATTTTTCTCTGCACAGGAGTAAGACACCAAATTTTAGTACCTCGAGTCTAAGGGCAATCATAGCGAACCGCGATTTTGTTCGCGAAACACGACACACGAAGTGTGCAGTGGAAAGAGGAAAAGGTCCTACCGGGCGTGCCATAATCTGTTCACCACCGAAAGACAAGGCCGAGACGTTGGGACGTCTGGCCTGAATTTGGGGGCAGATGCTATTTGGACTTATCCATATACCTCTCCGAAGATATCGAGTAGATTTATGGTACCATATATCGGAGGTTTGGACAGACGCGACCGTTGTAGCAGACTTCATCAGATTCCCTCTCGTTTGTGAGGGGTTTCTGATTGTGGGGACGCTCTTCCCTGTAGGCGTAAGCCTATGCAGTTAATTACGTTATCGCATTGCGATAACCACTTTCTCCTTCTCCAGCAGTTCGTGTGTTATTTTTGTTTATTTTGGTTGCCCGTGGATTGTATATGGAGACTAGTTTATGTCGTCGCCCGTAGGACGCGGATTAGTCCAAATCCGTATATTTTAGATTTGGGTTTTGGTCAAAGATT
This sequence comes from Agapanthus africanus, assembly GCA_030015575.1. Classification (NCBI taxonomy): domain Eukaryota; kingdom Viridiplantae; phylum Streptophyta; class Magnoliopsida; order Asparagales; family Amaryllidaceae; genus Agapanthus; species Agapanthus africanus. Next base: position 301,781,819 of record JASDDO010000014.1, on the reverse strand, counting down.
TGCTTGACGAGGTTTTGAACATAGGTTGTATATTCCTTCAGTTCAAAAAAAATATTTTTGTTTTATTTAAAGACCGTTAATCTAGTTTGAGATTAAGATCAACTTAAATATATAAGTGAGCATTTAGGCTCTGTTTTTTCTTTTGCTAAGAATATGTTAGTCTTATTTGAGACTAAGATCAACTTAACAACATTTTAGGATCATTTTTACTTAAGATCCAGCAAAAGAGCATTTGGGCTCAGCTGCAAGAAAACTTCAGAGACTTAGCCAATTTGGGCTTAGTCTATTATTTTTTTCCAAAAGTGCTAAGCACTTATTTGGGCTCTATTTGTTTAGCCCCTTTTTTTTTATGAAAAAGTGCTAAGCACTTGTTTGAAGGTTTTGCCGCTCACATGGGTATCATGTGAAGCATTCAGTTATGGGCGCTGCCCAATGAGTGTTGAACACTTTAGTCGTTTTGACTAATCATGAAGTGCTAAGAACTTTTTATAGCGTTAACGTGAGGTGCACATGCAGCGTTGGGCGCTGCCTAATCAGTGCTATGCACTCAGCAGTTTTGGCTGCAAATGAAGTGCTAAGGACTTTAATTCAGCGCTCTCGTGTATTTCACGTGAGGCGTCGGCCTTCTGTCTTGGGTGCCCATGTGGGAAGCACGTGAGGCGTTGGGCCTTTGTTTGAGAGCGTCCACGTGGGAAGCAGTGAGGCGCTAAGTTTTTTTTATATGGAGATTTAATCTCTATTGATGTTTTCAGAGAGGTTAAACCTCTGTCAATGGTATTTTGACCATTAACGATCACCAAAACCACTATTTTTTTAAAGGATTTTGGGTTGAGTTTTTAAAGAACTAAGTTCTTGATTTGAAGGAACTAAGTTCCTGGAGTATTATGGACTCCATCTTCTTTCTTTTTAAACTTGTTCTTCCTTGAATATTTGATTCTCAAGAACAAGATCTTCCTGATGAGAATTAAATTCTCACTTATGGGAGACTTGTCTTGTGGATCTCAGATCCAGAGAAAGAAATAAGTTCTTTTAAAAGGGTTAAACCCTTGGGTGTGATATGATAGGTAAATGAGATATTTTTTATCTCTTCTTTTTTCATTACTTAGGGTTTTTGAGTGGGAGGATCTTCTTCTTTGAGAATTGAATTCTCTGTTCTGTTGAGAGCTTACTGTATTTTTTCTGCAGAAGTTTTTAGGGGGTTCCCTCTCTCTGTCTTTTTTCTCTATGGTGTGGTGTGGTGTGTGAGACTTGAAATCTTAGGTCCTTTATATAGCAGAGGCGAGTTTGTTAGTTAATATTGAGAAAATCTCTTATAGAGAGATTCCAATTGATTTAATTGGACTCAAAATTGATTTGGGAAATTTTACCCACCATTGGATCTTTGATCCAAGGACTTCTGTTTTTTTTGTTTTTAACAAGATTGGAGGAAATATTTTCCCATATATAGAATTTATTCTGTCAAGTGGTGGTTTTTTTAATCACCATTGGATTTTTGATCCAAAGGTTCTCTGTTTTACAAAGCACATATTTCTTTTGTTTAGAAAAATATAGGGAAACATTTTCCCATTTCATTGGATCTTTGATCCAACAATTTTTTTTTCGTTTAGAAAGATTACGGGAATATTTTCTCTTAATAGAATTTTATTCATCATTTGATGATTTATCATCACCGTTGGATATTTGATCCAACGGCTCTATTTAACAGAGAGTATCCCAGTTTTTAGGGAAATATCCCCTTTAGAATTTAATTTTACTTGGCTTTAATTTGGGCGCCAGTGCTCATGTGTTATGCACGTGGGCGCCGCTTAAGAATTTGATTCTAGGCGCTTCTGTGTTTTGCACATTGGTGCCCACGTGAGGAGCACGTGCAACGCCATATAAGAATTTAATTCTTATATAATAAGCGCTCCTGTGCTTTGCATATTGGCGCCCATGTGAGGAGCACGTGTGGCACCATATAAGAATTTAATTCTTATATAATAAGCGCTCCTGTGCTTTGCACATTGGCGTCCACGTGAGCTTCACGTGCGGAGCCACCATAGGATTTAATCCTAAGCGATTGGCGCTGGCGCCCTCGTGATGGGCACGTGAGGCGCTGCCTCAAAACTTAACAGAGCTTAGCTCTTTTTTGTATTGTTTAAATTTTGGGGGAACATCGGCGGCCTGGACATGAGTGGTGGGGCCCGTCTTTGTTTTGTGATCTTCTGACTACTTGAGTATCTCTCTGACACAATTTGTTTCTTATAAATCTTCTGAATTGTAATCTAGAGTTTTGGAGGGAATATCAAGCTTTAAAATATATCACATCAACTCTTTTTAAAACACTCATCACACCGTGTCCACTTGCACATCCACTTGCCCACTCGATCAAATGTGTTCTCACATGTATCACGGCTGGTTCATGCACCAAAAATATGAGTTCATACTAAAAAAAAGAGTATCATGTTAGACCATTTTAGTTCTTTTGTTGCACACACTTGTTTTGTTACAAAAACTCATTGAATAATGATCGGTTCTCTATCCCGGTTGCAGTATCGGCTCAAATATGTCATATCTGTGCATGTTGTGCGTGTTTCCAGTGTTTTTTCATGAATATCTGTATCCTGTATTTATTGAGCAGACACTGGTTAAATAGCACCGATTATTCACAAAAATGATATCGAATGAGCGGTATTAAATGCAGTTATTCGTGATGAACAGATACCGCCAAACTGAATCTAACCTTTCATTCAAATGGTGTTGTTTCCAGGAAGACGATAACGTATTTCTTCTTGTAATTTCGGATTAATTTGTGTATATTTTGTGTATAAAGCTAAAAATTTCTGAAAACCAAAACAAAAATCGAAAAATTTCAAAAAATCAAAACAAAAATCTAACTCTTTTTAACGTTTATTCTCTATATTTTTGATCTGTTATCACTTTGAGATTCATTAAAAAATTTAAAGTATAAAATTGGGACACTATAAGAAAATTGAGCAAACTGTAAAAACTTGGAACCTTAATTCATTTATTTGGCCGCCCGTTTACTCAAATTAGCGGCCTAGCTTGCCCAGATTGCCCTAATTTTTTTTGTATACTCTATTACTCTATTATTTCTCCATTTTTGTACCATGAATTTTACAATTGTGTTTGTGCATCGGATTGGCCATATATATCGCTTTTTCGCTAAAAATATTCGTTTTCCGACATTTTCAGATTTCAACGAAGTTGCGAGCAGTGATCGTGCAGAGCAAAATAGATTTTCAAGACTAAAGCAATAGTGAAGTACAATGCCAAAGATCCGGATAGTTTGACCCGCACAAGTGAATATTCAAATACTCGTGAATCAATTCAACGTGGGTTTCTTAACACAAAAATTTCGGTACATATTTTTCTATCTCCTTCTCACTCAAATCCGACGCTCCAATATTCTATTTTTGCAGGATTCTTTGATAGTTCGCCGCCAAAAGCATAAAGTGATTAACCCGTATTTGTTGCAGCGCCAAAGCCTATTTTCAAAAATGATTGTTTGATGTTCTGAACAACCTTTCTATTGATTGCGCATTATATCTATTAATACGGATTTAAGGGTAAGTAAACCCCACAAAATACGGTAAAGGATTTTATCACCTTTTCCCGTGGCCCACAAATCACGAAACTGAGCATAAACTCTTACCCACACAAATTTTAAAAGAAATTAGACTTTCAGTTTTTAAGGACTTCGTGCACATTAGGAGGAATTAACTGTGTTTAGAACACCGCTTAACGTTATATTGTTCACGGGGTGTCTAGGCAAGTGTTCACTGCGCAACTGCCAAAAGAGAATGGGTTGCTATGAATTAAGGAATTTTACAAAAGCATTGGAAAACCTCCCCTTATCTCTGCACTTACCTGGTTTCATGATCAGTATAACTTGAGCCTGTTTCTCGACTCAGTTTTACTTCGAAAATTAAGTTCTAGAGCAAGTCTAGTTGACATAGGTGAACCTTAGACTGATTGGGTGTGTGGTTATCGTGTCGTGATTGATTTTTTTTTTTTTACCTTTTTGTGTGTATAATTTCTATTCATTCTCTTGTTAATAACTAACAACAAAAAAAAACATTCACCTCCTTTTTCATCTCCTCTTCTTTTCACTATTCTTATCATGGATAACTCAAAATGACCAACTCTTGCCGAGCTTTGGTATCCTCAACCAGATATTTCATTATATGGTTCTTGCTTTGGTAGAACTTCCAACGATGCATCCATACCCAAAATTTCTTTGAAAGATCGAATAGAAGCTTCTAGAAAAACCAATTGGACACCACACTCAAATTCCAATCAACCGTTTCAAACTTTCCCACCATCTTATGTTGATATTTCTCTTCAGGCTAATGTGGCAACTTTTAAATCTATGTCCATCGCTGATCATAGTGATAAAGCCCGTAGCCAACAATTCAATCAATTCCAATTCTACCCAACTTTCACACCGTCCCAAGACATTGCTTCTGAACATAAAATAGGGAGTTTCACGTATCCAAATGAATTCGAATATTTTATCGGAACCCTTTCCCAAACCATGTCTAGTCTTGAAAGATCATTAGAAGAATTTCGGGTAGCTTCTTACTGACAGATAGAGAATTAAATTCATCCATGGCCGCACTCATACAACCTAACGAACCATCGGCTAGTTCCCAATGAGCTTAAGATTTTACAATGTATGACGAGGCAATAAGACAAATTGAGGATTTAAGTAGTGAAACTGAGCCATGTATCCTTCAAAATCAAACCTACACGTTTCCGATTGAACTTCACATCTCCAATTCTGAAAATCTATCGAGTAAACCAAATGATTTACCAATTGATCATAGCATGTTTGATGAGTTGTACGACTACGATGTGTTTGATTTATCTGATTGTGAATGGACCCTTTCAAGTGAAACCAATACCACTCATTTTGATCTCTACATCTCCAATCTAGAAAAATAATCGAATGTGATTGAAAACCATGCTTTTGTTGAGATGTCTAAGAAATTTAAGTTTGACTTGATTGAGAATATCGATATTGGGGGAAATTTTGATGATGAACACACAATTTTGGATGAGTTTTTCTCACCAATTCAACACTTTACTTTGAATCCGTGTGGGCATCATCCCGAACCATTAACTGCTTTTCCTGAACCACATTTTCATTTTTTTATATTATTGACGATGATTTGACGATAATATTGTGGAGAATTGTGAGGATATCTTTGAGGATGAACTAGTTTTATTGGATGAGTTAGATTTTCTCATTCATCATGTCCCTAAATATCCTCCTGAACATTCAACCGATACTATTCCTCAATTACTTCCCTCCATTTTTTCCATTGTTTCCAAATTGCAAGAAGACTTGTCACCTTCATCTCTTACATCTGGTTCACCAAGTTCGGTCGTCCCATATTTTCTTACGAATCTTGAAAGGTTTGATCCCATTTCTCAAAGTGTTAATGAATTAGTGCAGTTAAATAATTCCAGATTTAGACTTTGATCATTAAAGACTGCACTGATTTAATCAATCAATGTACAACCTCAAGTGCGTGCTCCATTTCTTTCTCCCTTTCATTCATCTTTTCATTTCCATCTACCGAGGCCGTATACCACTTTCATCTATACACATTCTCGCGTATTCTTCATTTCCTTCCTCCGCTCGTTCTTTCTCCAACCTTGGCCTCATCATGATAAAATTTTTGAATGGTTGGTGTTGACTTTTGGTCTATGTAAGACATTGTATAGATTGATGATGTTCTCTCCCCCTAAACTTTGAACTTCAATGCTTAAATAGTGGAAACACTGTTTCTATTAAGTTCAGGAATGAATTTTTGTGTATATATTTTGTCTTTCATTTAAAAAAAACCGACAATTTTGTTACTCTCAACAATTTTGATCTCTTTGTGTGGCGTGACAATCAGGGCATTATCAAGTTTAAGTTTAGGGGTATACTCGGTAAGCTTTCTATCTTTGCATTCATGTATAAATTCTGCATTTGCATATATATTTGAAAACCCATAAAAATCGAACCAAAACATAAAAACTTTGTCGTCATGTTAGCTAGTGAGAAAGCTAAGATTCAAAATACCGACGGTTTAGTTTGATAAGATAGAAACAACTAAATCCTATTTTTATATATTGAAAACCTAAATATAACCCTCCTTTGAGTTTAACCATACCTAATATATGTCTTTGCATCACACAACACGTGTCGTAAGTTACCAATACCACTCCTTTTGATTTCTACATTTCCAATCTAGAAAAACAACCGAGTGCGATTTGTGATCCACCGATTGAAAACCATGTTTTTGATGAAGTATCCGAGAAATTTAAGTTTGACTTAATTAAGGATATTGATATTGGGGATAATTTTGATGATGAACCCATAATTTTGGATGAGTTTTCCTTACCAATTCAAGACCTTCTTTCAAATCCATATGGGCATCATCCCGAATCATTAACCGCTTTTCCTGAACCCCATTTTCTTCTTGATATTATTGATGTTGTTCATCACAGAAAACTGCATTTTAATACCGCTCATTCATTATCTATTTTGCTATATATCGGTACTATTAATCAGTGTCTGCTCAGTAATTACAGTTTACAGGTGTTCGTGATAAAATACTGGATACACATTCAAAATCACGGATACAACGTTTGGGGGCTGACACTGCAAACGGAACATAAAAACGACTGATATCCGAAGAGCTCTTTTGCAAATAATCATGTGTACATTTTTGTGGTCCAACACAACACAAGTGTGCACTAGCTCTTTGATGCATGGACCTAGAGAGGGGGCTGCCCAAAGCACTTGTGGTGTGATGCGCATTGAATGGGTATTGAATACTTAAAGTTTTGATTTGATTTATGGCATCTTGTTCCCTCCAATTCTCTGCATGCAAACCAGGCTAAAACAGACAAAACTAGCAACACCAGAGTGATATTGGGATGCATACATGTCTACACAACAAACACGGGACCAAGTGCTCGGAATTTGGCCGAGCACATGGCTTCCAAAACCGGCCTGTCCGGCCCCACCATCTCCAATGAGCCCCAGTTTTCTACAGAGCCTCCCTTGATGCCACGTCACCTTATTTTTATTGTTTGTTTATTTTTCTTTGGTTCTTATAAAAGCAGAACCAGTGAGCAAAGGAAGGCTCTTTATCTCATTCTCACATACGTCCATAGTTTTGTTAGTTTCTTTATTTTTCGTTTAGCTTAAGGGTGAGTGGGTTTCATCATTGGTTTCTTCTTCTTCTCTCTTGAAGCTTTTTTTGGAGAGCTTCATTAAGGAGGTTGAACAAGTAACCAAAATCTTGTAATCTCTTTCTTCAAGTGTAATAATATTTGTGTTTCTTTGTTTACTTGCTTCTTTTCTTTACTTGCTTTTCTTTTTATGATGCTTAACTAATCTTTCATTGGTTGTGGTAATGGTGAGGAAGTGAGATGAAAGGCTTTTGCCTCCTCCACCTCTTGTTTATGTTTCATGTGCTTAAATTTATGATTCTAACTTAAATATTGTTTATGTATTGATATGATGTGGTGTTTTGAAACATGGTTACTTTGTAACCTACTCATATACCATATTCATTCCCTTTCCCCATTTCAATGTTTAAGTTAAAATCAATTTAGTGTTAAGGTTGCTAGGTTTGGATATCGTATTTTGTGATCAAGTGTTTGACAATCTCTTGGTTTCATATACGATATACCATCACAAACACCTAGCAAACTCAACACTAAAATCAATTACTCTCACTCACTAATTGTGTTTTTTTTGTTGTGGTATGCTTGCTAACCCTAGTGTTTAGTGTTGAAACCCTAAGCTCGGACATACAAATGGTAAGTGATCAAAACGGACTCGTTTCGTGCTTTAGGGAGAATATCTGAATTTGATGACTTGTGCCTCGCAACCGTTCGACAAGTCATGCTTCATGATGGGATCAACATGAGAACGAACAACTCATGAACAAGGGAACGTCGAGAGAATCGTCGCGATTCAAACTTCCAAGCCAAAGCTGCAACCATTCTTTCTTACTTGTTTTCCTTCTTTCTTTGTTTTCCGTATTTTAGTATTCTTTTTATATTTTTGTGACAAAACCAACCATTCATTAATTTGTTGAACCTTAAAAGACAAGACTTAATACACATTTCCATATGGATCGACCCGTACTTGCCGGCTCGCTACAACACGCCGTACACTTGCGGTTATAAATAGTAAAACGAGAACGATATCGTGTGCGCATTCCGTTTCCTTCATTTCATATCCGTTTCCGTAACATACGCGTTTGCGCGCGTGGGTGAGTTCCCAACAAGTTTTTGGCGCCTTTGCCGGGGAATTGTTATTAGGAATTGTTATTTCTGGTTCGTACCAACTCATTAACTTTTAACTCAATTTTTTCAAAACTAACAATACGACATTTTTTTTAACTTGTTCTCTGTCTTTACTGTCTGCTATCACTCTGTAATCCAACTTAAAAATCAAGTTATACCATAAGGGCACTTAGCTTGCCTAGATAACCCACCAAAATTTCCAGCACCTAACTCCTAAACAAAACCGGCGACATCCAAGGAAAGTCCGAGCTCGCCGGCTCATTAGGGGTATTTTTGGTTTTTTCTTTTTTGTTGATCTCCAGTGCAGTGTTTGTACTCTATTGGTATTGTTTGATTTTATAATTTTGAGTGTGCAGGAATTGGGGCATATATATAGCTTTTTGACACTAAATATCATATTTTCTGACATTTCAGGTTTTTAAGGAATTACAACCAGCGATCGTGCGGAGCGAGCCTCAAATTCAATTATAAAACGTTAGTGAAGTACAGTGCCAAAGATCCGGATAGTTTGACCCGTGCAAGCAAGAATTCAAATACCCGCAATAACTTCAAAGGGGTTTCTTAACCCAAATCGCATCGGTACGTATTTTCTAACACATTCTTCTCGAATCTGACGCATTCCAATATTCCTATCTTATGCAGGATTCTTTGCACAAACTTGCACCCAATGGTACAGAGAACTAACCGTATTTGTTGCAGCGCCTAAACTTAAACTGAAAAAGAATTGCTTAAATTACTTGATTTTTTGAATTCTTTTATTGAATGCGCATTTGCATCTTAATACATAATTAAGGGCAAAATGACCAAACAAGATACGGTAAAGGATTTCATCACCTTTTCTCCGTAGGCCACAAATTATAAAACTGCATTCTTGCATACCCACAGTAAGTTAAAATCAACTAGACTTTGAATTTAAGGGCATCACGCTCATTAGGAGAAGTTAACTGTGTTTAGAAGACCGCTTAACGGTATATCGTTCATGGGGTATCTAGGAAAGTGTTCAATAGAAAGGGTTGTCTAATTAAGAAACTTCGCGAAAGCGTTGGAAAACCTCCCCTTCTCTCTTGCACTTACCTGGCTTCGTGATCCGTATATCTTGAGCTCGTTTCTCGACACAGTTTTATTTCGACAATCAGGTTCTTGAGTAGGTCTAGTTGACTAGCATACCGTAGACTGCTAGGGGTGTGATATTCTTTGTGTTTGTGATATTTGTGAATTCTTGTTAATATGGGTGATACACAATTTACTTCAATTTCTCATGATTCTTATTCTTTTGTTTATACTCATTCCCAATTCTTTTGTTCAAACTGCCACAATTCTTCACACATTCATGAAAACTGTCCTTTTCTAACGGGTAACCAACCGTCCGAGAGTTTTGCTAATGGTCACCCACCTAACACTCTTGAGCCCAGTCTCACTTCTATTAGAGACCTAATGATCGAAGATTTAGAGAAAGAGGTCCGACAGACTGACTGCTTTAGCATCACAACCATCACAACCCCTTCAACCCGAAACAATTGAACCATCATTAGGGAATGATAGTAAGATGGATGCTAGGTTGACTGCTTTAGAGAAGGGTATTGAAGTGATGACTACGGTCGAGAATCAAACAGCTACAACGCCAGCCCTGTGTATACAACAGTCTGAGCAATTGTTTCACGCTCAAGCTCAATCTTTGGCTAGAATTGAAGAGCATGTAGCTGTTGTGATTCTCAAGAGTGAACACGGTCAATTAGAACCACATAGTGTTGATATATGTCATCTAGGAAGTCACCCAAGTAAGAAAAACGATCAAACGAATTTTGATGATTTCGTAGATGATAATGCAAATGAATTGACTGAGTGTTATCAGGACACACAAGAAAGTCCTCTTCCTGATTTGTACATTCCAATTTTTGAGGAGGAGTCTTATGATTTTGACGGGTATGGTTTGGATAAAGTGTTAGAAGAAATCAATGATCAGGAACCCACGATTTTTGTATCACCTAAACATATTGTTTTGGAAGAAACGTTAGTGTGGGAACCTATTTTTTTGGACGACATATACATACCCATTTGTGAATGTGATAGGGGAGAAATTGTATTGGGAGAGTCTGTGAGCTATAGTGATCAGAATAGAATTGTGAAAAATCATAGGGAGGAAGACAACTTTGAAAAATATTATTTCATATCGAGTTTTGAGGAAATTTTTGCGGATGAACTTGATATTTTAGGTGAGTCTGAGTCAGGATCAATTTGGGAACATCCTAGGAACCTTTCTTTTTCCGAACTTTTTGCGGACAGACTCCAGGTTTTACACGAACCTGACTTCGAAACTCAACATGCGCTTCTTGAACATTCAATTCATTCATGATACAATTTTTTGACATCTTCAAAACTCCATCTTCATCTTCAGCGTTTTCTGATCCCTACTTTTACACGCGCATGCCCTTCACTAACATCTAACATATTCTTTTTTTCTTTTTCTTCTTTTTATACATATTCTTTTACTAGCCATTGCACTATATAGACAAAATCTTTATGTTTTTGGTATTAATTTCTGGACTAACCCAATCGTTTCACCTGTATATATTGTAATTAATCTTAGGTTTTTTTCTTTGAATAAAATTTTCACCCTGATGTATAAGTCTAGCTACCAGAGATGGGGACAACGATGAGGACATCGTAAAACTCAAGTTTGGGGGTGAGCACTGCGTTTATTTTGCTACATCATGTGTATATTCTGCATTGCATACATATTTAAAAAACCCATAAAAATTAATTTTTTTTATAAAAACATAAAAACTTTGTCGTCAAGTTAGCTAATAGGGTAACTTATATTGTTATTCCGAAAAATTTAGTTGATATATTAGAAGTAACTATGTAACGCCTTGAAAATTCGTTTAGGTTAATTTCGTGTTAATTAGCGATAATGCGTGTTTTTCATAAAACTTCGTTAATAACTATTTCCACATAGATTGGAATAAATCTATTTTTAATTTGGAAAATATGTAATTATATATATAATTGTGTTTTATTAATTAACCTTTAATTTATTGTTCGCATATTTATCTAATTTTCTTAACTATTATTTTTTCTAAGCAAAATTTTAGTTTAGCATGCACAACCCTATAATTACCCTAGGTTAATATTGTAACATGCCTTTCATTTTAATTCTTATGGTTCTCAAATTCCTTTTAAAAACCAAAACAAATAAAGAAAATAAATAAGAAAAGAAATGAAAAGAAAGGCATGGGGCATTAAATAGGCATGTGAAACTTTGACTTTTGCACCCATACCCTCACACACTCTCTCTCTCTCTCATTCCCAGCAGCAGCCCCCTTTCCCTTCATTTCTTCTTCTTCTCTTAAAATTCAAGCCTTCATCTCCATTAAAAATCCCTCTTTTCATCACAAAATCTCATGCTTATCACTTCAAAACAATCCCTTGTTGGTTCTTGAAGCAAGTCTTAGCTTTAGGAGGCAAGGTCAGCAAGTTTGAGCCATCACTAGACCAACTTGAGGTATAAAGCCAACCTTAATTACCTTTTTCTAAACTTGTAGTTTATTTAGCTTAAAGTAGTGTTTAAGTGGGATTTAATGCTAATTATGTGGTTTAAGTGGAGATTAGGTCAAGTTAGGGTTATTATGGCTTGATTAGCTTAACTAAATGTTGTTAGTGTTAATTAATCCAAGTCTTTTCACCAGATTGCACTAAAACACCATATTGTATTAATTTAGTGTTTAATTAGAATTTTAGTTAAGAATTATGTTCGTTTTGGGTTATGCTTTTAAACCAGATGCTTCAGGCAAAAGTTGCAATTACTGGAGCTTAGTTACTGGACTAGGATCACACACCCGAAGCACGAGACCTCCTTTCCCCTCTGAGGCCGCAAATTTAAGGGTTCTGGCCGCAAATTGCGGCCGGAGTATGGACCTGAGTGTCGGGGTTTTGGTTGTGGGTGTCTGCTGTATATTTAAGGCCTTTGGTACCTGCAACTTTTTCCAGTTCCACTCGTATCGAAATCTGGGACCATTTACCTTATTTTTAGTACTTTAGACTTGCGCGATACATACGTTCCGAGTTTGGGTTTGGTGTTTTCTGTGTATCACAGCATGTCGGGGTGGGTTCAGATGTTAGCACACACGTTTTGGTGCTTCGAGTGCACAAGCGTTTAGCTTGCGACGCTAGTTTCTTGTATGGTTTTGATATCGCGTTTTGCAGGATATTAGCTTATGTGGGTTGATTTGTGTAATTCTAGGATCGGTCGTGAAGACATCAAACGCGGCGCGGAAAGGAAAGGCGGTGATTGGATCAGACTAGCGGAGGCATTCCGGTGAGTAGATGTACACATCTACAAGGGATTCGTTTGGATGGCGCAAGACGCCCGATAGTTCGAATTTCGTTTAGTAGTTACACTTATGTGTAGTTCATAGTTAATCATCCCGTTGCATTGCATCATTTATCATATATATACTGTGATAGTATCTTATAAGACACTCGCACTATTACCATTGGTTTATGCTGCACGGGCACTATTCATGGGGACACACACCCCTTGGTAATTGCTATACCACGAACACTTTATAACTTGTTTAAATCTGAATCTTATCACTTGCACAATTATGATTAATAAACCCGCATTTGACATATTTAATTAATCAAGATGGATATGTAGGATTGCTAGTCACATGCACATATCTTATTGCATCATCCTTCATGCATAATTTTCTAGTTTCGCATCGCATTTCATATGGTTAATATCATAGACATTCATGTATTATGATTTTTATCGAGGATTTCCATATTTATGAGATTTATGGATTTGGAGAATCCGCAAGGATTTAAGAACGTATTACCATTTTAAAAATGTAAGTTGCGGTTTTCTCATGATATGATGTATGGATAGTCCACCATGAGATTTCTCGGTTCTTGAGCGGTATCATACACCCGATTCGAAGAGGAGGAGGAACCTTCTGTGGGTGCATGGTGGACCCGGTGCGGTACCCCGGGACAAGATGGTCGCAGATGATGGCGTTGAGCCCGACAGGGGAGCACTACTGACCGGTTATTTATGACGCGGCGGATATCCGGAGGATACCGACGTAGTCTTAAGTTATGATGATTTGGGCCAGTCCGGATTGCCGGAGCCTGAGATCAGATATATAGGCTAGTCCGGATTTGCTGGAGCCCGGTATAATAAATAAGATGTTCATATTTGGTGTCGATACTTGACACAGATTTATATTGATTTCATTGATGAAACTACAGCTAAATTATAGAAGTTTAATAAGATAAGAATACAGATTTCCTAGGTTAATTATATTCAAATCTCGTGTTGTTTATTGCATTCATGTTGCATACATATTATTACATCGCATTATATTAGTATTTGTAGGCTGTGACGAAATTGTGTGCATGCTTATTACTCACTAGTTGGCAACTCACCCCCGTCGTGCCACAGTGTTTTGTAGGTCCGACCCGTTAGCACAGTAGCGGCGGGCGCACCTCCTCTTTTGCTTCTTTTGCTTGGACTCGCAGTATTGTTCGTAGGTGGGTTGCGGGGTTATTTTGTTTCCACCTTGTATCAGTATTGTATCTAGTGTACTCCATCTACCGTATCTACCACTTGTATTATTGTATTAGCGATTTAGAGATGAGACGGTGAGACTTGTACTTTTATGTTGTTTCTCTGAGTCGAGCTCACTTGAGCCGACATGATGCTTTATTACTTTGTGCCTTTACTTGCTTATTTGCACAGTGATGTTTTATATTGCGTGTGATTTTGAGTCCGCCTTTGGCGAAGAGCTAGCTACCGCTTGGGGATGCCTTGTTTCATGTTGTACATATATTCTCATTTTGTACCCGTTTGGGGCCAGTATTTACAAAGGAGACTCTGCCGAAATTTTCGGAAAAATGGATGTTGATTTTAAAAAGCTTGATGTGACTATTTGATTAAAATCGCTTTCAATAAATTGGTTTTCCTTCACTCTACTGCTTATTTGGTTTTGATTTCTGGGCTTTGGCTTACTTAGATTATGTACGCCTCGAGACGTTTCATAATTTAAGTGCCAGTCACGCTCCGTACTTTTCGGGTCGTGACAAACTAAATCCTAGGCTTAGGAATTGAAAACCCTAAAAATAACTCTCATTCTGTTTAACCTTGGTAATTACACGTCCTTACAGTTTTTTTGAGAAATAGGTAATCTTGAGTTCAGTTCTTTAGTTAAGTCGAGATGAAGGGAGAGTATTGAAGCTTTATTGAAAGATAAGTCTGAAAAATAGTTTATATTCTTGAGTCTAAATTTAGAAAATATATACCCTACAAACTGCACATACACGCACATTGAAACTTGGGATAGTAAAGGATACCTAGAAATACTCTTGCCTGAAAGCCTAGTATGAAAGAAAAAACGGTATTTAAAGCTAACCACCATAAGAGCATCATTGAAAAATATATCCGGTCTTCAAAAGAAAAAGAAAAATAAAATGAAATAAATAAATAAATAAAGTCAAGATCTGGAAACTGCTACTTACGCTTTAAGCTCATACATTCAGTAATCGGCTGTCAGTGCCTCAAGAAGCATTAATAATCACATGAAAGATGTGTGAGCACAACCGTCTATCCATTAATGAAAAGAAGTAGTATTAGGTATTAAGGCAAGGGTACTATAGCTTGAATTGAATTCTTAACTGTAGTGGTGAAAATTTACACACACGTAGGGGTATACAATCGTTGTTTGGAGGAAAGATAGGGATGAAGAATAAGACTTATGTTTTCTGCAATGATGATAAAAATTCTTGATTGGAGACCACACTTTAGAAGGAAAACTCAGGAGATACCGAGATCTTTCTAAACTGTAAAAATGTATAGGATCTGGGGTTGAATAAATAGGAGGTGTGAAATATAAGGGTTGAATATTTCTAATTTAGGATGATAGAATTCCTAACTTAGATACTAAACTATAGGAGTAGAATCGACGTTAACTTATGAAACTAACTTGACTGGATTTTGTGGGAGTAATCCGCTGAAAACCCTCAGGAGACAACACTGCTCCCATTAGGGACACCTAGAGATTTAACGGCTTGTTGCACATGCTCAGTGAAATCGCGTTCCCTGCGAAAGTGAGGCTAGAATTTTTTGTATTGCTCGGGACGAGCAATAGATAAGTTTGGGGGTATTTGTTCATCACAGAAAACTGTATTTTAATACCGCTCATTCGTTATCTATTTTGTTATATATCGGTACTATTAATCAGTGTCTGCTCAGTAATTACAGATTACAGGTGTTCATGATAAAATATTGGATATACATTCAAAATCACGGAAATAACGTTTGGGAGCTGACACTGCAAACGGAACATAAAAACGACCGATATCCGAAGAGCTCTTTTGCAAATAATCATGTGTACATTTTTTTGGTCCAACAAAACACAAGTGTGCACTAGCTTTTTGATGCATGGACCTAGAGAGGGGGCTACCCAAAGCACATGTGGTGTGATGTGCATTGAATGGGCATTGAATGCTTAAAGTTTTGATTTGATATATGGAATCTTGTTCCCTCCAATTCTCTGTATGCAAACAAGGCTAAAACAGATAAAACTAGCAACACCAGAGTGATATTAGGATGCACACATTTCTACACAACAAGCACGGGACCAATTGCTCGGAATTTGGCCGAGCACATGGCTTCCAAAATCGGCCTGGCCGGCCCCACCATCTCCAATGAGCCCCAGTTTTCTACAGAGCCTCCCTTGATGCCACGTCACCTCATTTTTATTGTTTGTTTATTTTTCTTTGGTGCCTATAAAAGCAGAACCAGTGAGCAAGGGATGGCTCTCTCTCTCATTCTCACATACGTCTATAGTTTTGTTAGTTTTTTTATTTTTGTTTTAGCTTGAGGGTGAGTGGGTTTCATCATTGGTTTCTTCTTCTTCTTCCCTCTTGAAGGTTTCTTTAGAGAGCTTCATTAAGGAGGTTGAACAAGTAACCAAAATCTTGTAATCTCTTTCTTCAAGTGTAATAATATTTGTGTTTCTTTGTTCACTTGCTTCTTTTCTTTACTTTCTTTTCTTTTTATGATGCTTAACTAATCTTTCATTGGTTGTGGTAATGGTGAGGAAGTGAGATGCAAGTCTTTTGCCTCCTCCACCTCCTGTTTATGTTTCATGTGCTTAAATTTATGATTCTAATTTAAATATTGTTTATGTATTGATATGATGTAGTATTTTGAAACATGGTTACTTTGTAACCTCCTCATATACCATATTCATTTTCTTTCCCCATTTCAATATTTAAGTTAAAATCAATTTAGTGTTAAGGTTGCTAGGTTTGGATATCGTATTTTGTGATCAAGTGTTTGACAATCTCTTGGTTTCATATACGATATACCATCACAAACACTTAGCAAACTCAACACTAAAATAAATTGCTCTCACTCACTAATTGTATTTTTGTTGTTGTGGTATGCTTGCTAACCCTAGTGTTTAGTGGTGATACCCCAAGCACGGACATACAAACGGTAAGTGATCAAAACGGACTCGTTTCGTGCTTTATGGAGAATATCGGAATTTGACGACTTGTGCCTCGCAACCGCTTCGACAAGTCGTGCTTCATGCCGAGATCAACGTGAGAACGAACAACTCATGAACAAGGGAACGCCGAGCGAATCGTCGCGATTCAAACTTCCAAGCCAAAGCTGCAACCATTCTTTCTTACTTGTTTTCCTTCTTTCTTTGTTTTCTGTATTTTCGTATTCTTTTTATATTTTTGTGACAAAACCAACCATTCATTAATTTGTTGAATCTTAAAAGACAAGACTTAATATACAATTACCTATGGATCGACCCGTACTTGTCGGCTCTCTACAATGCGCCGTGCACTTGCGGTTATAAATAGTAAAATGAGAATGATCTCGTGTGCGCATTCCGTTTTCTTCATTTCATATCTGTTTCCGTAATATACGCGTTTGCGCGCGGGTGAGTTCCCAACAATGATGATTTGAATGAATGCATGGATGATCTTAATTTTGAGAAGAATTATGAGGATGCATTTAAGGATGAACCCGTTTTATTAGATAAGTTGGATTTTCCGATTCATCATGTCCCTTCCATTGAGTATGAACATCCTCCTAACATTTCACCGATACCATTCCTCAATTACTTCCTTTCATCTTTTCCATTGTGTCTAAATTGTAAGACAACGTGTCACCTTCATCTCTTACATCTGGTTCACCAAGTTCGATCGGCCCATATTTTCTTGCGAATCATGAAAGATTTGACCCCATTTCTTAAAGTATTGACAAATTTGTACGGTTAGAAAATTCCAGTTTTACACTTCCATCATTACGGACCGTACTAATTTATTCAATCAATTTACAACCTCAAGTTTGTGGTCCATTTCTTTCTCCCTTTCGTTCATCTTCTCATTTCCATCTACCGAGACCTTATACCACTTCTATCTATATGCGGTCTCGCGTATTCTTCACTTCTTTCCTCCACGCATTCTTTCACCAACCCTGGTCTAATCATGATAAAAATTTAGAATGATTGGTATTGACTTTTGGTTTGTGTAAAGCTTTGTATAGACTGATAGTATCCACTCCCTATAACTTTGAACTTCAATGCTCAGATAGTGGAAACACTATTTCAATTAAATTTGGGGGGAGGCATTTTTGTGTATATATATTTTGTCTTTCATTTTCTTGTAAAAAAATAACAAATTTTGACCCTTCAAAACAATTTTGATCTCTTTGTATCAATTTTAAAAGTTTTAAGACATATAAAATTGGTCATCTGATTTTCAAAACTCACGATACGTGTAGTATGATGTAAAGACGTATATTAGCTACGGTTAAACTCAAACGAGGGTTCTAAAAATAGGATTTAGTTGTTTCTATCTTATCAAACTAAACCGTCGATATTTCGAATCTAAGCTTTCTCATTAGCTAACTTGACGACAAAATTTTTATGCTTTAGATTTTTTTTTCAATTTTTATGGTTTTTTTAATATATATGCAAATGCAGAATTTACACATGAATGCATAGATAGAAACCTTATCGAGCATACCCTCAAACTTAAACTTGACAGTACCCTCACTGTCATACCACACAAAGAGGTCAGAATTGTTTTTTTATACAAGAAAATACCAAACAAAATATATACACAAAAATACCCCCCAAACTTAAGTAAAACATTGTTCCTACTCTTAGGCATTGAAGTTCAAAGTTAGGGGGGATGAAACATCATCAGTTTATATAAGGCCTTATACAGACCAAAAGTTAATACCAACCAATCAAAATTTTTATCATAATGAGGCCGTGGTTGGTGAAAGAACGTGTAGAGAAAGGAAATATAGAATATGCGAGACTATGTATGGACGGAAGTGGTATTAGGTCTCGGTATATGAGAAGATGAACGAAAGAGAGAAAGAAATGGAGCATGAACTTGCGGCTGTAAATTGATTGAATAAATTAGTACAGTCTGTAATGATTTAAAACTAGAATTTTCTAACTACACTAGTTTATCAATACTCTTTGAAATGGGATCAAACTTCTCAAGATTTGCAAAACGTGGGCCAACCGAACTTGGTGAACAAGATGTAGGAGATGAAGGTGACAAGTCTTCTTGCAATTTGGACATGATGGAAAAGATGGAGTGAAGTAATTGAGGAATAGTATCAGTAAATTGTTCAGGTGGATATTCACAGTCAATGGAAGAGACATGATGAATCGGAAAACCTTACTTATCCAATAAAACGAGTTCATCCTCAAAGATATTCTCAAAATCACCCTCAAGAATAAGATTATCCATGCATTCATTCAAATTATCATCAATAATATCAAGAAGAAAATGGGGTTCGGGAAAAGCAGTTAATGGTTCGGGATGATGCCCATACAGATTTGAAAGAAGGTGATGAATTGGAGAGAAAAACTCATCCAAAATTGTGGGTTCATCATTAAAATTATTCCCAACATTGATATCCCCTATCAAGTCAAACTTAAATTTCTCAGACACCTCATCAAAAGTATGGTTTTCAATTGGTGGATCAAAAATCACACACGGTTGTTTTCTAACTTGGAGATGTAGAGATAAAAAATAGTGTTATTGGTTTCACTTGAAAGGGTCCCTTCACAATCGGGTAAATCAAACACAACGTAGTCTCACAACTCATCAAACATGTTATCCTCAATTGGTGAATCATTTGGTTTACTTGATAGATTTTCAGAATTGAAGATGTGGAGTTCAATCGGTACGGGTAGGTTTGATTTTGAAGGGTGTATGGCTCACTTTCATTACTCAAATTATCAATTTGTCTTATTGGCACGTCAAACATGGTAAAATCTTGAGGTAATTGGGAACTGGTCGATGGTTCGTTAGGTTGTATGAGTGCGGTCATGAATGAATTTAATTCCTCTATCCGTCGGCAAGAAGCTACCCAAAATTATTCTAATGATCTTTTAAGACTATACATGGTTTATGAAGTGGTTCCAATAAAATATTCGAATTCATTTGGATACGTGAAACTTCCTATTTCATGTTCAGAAGTAATGTCTAGAGACGGTGTGAAAGTTGGGTAGGATTGGAATTTGTTGAATTGTTGGCTACGGGCTTTTTCAATATGATCAGCGATAGATATGGGTTTAAAAGTTGCCGCATTATCTTGAAGAGGAATATCAACATAAGAAGGCGGGATAGTTTGAAATAGTTGATGGGAATTTGAGTGTGGTGTCCGATTGGTTTTTCTAGAAGTTTCTATTTGATCTCTCAAAGAAATTTTGGGTATGGATGCTGTAAGTCCACGTTGCCCACCCCGGTGCTTGCGGGGAGGCGGAAAACGGAATAAAAATCAAATTTTTATCACTGTAGGCAACATGGACTAGACAAAGAAGGATCTTTGCTAAACAAAAACAAGCTAAAGCTAACTAGAAACTAGCTAAGGGTAGAATGTTATACCTAGGGCTTTATGTCCTTCACTCCTTGCTCCTTGGAGTAGTAGAAAGAGGTCACCTTTGTCGTCTTCTCACGTCGAAGAAAGATCCACCCGAAAGCCTCAACCTTTGGCTTCAACTCCAAGCTAGAAGTAACTAGGGTGCAAGAAGTGCTAATTCTAAAACCCTAGATGAGAGTAGAGATTATCAAGAAGAGGTTTTTCTCAAGCTCAAGTGTTTCTCAACACATGAGAGGGGAGAGCTTGAGGGAGAGGAAGAACAAGAGAGAGAAAGTGAATGATAGAATGAGAGAATAAAACCACCATTCTCACATATATGTGTGAATTATTATAAATTGATAATTAGCTAGATAATTGTCATGGTTAATCAAGACATGACCATTATCATTTCATTTTTAATGCAAATTGCAAGGATCAAAGAGCATCTTCCAAATGAAATGATGATGGTCAAAGTGTCAACCTAGGTCAACAAGTCAAGAAGGTCAAATGGTCAACAACCATAACCCTGCACAATTATATTAAACTAATATCAATTAACCATAATACACACATAAGCATTAGGGTTAATAAAATGACAATAGTCATTAACCCTAATCAAAGTCCTCTCCCTCTGTCTCAAGCAACTGTGCATACGCACCCGTATTCGTGATCCGAGGAACACGAATACAATGAGATAAAACCAATCCCAAATCACATACTAGGATCCGGCTTAAACCAAAGCCCGCTAGTATAAGCTGTCCGGACAGCAAACGTGCACAAGTGCGCGGATGTGAACGAACCCTGTCGCAAAACCATGCGACCTCTACTCATTTTGCCTAAAGGCGAATAGCTCTCTGTGTGGGACTCTAAAGACTCGACTCTACGCTGGCAGTGGGTTTAACCACAGACCGCAAGCGGCACTAGCCGTACGTAACGGTCCCCAGGTAGATGCCGATAAGAAGACTGACGAGGTGAACCCCATCTGAACTCCTACTGAGCCTGTATGTGACAGTCTCCGTACAGTCCGGTCTGTTCGTCTGATACATCGCATGGCGGGCCTAGGGGGCGGTGAACGTCAGTCCCCTAATAGCGGTACAAGTCGTGTCGGAGTGTAGCCCAGAACACCCTGAGATAACACTGGAAACCTACCAGTATATCTCGCTTGCCCTGGCCAGGGACTACTCGTGTAATGGCTCTCCTGGACACAGCGCGATGTCAACCCCCAATACCGGGAGAGACGAATCCTATCTAACGGTCACTGCCTCCAAGTGCTTCGGGACTGCACCCAAAAACTACCTGTTTGCACGACTCCTTTGAGCCGTGGTAGGGTAGTAATCAAAGTGCAGTGGGAACACACTTGAGGCGAAGTGACAGTGTCAAGTCAGCGGACTAAGCTGTATTCATGTCACCTGGGAACTGATAACTGACGATAGGTATAATACCAACCAACAGTTCCCGACGAGTCCTGTCCAGTGTACTCGTAACCTATCGAGCACCCGCATACTATCTCAAGTACGACGTACTGACGGCTGTGGGACAAACCGTCTCCCACGCTGGGATGAGAAGTGCATACGCTAGTCTACTCTGGAGTATCGATGCCCTGTCTCGATAGTCCAACGACTAGGGACCTGTATAAGGATGTGCTTATGGATTACCCAGCCCCCACGAGTGTGAGCGCCATCACAACGCTGGTAATCAAGCACAGATCCTAAGGGCTCTACTAATATGTATATCAGCGATATGCTAAAAGAAACACATGCACATATTAAAGCAGAGACAAACCAAGTAGCATACTACCATTTCGAGCAAGATTGTATATACAACTGTGAATATCCCAAGCTTCCATCAAGTAATATACAAACTAGTATGATACAGTAATGGCCTCTAGGGCATATACACTAACAATCTCCCACTTGCACTAAGGCCATGTACTGGCGTATCGAAGACCTATCATCTCGATCAGCCGCTTGAACTGAGTCTGGGGCAAGGCCTTGGTGAATGGATCTGCTGTGTTATCTTCTGAAGCAACCCTCTGAACCTCGATCTCCTGGCGATCCACGATCTCCCTGATCAGGTGATACCGCCTCAAGATGTGTCTGGATTTCTGATGGGACCTGGGTTCCTTCGCTAAAGCTATGGCCCCGTTGTTTTCGCAATACTGAGGTATTGGGTCAACAATGGACGGAACCACCTGAAGTTCTTTCAAGAACTTCCTCATCCAGACAGCTTCTTTTGCGGCATCAGATGCAGCGATGTATTCCGCTTCCATAGTCGAGTCAGCAACGGTTTCCTGTTTGGAGCTCTTCCAACACACCGCCCCTCCATTGAGGGTAAAGACAAAACCCGACATGGACTTGGAATCATCCTTGTCACTCTGGAAGCAGGAGTCAGCAAAGGCCTCAATCTGGAGGCCTTTTCCGCCATACACCAAGAACATCTCCTTAGTCCTTCTCAGGTACTTGAGAATGTTCTTTACCGCTATCCAATGTTTCTTCCCAGGGTTTGACTGATACCTGCTTACCACACTCAGTGCATAAGCTACATCTGGTCTGGTACATAACATCGCATACATTATAGAGCCTACCGCAGAAGCGTAGGGTATAATAGACATGCGATCCCTCTCCAAATCAGTCTTGGGAGACATCTCTTTGGAGAGGGTGATCCCGTAACAAGCCGGTAGATTACCGCGCTTGGAATCTTCCATACTGAATCTCTTCAGTATGGTGTCGATGTACCTGGACTGTGAAAGTCCTAATATCCTCTTGGATCTGTCACGGTAGATCCGGATACCCAGAATGTATGAGGCATCACCCAGGTCTTTCATGGAGAACCTGTGTGACAAGAACCCCTTGACAGATTGTAGCATAGGAATGTCATTTCCTATTAAGAGAATGCCATCCACGTATAAAACGAGGAATACTACAGTTCTTGCTACAAATCTACAATAGATGCATGGTTCATCTGGATTTTTGATAAAGCCAAATTCCTTGACCGTCTCATCAAAACAGATGTTCCAACTCCGCGATGCCTGCTTTAGTCCATAAATGGACTTAAGCAACTTGCACACCTTTCCGCTGCTCCCACTCTGAATGAAACCCTCTGGCTGTTCCATATAGACACACTCCTCTAAATGTCCATTTAGAAAAGCGGTCTTTACGTCCATCTGCCAAATTTCATAATCGTGGAAGGCAGCAATGGAAAGAAGGATCCGAATGGATTTCAGCATAGCTACTGGAGAAAAGGTTTCGTCATAGTCCAAACCAGGTCGCTGACGAAAACCCTTTGCTACCAGTCTAGCTTTATAGGTCTCAACCTGTCCATCTACACCAATCTTCCTTTTGAAGATCCACTTGCATCCTACGGGTTTTACCTCATCTGGAGCAATGTCTAACGTCCATACTTTGTTGGTGTACATGGACTCCATTTCGGTCCGCATTGCATCCAGCTATTTTACCGAGTCGACGCTCTGAATGGCTTGCTGGAAGCTAGTAGGCTCATCACAATCTATAATGCAATCCTCTCTATCCCCGTCAATGAGAAAACCGTAGTATCTCTCGGGCGGATGAGACTGCCTACTACTCCTGCGGAGTGGCGTGGGAATGTCCTGATCTTTCGAACCCTCTGGTTCTACTAAGCTTTCAGTAATAGCTTGTGGTTCTGGAATTTCTTCCAGTTCTATTGCGTTCCCACTTATTTCTTTTTCTAAGAACTGATGTTCCAGAAAATGGGCATTACGAGAAACAAGGACTTTTTGTTCCTCTGCGTAATAGAAAAGATACCCCCTGGAGTTCTTTGGGTATCCCACAAACTTGCACAGTACTGAGCGTGCCTCTAGTTTGTCCGTATGCTGCTTTTTGACATAAGCTGGACATCCCCAAACCTTCAAGTATTGAAGATAGGGTTTCTTTCCACTCCATAACTCATATGGTGTGGTAGGCACAGTTTTAGTGGGAACTCGGTTCAAAAGGTATGCAGCTGATTCTAGCGCATATCCCCAGAACGATCGCGGCAACTCAGCGTTACTCATCATGGACCGTACCATATCCAATAGGGTTCGGTTCCGTCTCTCCGATACACCGTTATGTTGCGGAGTGTATGGAGGAGTAAGCTGAGAGAGAATTCCATTCTCTTTTAAGTAACCCAGGAACTCGGCACTCAAGTATTCACCACCTCGATCAGATCTCAGTGCCTTGATACTTTTGCCTGTTTGTTTTTCTACTTCATTCTTATATTCCTGGAATTTTTCAAAAGCCTCAGATTTATGTTTCATTAAGAAGACATAACCGTACCTTGAAAAATCATCCGTAAAAGTAATGAAGTAAGAATAACCGCTTCGTGCATGTGTAGACATTGGACCGCACATGTCACTGTGTACGAGTCCCAAGAGCTCGCTCGCTCTTACTCCGTGTCCAGTGAACGGAGTCTTTGTCATCTTTCCTTTGAGACAGGATTGACAAGTTGCATACGATTGATATTCGAACGGATCCAAATATCCTTCTGCATGTAACTTAGTCAACCTTTTCTCATTGATGTGACCCAGTCTACAATGCCATAAGAAAATTTTATTGATTTCTGGAGACTTTCTTTTGTGTGTATTCTGGACATTGAAAATCTATGGTTGGTTTAATACGTATATACCGTTGTTCAATGTACCTGACCCAATCAAAACTTGATTAAGGTGAATGTTCACTACATTACTTACAAATGCAAATTCATAACCTTCTTTAGATAATAAAGATACAGAAATGATATTACAGGTTGCATTTGGTACATAATAACAACTACGCAAAACCAAAAAGTGTCCATCCGACAGTCCCAGGTGATAGTCCCCCACGGCC
Organism: Agapanthus africanus; assembly: GCA_030015575.1. Lineage (NCBI taxonomy): Eukaryota > Viridiplantae > Streptophyta > Magnoliopsida > Asparagales > Amaryllidaceae > Agapanthus > Agapanthus africanus. The sequence goes on along the minus strand of JASDDO010000014.1, from coordinate 301,756,754 downwards.
TCAGCATCCATGCTAGCACCGTTTGCAACTCTGAGGGTCATGTCACCTGCCTTCAAAACTCTACGCTTTCTCAACGCCTGCAAAGAATTACAGATATGAGATCCTGATCCGGTATCCAATACCCAGGATGTAGAGTTTATTGATAGACAGTTTTCAATAACATACACACCTGAAGCTGAAGCCGCAACTCGCTTCAAATCCTGTGTTCTGGCCTTCCAAGCCTTGCAATCCTGTTTCTAGTGACCACTTTTGTGACAGTAGAAGCATTCTTCCTTCCCCACCAGCTTTCCCGCTACCTTTGTTGCTTTTCCTTTTCCCTTCGTATCCACTTTACTGATGCCGCCTCTTGGTTTGGCGGGGGCTTTCTTCTTCTTGCCCTTGGCTTTCGCCCTGGACCTAGAAGAGGAAGATCCTCCTACAAACAAAGTGGATGTCTCCCTACCTTTCTGCAGGATGCCCTCAGCACTCCTCAACATGTTCAGAAGTTCAGAAAGTTCAACCTCCTTTCCTTGCATGTTGAAGTTAAGGATAAACTGGGCGTAAGTGGAAGGAAGGGACTGGAGAATCAAATCAGTATAGAGTTCATTCTCCAACGTGGTCCCAAGGTCCGCGAGCTCCTCTATGTAGCCAATCATTTTAAGCACGTGTTCCGCTACCGATGATCCGACGGCCAACCTTGCCGAAAACAACTTCTTCGACACTTCGTATCTGGCGATACGAGACTGCACTCCATACAGTTCTTTTGTATGAAGAAATATGGACTCTAGGTCCATATTCTCGTGCCTCCTCTGATGTTCGTTGTCCATCGAGGCAAGTACGAGGCATTTGGCCTTCGCGCAATCTATTTCCCATGTCTTACGGATTTCCCTATCCGTGACACTGGTTTTGGGACCTGGGATAGGGGGAGCTTTGGTGGTAAGGATATACCCCAGCTTGTCGTAAGTGATTGCCATCTTGACATTCCTGAGCCAATCTTTGTAGTTTGGCCCTGTCAATATATTTTTATCTAGTAATAACTTAAGTCCGGTCATGTGGAATGGTCGCTGCAATTAGGAGAGAGAAAAGAAACACTTTAGCATGATGCTCTTGCAAGTTTAGAGTGGTTTTTAGTTTATCTAAACAGGATGGCTCCCACTGTCTCTCGAATCCCTTCTCAAACCGTAAAGAAAGGATTAGTCGGGATCAATCTCACCGTACAATACTTGCTTAACCGTTCAGCCAGGCCAGTGTCGGTACTTCAAGGGAGGTTTTCCAACACTTTCGCGAAGTTCCTTAATTAAGTAACCTCTTTTCCCTGTGGGCGTAGCCCCGTTAACACCTTTCTAGACACCTACTAGGTTTATAGCATTGATCGTTAAGTGAGAGTTTTCCCGAGGAGTAGTATATACTCACAGTAGGATCGGGATCCAAATATCATCGCGTGATAAAACCGAAGGAATCCTACCAGAATCATCACACTCCAAATGGTATGCAGCGCTAGCAAGTTTCAGTACTTATGAAACTCCCGATGTGGATTTTTGCCCCATGCTCTTATGACCTTGGCGTGAGGTCAAAATGTCATAAGTCACATGTCAAGTTCTTCCCATCATTATCCCGGTTAATTTGAACCCACCCGTACCTACCCTTGACGTAGGCCAAAATGGCAGTACGACTGTCTCAAACCAACGCATTCTATCTATGCAACAGATAAATATCCGGCAGCTACCAATCACTATGCCTTGGCGTGAGGTCAAAATACATAGCTTGAATACTACCGAATATTTAACTGAAATGATGGAGGGCTACGAATGGTTTTGGCAAAACCGTGAACGTAGTGAACTTGATATAATCGATGGAACGAGATAGCTTTTAAAAAAGGAGTGGTTCAAGCTCCGCGTTTAAAAGTTTAGTTTTGAAAAGAACCGAGTGGTTTTCAAAGTGTTCCAATCAACTTTTACTTGGTTTATTTTCTTGCATTAGTTCTTTTAATGCGTCCCATTATTTAATCCTACCATTGCAGAAAACAACCAAAATATGACGTACGCTTATGCCATTCGCATTCGCCACGGGGCCCCGTCATCACCCGTTAGGTTACTTAACTAACGACAGAGCGGGGGCTGGGCTTGCGCGACTGTAAAACATAAGCAATGCCTAAATAGTTATAATATATAAATATATAGCAATGATAGACATTACAGATCACAGATGAATACATTGGATATACTAGGAATCCGCAATCCGTTCGAGCCTGCAACGAAAAGCGGATTACACGGTCGCGGTGAATAGCCAATACCCCACCCAAGACCCCTACGGGTGCGGCAAACTACCCGCCAAGCACCCGAAGCGAAGCAACCTCCCTCACCACCGTGAGTAGGCCACTCGGCACTTCGAGATACCCGGTAGTTTGTGCACCCCCTCCATGGGTCTATCCTAAGAGCAAAAACAGTAAAAAGAATTAAACAATGACGGCTACAACTCCGACCCGGTTGTGCGGCCATACAAATAATATTACATCAATTTACATGTTACAATGAATGAAAGAAAAAGAAACACTCATCTCACATCCACCTCGGCTATTCACCCGCGACAATCCAACGCATTCATATACACATACCATCATCAAACACAGATCACAGATATGTATAACCCCCACTAGTCGACATATAGCGATTAGTCGACGTTCAATACATATAAACATCACAGATATAACCCTTTAGTCAAAGTGTATTGAAGTTCGATCAAAAATACGGATTTATAGGCCCCCAAAAACAAATTTCTTTTCTGGAAAACCTGGGCACATATAAACCATCTTAAAAATCCCAAAACCATGCCAGAAGAATACTGCACCAAACTCGACCCATTTTTTGGTCGATTCACTGGACCGGGTTTGGTGGCTTTCTTCACAAAACCCTGAGATGATTTTTGGAGTATGATATATTTTATTTTGAACAGGAAAAATTTTAACAGAAAGTTAGGGTTTTGATATTTTGGTTTTTCGATTTTTCCAATCAAACTTCCAAACACTTTCACTACCTAGCTAGTTTATGTTTAGTTAGGCTCTGATACCACTGTAAGTCCACGTTGCCCACCCCGGTGCTTGCGGGGAGGCGGAAAACGGAATAAAAATCAAATTTTTATCACTTTAGGCAACATAGACTGGACAAAGAAGGATCTTTGCTAAACAAAAACAAGCTAAAGCTAACTAGAAACTAGCTAAGGGTAAAATGGTTATACCTAGGGCTTTATGTCCTTCTCTCCTTGCTCCTTGGAGTAGTAGAAAGAGGTCACCTTTGTCGTCTTCTCACGTCGAAGAAAGATCCACCCGAAAGCCTCAACCTTTGGCTTCAACTCCAAGCTAGAAGTAACTAGGGTGCAAGAAGTGCTAATTCTAGAACCCTAGATGAGAGTAGAGATTATCAAGAAGAGGTTTTTCTCAAGCTCAAGTGTTTCTCAACACATGAGAGGGGAGAGCTTGAGGGAGAGGAAGAACAAGAGAGAGAAAGTGAATGATAGAATGAGAGAATAAAACCACCATTCTCACATATATGTGTGAATTATTATAAATTGATAATTAGCTAGATAATTGTCATGGTTAATCAAGACATGACCATTATTATTTCATTTTTAATGCAAATTGCAAGGATCAAAGAGCATCTTCCAAATGAAATGATGATGGTCAAAGTGTCAACCTAGGTCAACAAGTCAAGAAGGTCAAATGGTCAACAACCATAACCATGCACAATTATATTAAACTAATATCAATTAACCATAATACACACATAAGCATTAGGGTTAATAAAATGACAATGGTCATTAACCCTAATCAAAGTCCTCTCCCTCTGTCTCGAGCAACTGTGCATACGCACCCGTATTCGTGATCCGAGGAACACGAATACAATGAGATAAAACCAATCCCAAATCACATACTAGGATCCGGCTTAAACCAAAGCCCGCTAGTATAAGCTGTCCGGACAGCAAACGTGCACAAGTACGCGGATGTGAACGAACCCTGTCACAAAACCATGCGACCTCTACTCATTTTGCCTAAAGGCGAATAGCTCTCTGTATGGGACTCTAAAGACTCGACTCTATGCTGGCAGTAGGTTTAACCACAGACCGCAAGTAGCACTAGCTGTACGTAACGGTCCCCAGGTAGATGCCGATAAGAAGACTGACGAGGTGAACCCCATCTGAACTCCTACTGAGCCTGTATGTAACAGTCTCCGTACAGTCCGGTCTGTTCGTCTGATACATCGCATGGCGGGCCTAGGGGGGCGGTGAACGTCAGTCCCCTAATAGCGGTACAAGTCGTGTCGGAGTGTAGCCCAGAACACCCTGAGATAACACTGGAAACCTACCAGTATATCTCGCTTTCCCTGGCCAAGGACTACTCGTGTAATGGCTCTCCTGGACACAGCGCGATGTCAAACCCCAATACCGGGAGAGACGAATCCTGTCTAACTGTCACTGCCTCCAAGTGCTTCGGGACTGCACCCAAAAACTACCTGTTTGCACGACTCCTTTGAGCCGTGGTAGGGTAGTAATCAAAGTGCAGTAGGAACACACTTGAGGCGAAGTGACAGTGTCAAGTCAGCGGACTAAGCTGTACGCATGTCACCTGGGAACTGATAACTGACGATAGGTATAATACCAACCAACAGTTCCCGACGAGTCCTGTCCAGTGTACTCGTAACCTAACGAGCATCCGCATACTATCTCAAGTACGACGTACTGACGGCTGTGGGACAGACCGTCTCCCACGCTGGGATGAGAAGCGCATACGCTAGTCTACTCCGGAATATCGATGCCCTGTCTCGATAGTCCAACGACTAGGGACCTGTATAAGGATGTGCTTATGGATTACCCAGCCCCCACGAGTGTGAGCGCCATCACAACGCTGGTAATCAAGAAAAGATCCTAAGGGCTCTACTAATATGTATATCAGCGATATGCTAAAAGAAACACATGCACATATTAAAGCCGAGACAAACCAAGTAGCATACTACCATTTCGAGCAAGATTGTATATACAACTGTGAATATCCCAAGCTTCCATCAAGTAATATACAGACTAGTATGATACAGTAATGGCCTTTAGGGTATATACACTAACAGATGCATCGTTGGAAATTTACCAAACCAAGAACCATATGATAAAATATCTGGTTGAGGGTACCAAAGTTCGGAAAGTGTTGATCGTTTTGGACTACCCATGATAAGAAGAGTGAAAAGAAGTGGGGATGAAAAAGGAGGTGAAGGTTTTTTGTGTTAGTCATTAACAAAAGAATGATATGAAATTATACTCACAAAAAGGTAAAACAAAAAATCAATCACGACTCGATAAGCACACATCTAATCAGTCTAGAGTTCACCTAGATCAACTAGACCTGCTCTAAGAACTTTATTTTCGAAGTAAAACTGAGTCGAGAAACGGGCTCAAGATATACTGATCGTGAAGCCAGGTAAGTGCATAGATAAGGGGAGATTGTCCAACGCTTTCGCGAAATTCCTTAATTCAGAATAACCCTTTCTCTTTTAGCAGTTGCGTCATGAACACTTTCCAAGACACCCCGTGAACAATATAATGTTAAATGGTGTTCTAAATACAGTTAACTTCTCCTAATGAACGTGAAGTCCTTAAAGACTGAAAGTCTAATTTCTTTTAAAATTAATGTGGGTAAAATTTATGCTCAGTTCGTATTTGTAGGCCACGGGAAAAAGTGATAAAATCGTTTACCGTATCTTGTGGGGTTCACTTGCCCTTAAGTCCGTATTAATGGATGCAATACACAATCAATAAAATGTTGTTCACAATATCAAACAATCATTTTTTAAATTAGGCTTTGGCGCTGCAAAAAATACAGGTTACTCTCTTTTTGGCTTTTGACGGCGAACTTGTAAAGAATCCTGCAAAGAATAGAATATTGAAGTGTCGGATTTGAATAAGAAGGAGAGAGAAAAATACGCACCGAAAGTTTTGGGTTAAGAAACCCTTGTTAAGTCGATCCACGAGTACTTAAATGTTCTCTTGCTTCGCTTGATCGCTCCTCGCAACTCTATTGAAATCTGAAAATATCGGAAAACGGATATTGCTAGCGAAAAACCGATATAGATAGTCAATGTTCTGCATAAACACAATTGTGAAATTTAAAGTATTAAAATGCGGTAATAATATAAAAAAGATAGCATCAAACAAAAAATTGTAGCAATCAGAGCAAGTTAGGGCGCCAGTTACGGCCAGAAGGATTTGAAGGGTTCCTAGGCACACTAATGAGGTCTCACAAGGCATCAACCATGCCAATTTCAAATTTTACAAGTGCCGAGAAACCCTAATACGGATCGTTAACTAGAACTTCAGGCGAAACAAGAAGCTAGTTAACAACTTAACTAAAGGGTAAACGGAAATACAACCTTTGTAGATCCGGTCCTCCACCTCCATAGCTCCGTGACGGTGTACCCTCGCTGTGATCATCGGATCCCGGACTCTAGCGTCGGCTTCATCGGAGAAATGGGCGGGCTAGGTCGCCGACTTCGATGCCGAAGATGATCTACGTCGAGGCAACACAAGATCAAGCTCCAACTTCACCAAGCCATGAAACTTGTGAAGAAAACACCCTATACTACTTGGCAAGTGGTAGAGGATGAAGAAATAGGAAGTGGGTTCACTTTAGAATTGGATTTCTCACTCTTTTTCTCAAGTTGCCATTGATGGAGGCAAGCTTTCTTCCTTTTTGAAGATGAAGAAGAAGAAGAAAAAGGATTATGATAAGAATAAAAAGAATTATCTTATTATATAGCAACCATAGTTAGGTGTAGAGAATAAACTAAGGTTAGGTTTAATGGTTAGGTTAAGGCTAAGAGACAAAATGGTCAAAGCTTCAAAGCTTCATGAAGTTTCATGAAAGAAACAAAAACTAGCCACCATTTTATTCTTGCCTTAAAATGAATTAATAAAAATAAATATATTAGTAAATCCAAACCCTAACCATTAAGATAACCATGGTTTAATCATACACACTCAAGTTTACATGTATCATCAAACATGATACAAACTAGCGCACAAAACTATATCATATATACAATGTGCACATCAAGTGAGAAAATCTATCTTAAGTGAACCAATACTAGTTAATGTAAAGTAATATATCAAATATATAATTATACATTAAATCATTAAATCAACACTTGATTTAACGATCCGGTCATATCGTATATGACCGACTAATATCCAATGTATCGACTTATCGAATCAATCCTCGATTCGATAACTAGGTTATATCGCATACAACCATTCGATACATTCATCACGAGAATAGAATACGGTATCACATACACGCATTATTCTCGGTCCCGCACATATCTCATATGCGCTCCTATTTCGTTTCGCTTGAGCCAGGAAACCTCTGTGTAGGACTCTAAAGACTCGTCAATACGCCGGCAGCAGGTGATGATCATATCAAACACCCACAAGCCGCAAGCGGTCTGCTAAACGTAACGGCCACCCGGGTATTGAGCGATCAGAAGATCGACGAGCAAGTCCGATCACACTCCTGTGAATCCAACCAGTAACACTTACCGTACAGTCCGGTCTCGTCGTCTGATATGTCGCATATCTCGCCTAGGGGTGGTAAACATCAGACCCCAATAACTCGATATGAGGTCTATAATAGTTCGAGAAACTACAGGTAACACTTACCAGTAAATCTCAGCAACCCTGGCCAGGGATTTCCGGTTATAGCCAATCGAACACAGCGCAACATCAACTCCCTATACCGGGAGAGACGAATCCCCTCCTATCGCTCATTGCCTCCATGTGATTCGGGACTGTACCCAAAAACCACCGTTTTGCACGCCCTCTTGGACGTGGTAAGGTGGAAATCAAAGCACAGTGGGAACCACACAAGACTCTATAACGATCTCGGGTCAACAGACTACTCTGTACCAGTGTCACCAGAGAACTGCCATCTGACGTAAGGTATAATACCATCTGGGAGTTCTCGGCGAGTCAGTCCAGTGTACCCAGTCTCCACTGAGCACCCGTATATCATCTCTGATGTCAAACACCAATGGATATGGGATCATCCATCGCCCATCTGTATGGGTCGAGAAGGTACACGCTAGTCTACTCTGGTATATCGATGCCCCGTCTCGATATACCCACGACTAGGGACTTTGAAGGATGTACTTATGGACTACCATGTCCCTACTAGTATGATCCGCATCATAGTCCAGGTAGTCAAGTACACATCCTAAGGGCTTTACCAACATGTAACAGAGAGACAATCAGTGTACACGTTAAGGTAAAGAGCAACCAGATAGCATACTATCATGTCGAGCAAGAAAGTCCTCCCTATATATGTCCAAGCATCCACTACAATATATATCCTATGTACAGTAATGGCCTCTAGGGCATACATATAACCAACAATCTCCCACTTGCACTAGGGCCATCTGTAGCAGTGGTTGTAGTATCTCATACTCAACCATCTCTTAAAAGCCTCTCTCTCGGAATAGGCCTTCGTGAGTGGATCCGCCGTGTTATCCTCTGAGTCTTCTCTCCTAACCTCGATCACCCTGGAGATCAACTATCTCCATGATCAGGTGATACTGCCTTAGAATATGTCTAGATCACTGATGGGACAGACGTTCCTTGGCAAAGGCCACAACTCCATTGTCTCACAATGGTAGGAACGAAGTTCATCTCATGAACTAATATACACCCAGACTGCCTCTTTGGTAGCATCTTAAGTAGCGATGTATCCAGCCTTTATCGTCTAGTATGCCACGGTATCTAGCTTGGAACTCTTCCAACATACCGTCCCTTTACTGAGGGTAAAGACAATGCCTGCGACTGACATTCAGTCGTCCTTATCACTCTGGAACCATTCCAGTGATTCTCCCCAGAATCAATCGATACCATCTCACTACAACTAGTGGGTATCCTAATATCCAATTAGATCTATCTCATAGATCCAAAACCCAGGATTTAGTAGGTATCACATTGATCCTATATGGAGAATCCTTGTGATAAGCGGAGATTGACCGAGCGTAGCATAGGAAACTCCTTCCCCATTAAGAGTATGTCATCCATGTACTCTACGAGGATCATCACCATACTCTCTACTACCTTTTTGTATATACAAGGTTCATCTACCATTTTGATGATGTCAAACTTTTTGACTAACACATCAAAACAGACATTCCAACTCCGCGATGCCTGCTTTATCACATAAAACATCTTGCACACGTTTTCGCTGCTCCCACTGTCTACGAGGACCTCTGGCTGTGTACTTATAGACGCACTCTTCTAAAACATCATTTAGAAAAGCAGTCATGACACCTAACCGCCAGATATCGTAGTCATGGTATGTAGCCGTGGCAAGTAGGATCCGGATGGACTTAAGCATAGCCACTGGAAAAGTTTTCATCATTATCCACGCCTGGTCGATGACGAAAACCTTTAACAAGTCTAGCTTTGAAAGTCTCAACTTTTCCATCTACACCAAGTAATCTTCTCAAGATATACTTGCTCCTGATGGGGATTTAACCCTTCAGATATAGCAACCAAAGTCCATACTTTGTTGGTGTACATGGATTCCATCTCAGATCGCTAAGCATCCAGCCATTCTTACAGAGTCTCACTCCTGATGGCCAGCTCGAAACTAGTTGGGTTATCATTTCATGATGCAATCTTCGCTCCCACTGTCATCGAGAAACCGAAGTATCTCTCAGGTGGGTGAGGAACCCTACTAGATCGGCGGAGAGGCTGAGGTTCGTTGGTCTCTACTGAATCCTTTGGTTCCACCAAATCATCTGCTGTAGTTTGTATAGCTGGAACCTTTCCAGTTCTACATAACTGACCTTGACTCGAGCTTGTCCGGATTTTGCATTTAGACATAGGCCGGACAACCCCAAATCTTAACTAACTTAAGATATGGGCTCTTCCCTTTCCATATCACATATGAAGCGGTAGGCTACTGATTTGATTGGAACCTTATTCAATAGGTATGCAACTTCTCAAGTGCATAACACCCAATAGGAAAAAGGTAACTCAGTAGTACTCATCATAGAGCACACCATATCAAATAGGGTATATTTGCTCCGCCCCGATATACCATCATGCTATGGTGTATACGGAGGAGTAATTCTAAGAGAGAATCTCATTCTCCTTTAGAATAGTCCAGGATTTCCGTGCTCAAGTATTCTCCTCCTCGATCACATCAAAGGACATAATACTTATACCCGTATTTTGGTTCTCTACTTCTAAATCATATTTTGTGAATATCTCAAAAGGTTCGGACTTGTGTTTCAACAGGAACATATGTCTGAATCTTGAGAGATCATCAGAGAATGTAATGAAGTACAAAGAACCGGTCTTGGTATGTGTAGACAGAGGACCTACATACATCAACATGTATCATCCCAAGAGTTCACTAACTCTTTCTCTGTTTCCAGTAAACGGAGCTATGGTCATCTTATCTCTGTGACATGACTGGCAAGTTTCATAAGATGTAAATTTAAACTGATTTAAATATGCATCTAAATGTAACTTTAGCTAGTCGGGTCACATTGATCTGACCTAGTCTACAATACCTCAAGAAGGATCAGTTCATTTCTGAACTATTCCTGTTGTGTGTGTTCCGTATACTAAGAACTGTAGTTTGATTTAGAACATCAATGCTTTTAGATAACGTGCCTGAACCGATCAACTTTTGATATAGGAAATGTTCAAAACATTATCCAACAATACAAAATTTTATCGTTTCTTTACTAATAAAGAGACTAATATGATTTTGTATATCAGGTTCGGTATTTAATAGCATTTGTTCAGAATCAATGTACTGATAATACAGGGTGACAGTGACCAACAGACTTGGCTGCAACACTTGCCCCGTTTTCTGTCTCATGAAACTTATCACCCGTTCTCAGTTCTCTACCTATCTGTAGCCCTGTATAATAGATTACATATCTGGGATCCTGATCCGGTATCAAATACCCAGAACGTAAAGAATACTGAGAAACAGTTCTGTATAATGAACACACCCGAAGATGATGCATCAGTATGCACTTTCTTCGTTTGGACGGCATGGGAATTCTGGTAATTCCCAATTTCCTGCTCTGTCTTATAACAGTTATAAGTTGGAGCGGGACCAACGTTCCCCAGCTCAGTATAACAAGCGGGTTTGGTCAATACATCAGTGTTATTATCTTGATTAAGGCGTGATATGGTCGCTACCTGGAGAGAGAGAGAGAAGAAAACACTCAGCGTGCGCTCTTGCAAGAATAGATTGGTTATTATTTTATCTAATCAGGATGGCTCCCACTGTTTTAATCAAATCTTCCTTCAAACCCTAAAAGGAAAGACTAGCCGGGATTAATTACATGCTACAGGTTCGCCAATCTTTCAGCCAGGCCAGTGTCGGTATTTTGAGGGAGGTCCCCCGTGCTTTCGCACGAACCTAATTAATGTAAACCTCGTTTTCCCAGAGGCGTAACCCCGTTGACACCTTTCTAGACACCTACTTGATCGGCTAATTGTAATGTGTAAAACTCTCCCAGGAGTAACTCTTACTTGCAGCGGGTATCGGGATCCAAATATCTCATAGAAGGTATGCAATCTTATTGCAAATTTCAACACTTGAAATTCCCGATAATATTTTTGCCCCAAACAATCTATGACCTTGACAAGGTCAACAAACCATAGACCGCAAATCAAGTTCATCCCGTCATTTCTTGATTGAATCAAACCCACCCGCACGACCCTTGACAAGGTCAACAAGGCCGTACGACTACCCTAACCCAATCTGCATTATATGCATAAGCAGATAAATACTGGTTAGCTACCGCACACTGCGCCTTGACAAGGTCAACAAACGCAGCACGAATACTAAACAGGACTTATCTGAAATGACGGAGGGTTACGACAGGTTTTTCTGAAAACCTATTGCGTAATGAACTTGATATCGTTGTAGGATCGAATGAATTTTGAAATGGAGTGTTTTTGAGGCTTTTCTAGTTTTGCTAAAGGGGTCACTCCCGGTGAAAGGATCGTCGGTCCTTTTCTCGTCGAATGAGGTGCGGGATATATCATATATATCACTGTGCAAAGCAGAAACTATAGAAGCTATCAAAAGACAAACCGAGTGTGTAGTATATGCCAGTTATTGCTAAAGGAGTCACTCCCGATGAAGGGATCTCGGTCCTTTCCTTATCGAATAAGGTGAAGGATATATCACATATACCGCTGTGCAAAGCAAGAACTGTAGCTACCTGTTTTAATTTTGAAATTCGATTCCACAACATCTTTAGGTTTCTTTTTCTTTCATTAATCATATTAATGAAGTCCCATCATTTAAGTACCTAAACATCACAGATAAATACGACGTACACTTATGCCATCTGCATTCGCCTTGATGTCCCCTCGTGCATCGTTAGGTTAGGTAACTAACGACAGAGCGGGGCAGGGCTAGCGCGGGTGTAAAACATAAGTAACGTCTATATAATATATCATATATACTATATACTGCATCTATCACAGAACATCACATGATCACATCACAGATATCGCAGTAGAAGAAATATATGAAATATTGGATATACTAGGACGTCCGTGTTTTCAATACGAGCCAGTATAAAACACGGATTCCACGGTCGTGATGAATAGCCAAACCCACACCCCTAGACCCCTACGAGAGCGGCAAGCAACCCTACCAATTCTAGGGTTAGGAGACCCGGACTCGACACCTCGAGTTGGTCTCCCACTGGACCCCAGAACCCGGTTACTTATGCCCTCCTCCTTGGGTCTATCCTAGTGCGGAAAAGTAAATAATATACAAAAGGTGACATCTTCCGCAACCTGGAAGTGCCCCAATAAAAGAATATTACATACAAGTATTTACATGAATGAAAATGAAAAACACTCATCTCACATAAAACCCCCCGGCTATTCAAACACGACGATCCAATATAACATATCCAGCAACACATAACATCACATGTCATCAACGTAAGTAAATATGCGCATCCCAATTGTCGTTGACATATAGCAACGAAACCGGCGATATCACATATTACACTTACGGTCACAGAAAAGAAAGTGTAAAACTACAACAGTTGGAATCCGCAACCTGCATAGACATCGCATGCCTAATCAAATGAATTCCTTAGACATCGCATGCCTAACAATTATAAACCCCGCATTTTAGTCTCATTATCGAAAACTCTTTTCAATATCAAGTCGGGCAATTCAACAGGATTCCCGACATCCTGATCGAATGCTCGTCGCAAACTTTAGTAAGCGGCCGCACCCCCGATGTCGTCGACAAAGTGCACCAAGGCGGAACACCGCTGCCACGAGCACCCAAAAGGATGCTTTCGGCGACGGGGTTCTCCTACAGTCACTTGGTCGGGGCTATGGAGTGAGGCTGTCTATTAAGTTTACCCGGCGAGTATCTGCGTACGCTGCGTGATTGCGACAGACTTTTGATCACATCAAAATTCCATGGCAACCGATCAAGTGAGACTAAACTGCTATGTTTATAACATTCATTCAGTTATCTCATAACTACTTATGAATTCCAAGTATTGTATCACATTCCAGATAATTAGAAAATGTTAAACTTTCCGATCGAACAATCGAACACCCAAGTTTTCCCGAACAGCTCAACACATGAAACAAGTTTAAAAACATTCACTTCATGCCTCAGTACCAACGGTCCAGCCGTAGAAGGGTCAAGCCAATGCCTCACATGTTGCACGCCGTACTACCCCAAACCCTAAGGTTCAAAGGGCAGTTCAAGACGGTCACATAATCGAGTTAAGGTTTGTTGTCTTCTAGAGGGTCCATCGCGTTACTTGCACTACTTAGAACGCCATTAAACTACGGAAAGATCCAACACTTGGAAATTTCCCGGCAGGGGAAAAGATAGGTATTTATATTCGGTCGAACTTTTTAACATATTCAAAAATTATCCGGAAAACACATAGACAAAATTAGACAACCCGATCGAATAATCGAATCCCCAAAACAACCCCAGAAAAACTCAACTGTTGAGTAAAATATAAAAATTTCCAGAAGACTCAGCACTTCAAGACAAGAATTACTGTGCAAGCCACGTGGTCTAACTCACCAAAATGGCCGCGGAACCGCCGCGAAACCCAGGGTGGGGCCGCGGTTCCGCGGCGCTTTGGTCAAGTTAGCATCACGTGCTTCACAGTAACTCATAGAATTTCCTGCTGAATTTTTTCGCAATTTTTAATTCACAAAAATCCAAATTTTCAGAAAATTTCCAGAGAGCAATTTGAGTTAGGGTTTCGATGTTCGTTCGGATTTCAAACGTCGTCTACGCATCGCCTAAGGCTCTAGCTAGGCTCTGATACCACTGAAGGGTTCCTAGGCACACTAATAAGGTCTCACAAGGCATCAACCATGCCAATTTCAAATTTTACAAGTGCCGAGAAACCCTAATACGGATCGTTAACTAGAACTTCAGGCGAAACAAGAAGCTAGTTAACAACTTAACTAAAGGGTAAACGGAAATACAACCTTTGTAGATCCGGTCCTCCACCTCCATAGCTCCATGACGGTGTACCCTCGCTGCGATCATCGGATCCCGGACTCTAGCGTCGGCTTCATCGGAGAAATGGGCGGGCTAGGTCGACTTCGATGCCGAAGATGATCTACGTCGAGGCAACACAAGATCAAGCTCCAACTTCACCAAGCCATGAAACTTGTGAAGAAAACACCCTATACTACTTGGCAAGTGGTAGAGGATGAAGAAATAGGAAGTGGGTTCACTTTAGAATTTGATTTCTCACTCTTTTTCTCAAGTTGCCATTGATGGAGGCAAGCTTTCTTCCTTTTTGAAGATGAAGAAGAAGAAGAAAAAAGATTATGATAAGAATAAAAATAATTATCTTATCATATAGCAACCATAGTTAAGTGTAGAGAATAAACTAAGGTTAGGTTTAATGGTTAGGTTAAGGCTAAGAGACAAAATGGTCAAAGCTTCAAAGCTTCATGAAAGAAACAAAAACTAGCCACCATTTTATTCTTGCCTTAAAATGAATTAATAAAAATAAATATATAAGTAAATCCAAACCCTAACCATTAAGATAACCATGGTTTAATCATACACACTCAAGTTTACATGTATCATCAAACATGATACAAACTAGTGCACAAAACTATATCATATATACAATGTGCACATCAAGTGAGAAAATCTATCTTAAGTGAACCAATACTAGTTAATGTAAAGTAATATATCAAATATATAATTATACATTAAATCATTAAATCAACACTTGATTTAACGATCCGGTCATATCGTATATGACCGACTAATATCCAATGTATCAACTTATCGAATCAATCCTCGATTCGATAACTAGGTTATATGGCATACAACCATTCGATACATTCATCACGAGAATAGAATACGGTATCACATACACGCATTATTCTCGGTCCCGCACATATCTCATATGCGCTCCTATTTCGTTTCGCTTGAGCCAGGAAACCTCTGTATAGGACTCTAAAGACTCGTCAATACGCCGGCAACAGGTGATGATCATATCAAACACCCACAAGCCGCAAGCGGTCTGCTAAACGTAACGGCCACCCGGGTATTGAGCGATCAGAAGATCGACGAGCAAGACCGATCACACTCCTGTGAATCCAACCAGTAACACTTACCGTACAGTCCGGTCTCGTCGTCTGATATGTCGCATATCTCGCCTAGGGGTGGTAAACGTCAGACCCCAATAGCTCGATAAGTCGTGTCGATATGAGGTCTATAACAGTTCAAGAACTATAGGTAACACTTACCAGTAAATCTCAGCAACCCTGGCCAGGGATTTCCGGTTATAGCCAATCGAACACAGCGCAACATCAACTCCCTATACCGGGAGAGACGAATCCCCTCCTATCGCTCATTGCCTCCATGTGATTCGGGACTGTACCCAAAAACCACCGTTTTGCATGCCCTCTTGGACGTGGTAAGGTGGAAATCAAAGCACAGTGGGAACCACACAAGACTCTATGACGATCTCGGGTCAACAGACTACTCTGTACTAGTGTCACCAGAGAACTGCCATCTGACGTAAGGTATAATACCATCTGGGAGTTCTCGACGAGTCCGTCCAGTGTACCCAGTCTCCACTGAGCACCCGTATATCATCTCTGATGTCAAACACCAATGGATATGGGATCATCCATCGCCCATCTGTATGGGTCGAGAAGGTACACGCTAGTCTACTCTGGTATATCGATGCCCCGTCTCGATATACCTACGACTAGGGACTTTGAAGATATACTTATGGACTACCATGTCCCCATTAGTATGATCCGCATCATAGTCCAGGTAGTCAAGTACACATCCTAAGGGCTTTACCAACATGTAACAGAAAGACAATCAGTGTACACGTTAAGGTAAAGAGCAACCAGATAGCATACTATCATGTCGAGCAAGAAAGTCCTCCCTATATATGTCCAAGCATCCACTACAATATACATCCTATGTACAGTAATGGCCTCTAGGGCATACATATAACTAACAGGATTAAATTGGTGGTCAAGTCAAGGAATTGGGGATCCAAGTTTTTACAGTTTGCTCAACGTTCTATTAGTATCCCATTTTTACACTTTAAATATTTCAATGAAGCACAGACTGATGGTAGATAAAAAATACAGAGAACAAAAGTAAAAAAATGTTAGATTTTTGTTTTGGTTTTTAAAAAAAAATGAATTTTTGTTTTTTTTTTCCAGAAAATTGTTAGTTTTAGACACAAGGTATACACAAATTAACCCAAAATTATAAGAAGAAATACGTTACTATATCCTCGGCAACGGAGCCACTTGATTGAAATGAGTTCATATCGGCCCCCTCATACAACCTAACGGACCATCGGCTAGTTCCCAATTAGCTCAAGATTTTACAATGTATGGTGTGGCAATAAGACAAATTAAGGATTTGAGTAGTGAAAGTGAGCCATGCACCCTTTCGAATCAAACCTATCCTTTTTTGATTTAACTCCACATCTCCAATTCTGAAAATTTATTGAGTAAACCAAACGATTCACCAATTGAGGATAGCATGTTTAATGAGTTGTGCGACTACGATGTATTTGATTTACCTGATTGTGAAGAGACCCTTTCAAATGAAACCAATACCACTCCTTTTGATTTCTATATCTCCAATCTATAAAAACAACCGAGTGCGATTTGTGATCCACCGATTGAAAACCATGTTTTTGATAAAGTGTCTAAGAAATTTAAGTTTAACTTGATTGAGGATATTGATATTGGGGATTATTTTGATGATGAACCCACAATTTTGGATGAGTTTTTCTCACCAATTCAACACCTTCTTTCAAATCTGTGTGGGCATCATCCCGAATCATTAACTGCTTTTCCCGAACCCCATTTGTTTCTTGATATTATTGATGATGATTTGAATGAATGTATCGTTGAGCTTAATTTTGAGGAGAATTGTGAGGATATCTTTAAGGATGAACTCGTTTTATTGGATGAGTCATGTCTTCTATCATGTGTAAATTCTGCATTTGCATATATATTTGAAAACCCATAAAAATCGGAAAATTTCCAAAACATAAAAGCTTTATCGTCAAGTTAGCTAGTGGGAAAGCTTAGATTCAAAATATCGACGGCTTAGTTTAATAAGATAGAAACAACTAAATCCTATTTTTAGATATTGAAAACCTGAACGATAACCCTCTCTTGAGTTTAACTGTAGCTAATATACGTCTTTGCATCACACTACACGTGTCGTGAGTTTTGAAAATTAGACGACAAGTTTAATATGTCTTAAAACTCTTAAAAATTGATAAACTTGTTTAAGATCAAACATGATTTTTCTGAAATAAGTAATATCAATAACAATTTATAAAGTGAAGTGGATATAAAAAGATATTAATGAAAGCTTTAATGGAGGTTAAGTCTGGAAAACAACAAATCTGGAACTTGATTAGAATAATTACACACCTGATCTACACAAACACGTCTTTGATCTTAAAAATAATATGAACAACTAGCGATATCTCCGTTCGCATTGAATTCTTATGATTTTCACGTTTAAAATGAGCCTTTTTGTTTTAAGGCCTAGGTGACTTGGACAATAAAGTCCGCTGGGGTGTTTTTACACCTAATGACCTAAAACCATCTGGTTTGGGTGCACTGTCCAAAGCTCGCTAAGAAACGTATAAAGTTCGACATAAACAAAGTCAAGTAAGTATTCTCTCCGAGTTAAAATTCCTGACGGTTCTTTGTGTGAGAATAATCTTGGCTGAAGAAAAGTTTTATTATAAAAATATTTTTAATGGAGATAAGAAGGTTTTACACGATTATAAAGACTATTGCATGTTCACGAAATTGTGTATGAATGAAAAAAGTAAAAGGTGGAGTGAAAAATAATGCTTAGTTTTCTGTGAAAGATGATAGAAATTCTGAATTTAAAATCTAGCTGGAGAATGAAACTTGAGAAAAGCTTAAACTCTTCACAAACTCACATGATCCTCTTAAAGTTTTGTCTAATCTGTATTTCTGGCATTATGACTCTAATCGAAGTTTTTGAAACGTCACGACGCTATTTGCACACGCACGTAAAGACATATAAGATCTTAAGTTAAATAAGAAGTGAGGTGTGAAAATAAGGGTTCGATATTTCTAATTTAGGCTAATAGAATTTATTGCATAGATACTATATCTAAGGATTAAATTCGATTGTTATCTCACGAAACTAGCTTGACGGGATTTTGTGGGTATAACCCGCTTAAAACCCTCAGGGGACAAAACTCCTCCTCTAGGGTAACTTATAGGTTGAACGACTTGTTCCACAGACTTAGTGCAATCGCGTTCCCTGCGAAAGTGAGATTAGGATTTTTTTTACTCGGGATGAGCAAAATATAAGTTTGGGGGTATTTGATCATCATAAATAACTGTATTTAATACCGCTCATTCGATTCATTTTTGGAATAATCGTTGCTATTTAACCCGTGTCTTCTAATTAAGTACATGATACATGTATTCGTGATAAAACATTGGAAATACACTCAACATGCATGGATACAACATTTGTGAGCCGATACTGCAACCAGAATGGAGAACCGGTCAATACTCAAGAGTTTTTGCAATAAACAAGTGTATGTAGCATTTTTTATAAAATGGTCTAATATGTACAAAATTTACAAGCGTGAACTTGCTCAAATGGGTGCGTGAACCAGTAAGGAAACATGTGTGAACACAAATTGCATCATGAGCAAACACACAAGTGGGCATACAAGTGGACTTGGGTGATGAGTGCTTAAAAAAGTAGTGATGTGATGGTTTTAAAACTTGATCTTTCCCTCCAAGAAACCTTCAGATATCATCATCATCCCAGAGAGAAGATATTGATGACAGAGAACCGCTCTCAGAAGATGGGACCCGTAGCCGCCCATTTATTCATTTAAGCCGCAATTGGTGACTTGCCTTGTTCCAGTTGGGCTCGTATTTTTTTTGTGGACCCCAAATTGTCTTGTCATCCCATTTTTATAGTTTAATTTTGGATTTGGATTGCCTATAAATAGAAGTACGGAAAAAGAGGCAATGCCCACTTGAGTCCATGTTTTAGGCCAAGTTTTGTACATAGTAGTTAGTTTCATAACTTGTAATAGTTTGAGTTCTTTAATTTTATCTGATCTTACAACCTATTAAGTGAGCTTGCAAGTTTAGATTTTAGTATTTGAACTCATTATCTTGTACTTTTGATTGCACTTCAATAAAGCCTTCATTTTCATGCACCTGGTTCCTAGTATCTCTTACCCTTTTTACTTTACTTGCAATGTTTCTTATGATATCTTCTATCTTGTGTTTTCTTTTCATTTATGAGATGATTTGTGAATATTTTTTTCTTACTTTTTAGGGAAAGAGAAGGGGTGGTTTGAATTAGGATTTTCTTTACCTTTTTCTTTGTCCGACACCTTGTAAATTGAACTCTGACAAAAACATACACAATCCGCTCCTTTAGGCACCCTATTCTACATAATAGTGGTGATTCCTAATTGAAACTGGTTGTGTTTGATCTGGTCGAAGGCGAAGGATAAGAGACAATAACTAAAGGACAAGGGTCAATAAGAAGGGATTTAGTGCACAATCGCAAACACCCTATTTAAGCACCCTAATCCAAGTTGTTGCCGATTACCCTAACGTCAATAATCAAGAGAGGCACAAAGGAAAGAGTACGGATTTTCCTAACTTAAACTAATCTAATTCTATCCCTAACAAGCCCTTTTTTGAACATAAACTCAACACTTGGGATAGAAACAAACACATTCCAACTTTTTGGACCTAACTCGTTAGAACAAGAATGAAAAACGTACCTTCTCCCTGCGGACGACCCATACTCATCTCGGCTAGCTACATGCGACACCATCTTGATTGTGGTATTTTAAAACTCATAGGACACGATAGGAGAACCTTTCAATCACTGTCGTTCCACAAGGTGTTGAAGTCTTACTTTTTGCCCAATTCTTCAAGCATCCCTTGAAACCATATCATCTCATTGCTGGCTTCCATGATCTCTATGTACTCCGCCTCTGTAGTCGACAATGCCACCACCTTTTGTCGTTGAGAGACCCAACTCACCGTTGTTCCCCCAACCGTGAATTCATATCCCGTTGTGCTCTTCCCGCTATCTCGATTTCCCGAATAGTCCGCATCAACGCACCCTTGCACCTTTAGAGAGACACCCCCGAAACATAAGCAATGACTAGATGTACCCTTAAGATACCTCAAAATCCACTTCACCGCATTCTAATGCTCCTTTGCCGGGTTTTGCATAAACCGGCTCATAACTCCCACTGCATGTGCAATATATAGTCTCGTACTCACCATCGCATACATCAAACTCCCCACTGCAGATGCGTAAAGCACTATTGCCATCTCATCCTTCTTCTTTTGAGTTGTCGGTCACAAATCCATTATGAGTTTGAAATGCTTCGGTAAGGGCGTACACACCGGCTTTGACTTAACCATGTTGAACCGCTTCAAAACCTACTCAATATAGTCCCTATGTGATAACCACAGCTTCCGCTACTTCTCATCTTGAACAATCTTCATGCCCAAGATTTGTTTTTTCGCTCCCAAATCCTTCATAGAGAATTTTTCGGGTATCGTCCTCTTCAAACTTTGAATTTTCTCTAAATTCGGACCCGCTACCAATATGTCGTCCACGTACAGTGATAGAATGATATAGTTTCCGTCCTCAAAAGTTTGAACATACACGCAGTGATGTGATTCACAGCGCACAATTCCTGTCTCTAACATAAACTGATCGAACTTGAGATGCCACTGCCTAGGAGCTTGCTTGAGACCATACAAACTTTTTCGCAGCTTACATACCATGTTCTCTTTCCCCTTCACCTCGTATCCCGGTGGCTGCATCATATAAATCTCTTCCTCCAAATCTCCATAAAGGAACGCAGTCTTCACATCAAGTTGCTCTAAATGCAATTCCGCCATCACCACAATCCTAAGGATTACCCGAATATCACTACAGGGGAAAAAAATCTCTTGATAGTCAATTTCTTGCTTTTGTGCGTAACCTTTGACTGCCAAGCGAGCCTTGTACCGTTTCACACCATCAGCCTCATCTTTTATCCTGTACACCCACCTATTAAGCAACGCTTTCCGATCCTTGGGTAGCTTCAATAGGTCCTACGTACGGTTCTTCTTCAAAGATTCCATCTGCTCGTCCATAGCTTCCTCCCACTGCTTTCTAGCACCATCGCTTGTTACTTCTTCAAGGGATTCGAATCTCCCGCATCTGCGTATAAAACGAAGTCAGTCACAAGTCTTTTGAGTATCCTTCTTTCTCTCGTAGATCTCCTTAGAACTGGCACATCTGGTTGGTGAATATGGTTACCATCCTGTTCTTGAACCTGATCCTGCACTGCGGCTTCCTCCAAGTTCTGATCACCACCTATGGGTACTTGAATGCTCTCTTGAGTTCCATTTAGCTCAACGAACTCACGTACTGCACCTTTCTTGGCTTGCTTTTCTTCTTTGTACAAGTGCTGCTCATCAAAGTTGACGTTCCGGCTTCATATTACCTTCTTACTTGTGTAATCCCACAGCCGATATCCAAACTAATCTCCACCATATCCGATGAAAGCGCACTTCTTAGACTTGAAGTCAAGCGTACTCCTTTGCGCCTTATCAACCAAAGAATACGCAACACAGCAAAACACTTTTAGGTGCGAATAATCAACCGGTTTACCTGACCAATTTTCTTCCGGAATGCCTCCCTCAAGCGCACTTGCCGAGCTTCTATTGATAATGTACACGGCAGCATTGATCGTCGCTGCCCATAGGTACTTAAGCACATACACATCCACGGTCATGCTCCACACTCGCTCTAGGATCGTCCTGTTCATTCATTCAGCGATGTCATTCTGTTATGGCATCCACGGTACTGTCTTCAGCCATTGAATACTCTTCTGCGAGAAAAATGTCTCGAACTCCGGTGTGCAATATTCCACTCTATTATCGAACTAAAAGCATTTTACCTTTGCCCTTGTTTAGTTCCCAACCTGCGTAATCCAGTGTTTGAAGATACAAAATATATAGGGCTTCTTCATCTCATACACCTATATCTTCCGGCTAGCATCGTTGATGAACATCACGAAATACTGATTCCCATCATAAGACTACACCGAGGCCGGACCCCATACGTCCGTATGCACCATCTTCAACTTCTTGGTCTTTTTCGCTATGCCTCCAATTTAAAACCTGAGCATGCTTTTCTTCCCACAAATGCAACTCTCACATAGCCCCAACTTCACCTTCTTCAGCCCTAAAAGAAGCCCCTACCCTGAAGAATTTTCATGTTCTTCTCACTGAGGTGCCCCAATCTTCTATGCCACAACGAAATCTCGAAATTTATCTCCGAACTCATCACTAACGCAACCGAACCTCCGCTACTCCCACTAAATGAGTATAACAAACCGCTCAATTTGCCCCTAGTGACCACCAATGACCCGTTTGAGATCTTCCATTGAGAATTTCCAAATGTCGTAGTAGAAATCAGACTCTTCTTCAAATCTGAAATATGACGAGAATTCTTCAATTTAATTTGACCACCTCCTGACAGTTGTAACATGATCGTTCCTTTTCCAATGATCTTACACGGCTAACGGTTCCTACCGTCACATGTTCAAAATCCCCCTGAACATACTAATTGAAATGATGTCAGCCTGATATGCAATGGAAGGATACTCCCGAATCTAGAAACCAAGTATCCGCCTTTGTACTCACACTCGCCGATAGAAAAAGACCTTATTCCCCTTGTTCTTATGTAAACACCACATTAGCTTCCTTTCCATCTACCTTCCCATTTGAGTCTACATTTGGATTTCCTGTGACCCTTCTTTCCATAGTTCCAACAGACGCCTTGGATCTTCGCCTTCGATTTTCCTTGGCTCTTAGACTTTCCCTTCTTGCCCTTTCCCCTTTCTATCATTCTACTGCGATTCTCCACCGAAAGAGCAGAAGTTCCCGAACTCCTACTCACGGCCTTTCTCCGCATCTCATCGTTTAATATACAACACACCATATCATTAAACGTGAGAGTCTCCGAGATCGAGTTGCTAACCGCCATCCCCAGGTTCTCCCAACTCTCCGATAATGAACAAAGGGATAGAAGTGCTTGAATCTCATCTTCAAAGGTGATTGAAACTGACGCAAGCTGGCTCGTCACGCTGTTGAACTCATTTAGGTGCTCTGCCACCGAACTGTTTTCAGCCATCTTCATGTTGAAAAGTTTCTTCATCAAAAATATTTTGTTTGATATTGAAGGCTTTTCATACAACTTCAATAAAGTCGTCATTAGTGCCTTTTTTGTTTTCTCCTTCAAGATGTTAAAGGCCACCTGCGGAGTCAACGACAACCGGATTGTCGCCAGGGCTTTCCTATCCAAAAGGTTCAATGCCTTATCGACCATCTTCTCGGGCTTCTCTCTAAGCAACGGAAGAACATGTCCTTTTGATACAGGTAGTCCTCCATCTGCATGCACCACCAAAAAAAATTATGACCATTGAACTTTTTGATCCCTATCTTATCCCCCACCATCTTTCGTCTATATCGCAGCAAACTCAACTTCTCTCTTCATCTGAACCGACGTCTTCAAAACAATGATTTAAGAAAGTGGGGGAAGAGGACGTAGTTGTCGTTACCCGCCATTGTCCTAGATCGTAGATTTGAAAACCCCTATGTTTCTTAACTAATGCTTCAATGCCAGTTGTTGGGAGAAAATCAATACACAGAACAATGCTACAACAACAATCACGCAATCACACCACGCAATCACACCACGCAATAACGACGAAAAACAATATAAAAAATATGAGATATTAAATAAGAAATCAAATATAGAAAAGAGAGGCACAAGGATTTGTTAACGGGGTTCACCTACTAAATGGCTAGTCTCCGGCAGAGCGGAATCTGCAAACTTCTACTATTCTTGAATCAAAGTTTACAAACACCATAGGAGATTTCTCACAAATCTCTCTATTCTTTACAAATCTCTCTCTAAAAGTCCCCACCTCTCTCTCTCTCTCGGCCTCAACCAATAATTAGCCGCAGAAAATTCAATCTCCAAGCATTTTTTCCGCAAACTTCAATTCATTAGAGACTATTTTTAATTTTGATTGGCCGCTGCCTTTAGGCTTCTCTGTGGAATTGAATGCGCGTGCACTTTTTTATTTTTTAATGGCTGCAACATTCATGCATATATAATTAACATTATATATAGGTGAGGGCTTTGTTTAGATAAGTTGAGATTTAGATTTAATCTTCATTAAATCTTTACATGATCTAAACAAAACCTACTAGAGCCCCATATGCAGTCCTAAAAATCATGTGCTCTTGATTTCATTAACAAAAAATATCCGTAACCTTTAGAGATAATATTCAATATGAAAAGGAAGATTCTCCACAACATAACATATATATTATGTTCACGAATTCGTAAAGTAGGGTTGGTTCTTATTCTAAAGTTTTATATGTGGAGAATAGAGTTTCCTTTATTTTCGGATTTTTTTCCATGGAAAATAGGGTTTTGGTCTATTTTCAATATGAGAGAAGTAGGGTTTCACACTTCTTAAGTTTGGGACATAGAGTTTCCTCTGTGTCTAATGTCTTATACCAGAACACCGAGTCATCTCTATATTCAAGTTTTCCTTGTTCTTTAAAACAAAAAAAGGGCCGCAAGGAGCATACTTGTGTCAAGAACCCGTTAAAGACTTAAGAGTTTTTTAAGTGGTCCATTTTGAGCCACAGAGACAGTGAGGAAGAGGGAACCTTGGCTCAAGTTCTCATCTTGCTTTGCTCGGTTGGGAGAAGAAGATTAAAGGAAAATCTTTAAGAGAACTCAAAGCTATAGAGTAGTGCTAAAAGAGTTCTTTAAGTCTTGAAGGAAAGCTTTTATAGAAGGGGGACGGTTAAAAAGTTGTTATCTAGCATGTAGAGGAGCAGGGTGAGGAATGGGAGGAGTACTTTCTTCCCCTGTTGCTCTTAGGGTATGGCATAGGAAACTGGGATGGATACCTCTTTGCAGGTATCCACCGCCGCTCTATAGGAGTGGATGAGCGGATTGTAAGTGCATGTTGCTCCTTGCCGTGACTACTACGGCTTTACGGAATCAAAAACTTTAAAAAAAAACTTGAGAACTACACACTGAAGCCCTGAATACAATCCCAACCACTAAACTAAAACTAAACCACAAGAGTTTTAGCTACTAGGTTAGTGTAACAACCTTTGAAGACGGTCTTTCGGGTCTTGAAAGGTTCATTCCTTAAGCTCATAGGGTATTCTGATCGAGCACTTGAAGTCGAACTCCCGCATCAAAGACGATCCACCAGAAGATGCAGGTTCAAGTGATGGCTTCCATGAAGTACCTAAAGATCAAGGTTTGCTAGGACAAGATACTTAGGAGTGCAGTTTATGAATCAAGATGCTCTCTTTTAATCCCTTATAACTCAATTGAGCAAGTGAAGGAAGAAGAAGATGAAGAGACGATAATGGCAACTCATGAAAAATCTACACTTGATAATAATCCCACACTCTCTCAATTCTTATCTCTTCATTCACTAAAAACCAAATAGAGGGTGAGTGGGTTATGACTCACTAGTGTGAGTCACAAGCCCACACAACCTTAGAAGAAATGAGAACATGAGAGAGTGTGAGAGAAGCCACCTCACCATGGTACACATACACACATGAGTACTTATATGTATATAATCAAGTATACAAAAACCTGTATTTATAATAAATATGTATACGGTATTTCTACAAAAATATGAATACCGTATTTGTACCGAAAATACAAAATACGCGTATTCCTATTTAGAAAGAAATACATGTATTTGTATTAAAACACAAAAACTGTATTCATACAAATACTCGTATTTGTATAAATACCGTATTCGTGTTAAAATACAAATACCCAAAAGAGTGCAATATAATACTAGCATCAAAACTGGCTATCTTTCAAATTTGCCGGTACTACTAAATAGTCCGATTAAAGCACGCATATAAATACACGTGTTCAATCGAACACCCGAGCGTATCGAAATACGCAAACTACACTGTTTCTCCTGAACCAAGAAACTCTCTGTGTGGGACTCTAAAGACTCGACAATACGCTGGCAGTAGGTTTAACCAAAAGCACGTCAGTGGCACTAGCTGTACGTAACAGCTATTCAGGTATCTGTCGAAAGGAAGATCGACAAGAAAACTTGTGCGGACTCCTACTGAGTCTATAGGTGATATTCTCCGTACAGTCCGGTATGTTCGTCTAAGAGTATCGCATATCGGGTATAGGGGGTGGTAAACGTCAGTCCCCTAATAGCGACAAGTCGTGTCGGCGTGGAACCCAATACAATCTGAGAAACTACTGGTGTACCTACCAGTAAATCTCACTTGCCCTGGCTAGGAACCTGTCGTATCGGCCAACCATACACAGCGCGATATCAACTCCCAATACCGGAAGAGACGAATCCCTTCTGACACCTACTGCCTCTAAGTGCTTCGGGACTGCACCCAACTACTACCTGTTTGCATGAATCTTTAAAGCCATGGTAGGGTAGTAATCTAAGTACAGTAGGAAGACACTCGAGACTAATAGTGATGTCAAGTCATCGGACTAACATGTGCTCATGTCACTAGAGAACTGCTATCCGATGATAGGTATAATACCAACCAGCAGTTCGCAGCGAGTCCATCCAGTGTAACTCATATCCTAATGAGCACCCGTATACTATTTTTTGTATCGTATACCAATGACTGCGGGACATGCCATCTCCCCTGACGGGAATAGGAAACATATATACTAGTCTAATCTGGAGTATTGATACCCAGTCTCGATAATCTTATGACTAGGGACAAGTTTAAGGATGTGCTTTAGACTAGTCAGCCACTACTAATGTGATTCCCATCACAATGCTGGTAGTTAAGCAAAAATTTTACGGGCTCTATCAACATGTATTAACGATACATTAAAAAAATATATACACATGTTAAGATAGATACAAACCAGATAGCATACTGTCATATTGAGCAAGACTGTTATTATACATGTATATATCACAAGCTTCCAAAATGTAATATACAATCATGTACTATATAATAATGGCCTTTGGGGCATATATCCCTAACAATCTCCCACTTGCACTAAGACCATGTATTGGCATATTGCAGACCTATCATCTTGAATAGCCTCTCGAACTGCATCTGAGGGATGGCCTTTGTGAGTAGATCTATAATGTTGTCCTTTGTGTCTACTCCCCACACCTCGATCTCCTGGAGATCCACGATCTCTCTGATCAGGTGATACCGCCATAACATGTGTCTAGATCTTTGATGGGATTATGGTTCCTTCGCTAAAATTATAGCCCCGTTGTTGTCACAATATAAAGGTATTGGATTAAAAATGGACGAAACCACATGAAGTTCTGTAATAACCGGTCTCACTTTGTATTTAAATCTATATTTAAATAAATATTTTTCCCTAACTCTTTTGCTACCAAACATAAGGCTTAAAACCTTAAACCCAAGTCTATATTTAATCCCATTCTTTTTCTTTCTAAATTTTTCTTGAGCCTAAGCCCAACAAGCCAAATAACCCTTCACTATCTTTACTCAACATCCACTTCCTCAATTCAAAATTTTTCCAATTTAAAAATCCAAATCCTACCAAATCCATTCTTTAAATCCTAAATTAAAACCTAATAACTATTTAATTTAATACTTAAATTACTCCTCTTTATTTCCCTATCATTTTCACAATTAAAAACCCAGTAAAACCCTTACCCCCACGTTCATTTTCTCTCTCCTCTCAATTAAATCACCCACGTTTTTCTCTCTCTCTCCCCCTCGCACACGTACACACACACTCTCTCTCTCACTCCCTCTCTCTCTCCTCTCGATCACCCTCTCTCTCTCCTCTCGATCCCATATTCTTACCTCCCTCCTCCATATTCTCACCTCCCTCTTCGTTCTTAATTTTTCTTTCCCGCCTTCATGAGCTCGTACCCATGCCTTCGCCTTCGCTTTCTCCCGCGCGTTGTCATCGCCGTCGCGTCGACTTTGCCTCCTCCCCTCCTCGACCATCACCTCACTTCCCTCTCCTCTCAACCACTACCGACCACCACCCTAACCCATCGCGACTCCAACCCATACCTCCACCTTTGACCTCCGGCGGACCCATCAACCATCGCGGCCACCTCCTTCCTCTTCATGTATCACCTCCGACCCTAGAAACCTCATTAACACCCTCGCCTCCTCCTCAAAACCGCGGCCACCTCCTTCCATGAGAACCCTCACCTGCGCACCCCCTCGCCGGGCTCCTCACCTCGTCGGAGCCGTCTCTGCACCGTCGCTGCACTCGAGCTCCCGAACACCCTCTACCACTGTAGCTCCGACCATCGCAACCCCAAGCCCCGACTCCAAGATCTGGCCAACCCAACACCACCCTTTCCCCTGCAACTCCGGCCTCGCTATCACCACCTCACCGCCGACCATCCCCCACCTTCCCGTCGCCACTCCCCTCACCTCCCTCTTCCCCGACCGCCCGACGCCATCATCACCTTCATCCCCGACACCAAGAACCCCAGCATCCCCTAGCCATCAACAAACTCCGACGAGCACCCATCACTGCCTCCAGCTAACCCTACGCCGACGACATTGCCAACGGCACACCGTGCTCTGCGTCATAGTCACCGTAGCATCACCCGAGCCTTTGCTGCTGAGCCGTCAAACCCAAGTTCGAGCCGAGGTCGAGGTTGCCGTGTTGGGCCCAGTCGCGCTCGAGTCATGATCGCACCGTTGCCGTAGCCGTAGTTCAACACCATGCCGGGCCGCTGTCGTATCATCATCGATACGTCGTCAAGCAAGTTTTACATACTTGCTTCATGCTATTATAAAATCATTTCGATGGCGTTCAATATTATTATAAGTGTTCGATGCAAACCATATTTTGAAAACCCTCTTAAAATGACGGAAAGTAAACATAACAGATGGCCCGAGTAATAATGAATATCGTTTAAGATTTTGGTTACAAAACAATGTCGTTTGCTCACGTAAAATGGTGTTCCGATTTCTGTCGTAAAACCTGAAAATTTTCGTATATGCTAAACCGTAAAATTTATAATAAATTATGTATAGATCAGATTGAGGCGTTTCAGGACTCATATCAAAGCTAACTTTATAACCTACAGTAATATATTCTTTACATTAAATTTTAATGGGTCATGATAATGAAAAACGAGGAGGATTGTGGCTCTGGACTGCAGTCCAGAGCAGCACTGGCTGTCGATACTTGAATTGAAATGCTTTCAAGTTTCGGTATAAAAATGACATTATGCGAATCCCTATACCGTAGCGAAGATAAATCTGTTAGGTAACTATTGAAAGCAGTTCCATTCATTTTTATCACCGTCTACTATTTTAATCACATTTTAAACCATCTGTACATACTGCAGTCCTAAGCAGGGACATAACGTACATCCAGACCTTAAATAATGTGTAACTACGAGCACACAGCGGATATTGTCAATACGTATGGTGCACTGGAAACCTAACTAATAAACCTAAATATTGTTCAACTATAGCGTCGCCTAATTTTGATCCCAACAGAGTAAAAACTGTGTTACGAAATGGACTTTCAGTTCAGGAACTGAATTTCCAGCAGAGAACACTTAAATTGAAACGACTGTAATTTGCGAACCCGAAACCTGATTGACTTGAAACAAGTTTCGTTGAACTTCCGACTGATTTTACTTGTTACCGCTTTTGTATCATTTTACTTAATTCTGAACGTATGATTTAATGCGGTTTTTATAAGTTCATGAGTTGCATAATGACTTGTATTGCATATATATTGTTTAGTGGCATAATTCACGGTTTTACCCGACTGTAATACCTCTAGTGATAGTGCGCGTCATTATTAAGTTTCAGTGTATAATGCATTGTAGAGCGTGAATGGTATCGGTTTAGGAGTGTCAAGTATGTCAGTGAAAAATGAATGGTTCGTGATAGTGACAATACAGTGAACAGTGAATAAAACCGTGTTATTGGTGCGTACTTGTACACAACTAGCCCATACTCATAGATAGTGAAACCTGGGGAACAATGGGGAAATCGAAGTGGAAAGGAAATTTTATTTAGCGTGGTCAGTGATTTACAGAATGATCATTTGAACAACGACTCTATATATTAGGTTAGGACTTAGCGGTCCGGCTGACAGGGTTATGTCCCGGGCGACAGTGGGCCGTCGTCTCGGGTACGTACGATACTCTCGTTAAACATGATCACTCCTTTCCGCATCTCGATTTCAAAAGTGACTAGAGACCGATAGGGACACAGATCATATATTGCACAGTTATTGACACATTGATTGCCTGCATTTGTTATCTCCACCGTTATTACTTTTATTTTTCTTGTCTTTTGTGATTATTATAATATTGTTATCGCGTCGCCCTGATGACCTGAGTATGCATGCTCAGTGATAGTGGTGGATTCGCCTGATCTTGAGAAGACCGTGAAAATCCAGACCAGTGCATCAGTTACATTTCTCCATTGATACCCCTGATTAGTTGCCCTCTTGTTTACTTCCATTGAGCTAAAATTTCTTTATATCTCGATAGTTATAGTGACTGCATTCTCTTTACCCGTATTGCATTTTACTGATTACCATATAATGCTAGAAGCCGAAATGTGACTACGACAGGATTTTTCCTTGATCGTAGGAGCATGGCTGACCTTGTCAGCCCTGTATTCCGTATTTTGGGAAGCGGGGCGTGACAAGTTCTGTAATGAACTTTCTCATCCAGACTGCTTCTTTTGCGGCATCACAAGCAGTGATATACTCTGCCTCCATCGTTGAGTCAGCAACGGTGTCCTGTTTGGAGCTCTTCCAACAGACCGCTCCTCCATTGAGGGTGAAGACATAATCCGACATGGATTTAGAGTCATTCTTGTCACTCTGGAAGCTGGAGTCAGCGAAGGCCTCGATATGGAGGACTTTACTGCCGTATACCAAGAACATCTTCTTAGTCCTTCTTAGATACTTTAGAATGTTCTTTACTGCTATCTAGTGCTTCTCTTCAGGGTTTGACTGATACCTGCTTACCACGCTCAGTGCGTAAGCAACATCTGGTCTGGTACACAATATTGCATAAATTATAGATCCTACCGCCGAAGCATAGCGTATAATACTCATGCGATCCCTTTCCAAATCAGTCTTGGGAAATATCTATTTGGAGAGGGTGATTCCGTGACACACGGGTAAATTACCGTGCATGGAATCTTTCATACTAAATCTTTTCAATATGGTGTCTATGTATCTGGACCGTGAAACTCCCAACATGCTCTTAGATCTATCACTAAAGATTTTAATCCCCAGAATGTAAGAGGCATCACCCAGGTCTTTCATGGAGAACTTCCGTGACAAGAAACTTTTGACGATTATAGCATAAGAATGTCATTCTCTATCAAGAGAATGTCATCTACGTACAAGAAGAAAAATACCACAGTTCTCGCTACAATCTTACTATAAATGCATGGTTCATCTACATTTTTGATAAAGTCAAATTCTTTGACCGTCTCATCAAAGCAGATGTTCCAACTCCATAATTCCTGTTTTAATCCATAAATGAATTTAAGCAATTTGCACACCCTTCTGATACTCCCACTATCTATCAAGCCCTCTGGCTGATCCATATAAACACACTCTTCCAAACTTCCATTCAGAAAAGTGGTCTTTACGTCTATCTGCCAAATTTCATAATCATGAAAGACAGCAATGGAAAGTAGGATCCGAATGGATTTAAGCATAGTCACTGAAGAAAAGGTTTCGTCATAGTCTAAGCCAGTTATTTGACGAAACCTTTTGCTATAAATCTAGCTTTATAGGTTTCAACCTGTCCATCTGCACCAATCTTCTTTTTGAGGATCCGTTTGCAGCCTATGGGTTTTACCCTCTGAGGTGCAACGTCTAAAGTCTAAACTTTGTTGGTGTACATGGATCCATCTCGGATCACATAACATTCATCCACTTTACTGAGTCTCTGCTCGTTGCCTGCTGGAAACTAGTAGGCCTATCATCATCGATGATGCAATCTTCTCTATTCCCGTCTATGAGAAAACCGTAGTATCTTTCGGGTGGATGAGACAGCCTTCTAGATCTACGAAGTGGTGCAGGAACATCCGGTTCTTTTGAAACTTCGGGTTCTACTAAGCTTTCAGTAATAAATTATGGTTATGGAAATTCTTCCAGTTTTATTGCGCTTCCACTTATTTCTTTTTCAAGAAATTGAGTCTCCAGAAAGTGGGCATGCCGAGAATCAATAACCTTTTGTTCCTCTGTAACATCCTAGCACTATTATACCATAATTGTAACAACTAGGATTATATTAGTAACTAATTATATTCTTATTAGTGAAATTCTTCAATAAAAGTTTACCAAGTTGACTTTCAAATATTTTATCAAAATTAATAAGCATTTTTCTAGAATTTTCCTAAGCTTGCACAAACATGTGCATGTAACCTAGGGTTAAAATTGGGTTAAACCATGTTTAGGCAACCATGGTGGCCTAACCCCTCTTGTTAGGATAATTAGTTTTAAATTAAGAATTAGTTTTTCTAAAATATAAAGGGGGTTTAATATTCTTTTGGGGTTGACTTGGGTTGAGGAGAGAGAGAGAGAATGATAGGTGTCATGTTAGCTTTGATAGAGAGAGAAAATGGTGGCTTAAGAAAGGGTCACACCCACTTCACTTCATAACTTTTTCATAGCCTCCACACTCTCCCTCTCACTCACATCCCTCATATCTCTCACTCACACATACTCTCAAACTCACCCTCTCACTTAGCCTACATCAGCATAGCTGCTACCTCAGCCAAAACAATTCAAAACCATAACATCAGCATCAGCTGATTTGTACAGCCCCCAAAGCACATCTGAACCATTTTATTATCAGCCTCAGCTGCATCAGCAACATCAGCACTCTCTTAACCAACAGCCCCAACTCCATATATAACACCCATGCAACCCTCACACACACAAATCAGCCTCTTTCAGCCCCAAAACCAGCTGTTGTTGCATCAGCAGCACAACACCAGTCCAATGTCATCATTATAGCTACATAACCAATAGCATCAGCCACCTAGCAATTTCAGCTACAAAAACTACCCCAATACAACAGTAGCTGCTGCTACAACCATTCACAAAAAAAAACACCAAAAACACTATATCAAACATCAGCCACAGCCACAGCTTCATGTAGCAGCAGCAGTTCAGCCCAGCAACAGCAGCAGTTTAGGAGCACTCCAGCAGCTCCATCACCTCCTCTTCTTCCACTTCTACTTGTTGTGAGGATCCTAGAGGGTAAAACTTCTAAACTTCTTCCTTGTTGGCTCAGTGGTGTCGTTATATGTCAACTAGTGTATAAGTGTTAGATTTTGGGCTGTTTTGGTGATTTGTGTGGAACTTTGTTAAGTGGTGTTAGTATTGGGTAGACTAGCTTAAGTGAGTGTTTTTAGGACCAAGTTGACCTAAGAATACCCCAGATCACACTAAAATACCTCCAGTTACCAATTTGTGCAAACTTTAAACGTTTTATAAACTTGTTAGCCTTCCTGGAATCTGGCTTTGACCCGAGACATACAGGTGAAATTTAGGAAGACTGTGGTACTGTGACCATGCCATGATCACACACAAAAAGAATGGAGACCCAACTCCCACCTCCGGCCGCCCATTTATTCAATCTGGCCGCAAATTGCGGCCAGAGCATGGGCTGGGGTGCTGGGGTTTTGCCTATAGGTGTCTGTGGGGTAGCTTAGGATCTTGGTACATGTAACTTTTGTGTAGAAACCAGAGTCAGATTCTGGAGCCTAAAACCTGTTTTTGACATTTCCTTTTAGGCAAAACGTAGCTATTTGAATCTGCTGTTACCCCAGTGATCTTAGAATAAATATGAGTGGACTGTAGCCTATTTAGAAGACCCTGACCTCACTACCAGAGCCCGACCCTAACCTCTTCACCCCAGGCCGCTGGAATAATCCTTCTGGCCGGAAATTGCGGGCAGACTTGAGAGATAGAAGCTAGGGCTTTTAGGGTGGGTGTCTGCTGCATTTTGTAGGTCTCTGGTATACTTAGGTTTGTAATATTCTAATCAGGGTAAAATCTGGGAAGGTATATCATTTCCTGGTATCTGTGGTTTGCGCGATACGCGCGATACGCGTGTGGTTCTGTGATTCGGCGTATCGCGGCGTATCGGGTTAAGCGCTAGGCACATACACACACGTTTCAGCGTATCGCACACACGCGTGTCAATTCACGACACGAGTTCTCGTTTTGTTTTATCGTGTATGCGAGATTTTGATATTATTTGGATTCTTGTGTAAATTCCAGGTTCGCAGGCGGGTACGTCAGATGCCGCCAGGAAAGGGAAGCAGGTGGTCGGTTATACTTAGCACGCGACCAGGTGAGTAGATTTAACAACTACGGGGAAATCGCCCGTATGGCGTTAAGCGTCAGGGCGTAGTAGGATGTTTAGTTTTATATATTCATGCAAACATACTAGAGTAGCATACCCTTGTTACATACATAGAACTGGTAGTATAGAACACTGCACTATCGCTAACGGTACAAGCTGCACGAGCACGATTTATACGCTACACTCACACCGTTAGTGATTTCCATGACACTCACAGTATAGGATTGCTAGAAATCATATATTATATTGATTCCATTTCACTGATGTTGTCATGACTTGCCATATCCGCATATGTTATATTTTTACCATGTACACCTTGTACTTACGGTTGTGCATACCTTCATTGATATATCACTACCTGTGCACATGTACCCTTGTATTTCATCATAGTGCTTATATATATATCTTGACATGTTTACCCTTGTGCCCCTACACTGCATACATTCAGACTTAGATACACATGCCTCACCTGCTCATACTTGTGCCTTGTACGTCACATACATTCATGCTTGGCACAGATACATCACAGATTCATGCCTGAGCCACATATATATTATCTATTCGTACTTGGACACATATACATCATTTCCTCATTAGTGTACGTGTATATTGCTACATTCTCTTAGCATACTTATCTTCTCGCACATTTATACCTATACTCATTTTCATATGATACATGCATGGATGATATGGACTTGACTTTAAAAAAAAACTAAGGGACCGCATATGATATTTTCCAAACTGGGTATTTTTAGAAAAAGAGAGGCTTTCCCCTTTTCTTCCATACGGCGCCTGGCATGGATTT
The DNA here is from genome assembly GCA_030015575.1 of Agapanthus africanus. Classification (NCBI taxonomy): domain Eukaryota; kingdom Viridiplantae; phylum Streptophyta; class Magnoliopsida; order Asparagales; family Amaryllidaceae; genus Agapanthus; species Agapanthus africanus. The sequence goes on along the minus strand of JASDDO010000014.1, from coordinate 301,720,919 downwards.
ACGCATTTGATTGATTTACGTGATTTCTGGATTTGGGAACCGGAGTACTATTTTAAGAAAATACGCACTGTTTAAAAAAACGGTTTCCCTTGTTTTGATATTTTAGTGCGTCCACCATGTGTTTTCTCGGTGCTAGAGCGATACATGGAAACCCGAGTCGAGGAGCTGGACGAGGCCGATTGCGGGTACATGGTGGACCCGGTATGGTACCCCGGGGCGAGAACGGATCGCTGTGCAGTAGACGGTGAGCCTGGCAGAGGGACTACTACCTACCGGTGATTGGTTGGACCTGGCGGTTGTCCGGAGGATATTGACCAGAGTCGAGAGATGGATACGGGATGACTCGTACTGCCGGGGCCGAGGGCCGATACCGCAGACAGAGCCCGTGGGCTAACCCGGATTGACGGATGCCCGAGATATGAGGTTTTGCGTGTCGATGCTGGATACGAGTTTTCTTGATATTTGTGTGCCGATGTTGGGCACTCACGATTTTTTGAGATTACAGGATTTGAGGGCCGATGTGGATGACGGCGCCTGAGTTGGTTTGGGATTGGGGTGCAGTGACATACACCAGTTATTTTTCCACGTCGACATTCCGTGTAGACATTTTTTCTTCCCATACTCAGCATTTATTACTTGACATCTCATCCTGTAGCTTGCATACCTGATAGAGTACACATGCTTGCATATCATTGCGTACCCTGCTCATCCTATATAGGGTTGTTAGATTACTTTGCCATGCCTGATTTTCACATATCTGCTCATTACATAGAAATGACATTAGATCATACCTTTCGCATGATATTGAGCATCCAGTTCATCATATAGATGTTACCTGTTGGCATAGTTTAGAGTATCGCAGCACGTGCATACTCGCGATTACCTTTATATGTTATCTGCTACTCACGAGTTGGCAACTCACCCCCATTGTGCCACAGTGCTTGCAGGTTGCCCCTTTGGAGTAGTCCCGGCTGGCTGTTTACCGCACCTTTTGACACATATACCATTGCTAGTTGGTGGGTTTTTGTACGGTATCTGTTTACTTTCAGTTGTATATTGATGTATCTAGTATTCTCCATCTACTTTCTTGTATTGACTTAGAGACAGTTGTGAGGACGACATATGTTATTTTGTACTCTGGTGTCGAGCTCGTTGTGAGCCGACTTCATTTATGCAGTCTTACTTTTCTTTCTATCTTCATTTCATTTTTACTCAGTCATTGAGATGCTCTATTTATTCCACATGTCATTTTACTTATATCTTGGCTTCACCCGATTTCCGGGACAAACTCTTGTATAAAAAAATTGTTGCAAATAAAATTATTAAATAACACATGAACTCAAAAAGGATTTCTACTAAATTAACAAAAAGGGTTTTCTAAACATTTGAAACCGTATTTTTACAAAAATGTCTCAACACTCTACATTTAAATGGTTTTGATTTCTGGGTTGTTGGCTTACTTAGTCATGTTACGCCTTTAGACGTTACGTGGTTAAGTGCCGGTCACGGGCCGAACTTTGGGTCGTGACAAAGTTGGTATCAGAGCGTAGGTTTTACCTTCGGAGTGTAGGATGACCCTGGTATGATGGAGTAGGTAGCTGCAGCAGAGTGGCATGGCGTGTGTATGTTCCGCGGCATACTCACGACGCGGTACTCCGCCTAAGCGACCTTAGGACTTATTGATTGGAATTCCTTCTTGATATACATTTTTGTGATCCGAATTCCGTATCCTCATCGAATCCTACTTTCCTTTCAGCCATTATGCCGCCAAAGACTACGAGGGTACAGAGAGCGGCCGCGAGGGCCGAGATGCGAGTTGACTCGTCCGAGATGAGGACTGATCCAGACAGTACACCTGTTGCACCCGAGCAGACTGTCCCTCCTATGACAGATCAGATCGCCACACTAGGGGCTCGTGTACAGGAGATGCGCCAGACGATGGGATCCAGCATGCAGGAGATGCGTCAGATGATAGGGTCGCTAGTCAAGACGCTTCGAGAGCAGCGACCAGAGGTAGCTCCACCAGTCACGGGGACCGCGATGGTACCGACAGCACAGGAAGTTGCCCCTGCAGCCACGGAGGTGATTACGGTGTCGTTAGCAGAATTCATGAGGCTGAAGCCTCCGGTCTTCACAGGCACCGATCCAGCCGAGGACCCGCAGTCTTTCATTGACAGGATGGCCCGGATATGCCGTTCCCTCAGATGTTCAGATACGCGATGGGTAGAGTTCGCGAGCTTTCGCCTGGAAGGACTTGCGCAGAAATGGTGTGAATCAGTTGAGAAGGGCAGGGCAGCAAGTCTTCCTCCTATGACCTGGACGGAGTTCGTGACGATGTTCCTTGCCCGCTTCCTTCCCCAGAGTGCTAGGGATGCCCGAGCACGCAGATTTGAGTCCTTGCGCCAGACGCCAGAGATGACCGTGGCAGAGTACGATGTGCTATTCACTGAGCTATCAGTCTATGCTCCATACCTAGTGGCCACTGAGGAGTTGCGAGTCAAGAGATTTGTCCGAGGCTTGCTTACACCACTGTTCCTTGCGATCAGCGCACAGCATTACGAGACATATGCAGCAGTCGTAGACGCAACCCTACTAGTCGAGGCGCGCCTTGCAGAGACTTCGGCAGTCCCAGAGCCGAAGAGGGTTCGTACTGATACATCGGCATGGAGGCGGCCGTTCAGACGCCGCGACAGACACCTTGCAGGTGGCAGAGACTCGAGACGAGGTCAGCTTTTCAGCTCTTATCCCCAGGAGGGTCAGCCAGTATCATCCGGGTGTTACCGATGCGGGAGTTCCTATCATCGTGTTCGAGAGTGTCCTGAGATACCCCGTAGAGAGGCAGCCGCACCGCATGTCACACTTCCCCCTTCTCCACCCCAGAGGGCGTTTCCCATTGTACCTACAGTTGCCCCGCGTCAGACTCAGGCACAGAGAGGCCGTGGTCGCGGAGGGTTTGTTCCTAGAGGGCGAGGCGGTCGAGGCAGAGGACAGCCAGCCACCGGCAGAGTACAGCCAGTTGCTAGTAGGGGACCGCCAGTTGCAGGTGGAGGATAGGCATGGGTCTTCGCGTTGACGCATCAGGACGCGCAGGCGTCCAATGCGGTGGTCTCAGGTACCTTATCAGTATGTTCTGTTGATGCACACGTATTGTTCGATCCCGGATCCACGCACCCGTACGTTTCCACATATTTTGTACCGAGTTTGGGTAGAGAGTCTGGGTTGCTTGATCAGCCGCTTGTAGTGACCACTCCCGTGGGAGAGTCATTTGTGGCTAGGCACGTGTTCCGATCCTGCGTTGTCCGTATTGGCGAGAGAGATTTTCCTGTCGATTTGATCCTTCTTGAGATGTTGGACTTCGACGTCCTCTTGGGCATGGATTGGTTAGCCGCGTGCTATGCGTCGATGGACTGCCGTGAGAAGACAGTGAGATTTTGTTTTCCCGGCGAGTCGGCTTTTGTTGTGCAGGAGGACCGTGGTGCCGCCCCTCATAGATTGATTTCTTCTCTTCGCGCTGGACAGCTGTTGAGGAAGGGATGTCAGGGATTTCTAGCCTATGTTTGTGATACAGGAGCCACAGAGATTACATTGGACCAGGTTCCGATTGCATGTGAGTTCCCCGACGTATTCCCTGACGAGCTCCCTGGGCTACCGCCTGAGCGTGATGTTGTGTTCTGTATTGATTTGATTCCCGGCACGGAGCCTATTTCTATACCTCCTTATCGGATGGCCCCGGCGGAGCTTAATGAGTTGAAGAGTCAGTTGTAAGATTTGCTGGACAAGGGACTTATTCGACCCAGTGTTTCTCCTTGGGGTGCTCCGGTCCTGTTTGTTAAGAAGAAGGACGGCAGTTTGCGTCTGTGTATCGACTACCGGCAGCTGAACCGGGTGACCGTGCGGAACAGATATCCGCTGCCACGCATCGACGACTTGTTCGACCAGCTTCAGGGGGCCGGATATTTTTCGAGGATCGATTTGCGATTAGGCTATCATCAGCTGCGAGTTCGGCAGGAGGACATTCCGAAGACAGCTTTCCGTACGCGTTATGGCCATTATGAGTTTTTGGTGATGTCGTTCGGACTCACCAACGCGCCGGCAGCCTTCATGGACTTGATGAACCGTATATTTAGGCCGTATCTGGACTTGTTCATCATCGTATTTATTGACGATATATTGGTGTATTCCCAGAGCAGAGAGGAGCACGAGCAGCACCTGCATATCACACTGCAGACCTTGAGGGAGCACCAGCTTTATGCAAAATTCTCCAAGTGCGCATTCTGGTTGGACAGCTTGGACTTCTTGGGTCACGTGATCACACGGGATGGTATATGTGTAGACCCGAGGAAGGTCGAGGCCGTTCGGAGTTGGCCCAGACCTACATCTGTTACTGAGATACGCAGCTTTCTAGGACTGGCCGGCTACTACCGGCGATTTGTGCAGGATTTCTCCCGTATTGCTGCACCCTTGACCGGATTGACCCGGAAGGGAGTCCCTTTCGTTTGGACGGAGGAGTGCAAGCGCAGCTTCCAGCAGCTACGGACTTGCTTGACTACGGCGCCAGTGTTATCATTGCCTTCAGGATCGGGCGGATTTGTAGTCTATTGTGACGCTTCACGAGTGGGGCTAGGATGTGTACTGATGCAGCACGGCAGGGTGATCGCTTATGCTTCCCGGCAATTGAAGAAACATGAACAGAACTACCCCACTCACGATTTGGAGATGGCTGCAGTGGTCTTTGCACTTAAGATCTGGCGACATTACCTCTACGGCGAGTCGTGCCAGATATTCACCGATCACAAGAGCCTCAAGTATATATTTCAGCAGCGGGACCTGAATCTCCGACAGCGCTGTTGGATGGAATTGGTGAAAGACTACGACTGCGAGATCTTATATCACCCGGGCAAGGCTAACGTAGTAGCAGATGCTTTGAGTAGGAGGCCCGAGGGTAGTCTAGCGTGTTTGAGTGCAGTACAGAGGCAGTCATCGGCAGATTGGCAGATATTATGCGACAGCCGAGTACAGTTCGAGTTCATGCAGATTGGGGGACAGCTCGCACATGTTCGTGCATGCCCACAGTTGCTTGACCGTATATATGAGGCACAGTGCAGGGATGACCGTTGCTCAGAGATCGCGGTACAGATTGGACATGGCAGATTCTCCGAGTTCGTGATCGATGATCAGGGGATACTACGATTTGGGTCTAGGCTGTGCGTACCAGATGTTGAGAGATTGCGGCGCGATATTCTTGAGGAGGCACATCGGTCGGTGTACAGTGTCCACCCCGGTTCCACCAAGATGTACCACGATATGAGAGAGACCTACTGGTGGGACGGAATGAAGAGGGACATCGCGGAGTTCGTATCGAGATGCATGACTTGCCAGCAAGTCAAGGCCGAGCACCAGAGGCCCGCAGGAGAGCTACAGCCGTTACCCATTCCGGAGTGGAAGTGGGAACAGATTTCGATGGATTTCGTTGTGGGTCTACCCAGGACTAGGCGGGGGTATGACTCCATTTGGGTGATCGTGGATCGTCTGACGAAAGCGGCTCACTTCCTGCCGGTGAAGACGACTTTCGGATTTGCGCAGTACGCCCAGATTTATATCGACGAGATTATACAGCTACATGGGGTCCCAACATGTATTTTGTCCGACCAAGGCACCCAGTTTACCAGCTGACTATGGCAGAGACTTCAGGAGGCTTTGGGCACTCGTTTGAGTTTCAGCACGGCATTTCATCCGCAGACCGACGGACAGTCAGAGCGGACCATTCAGACTCTTGAGGACATGCTCCGAGCTTGCGTTTTAGACTTTGGTGGTAGCTGGAATCATCATTTACCCTTGATAGAGTTCTCCTACAACAATAGCTTCCAGGACACTATTCAGATGGCACCTTTCGAGGCTTTGTATGGAAGGAGATGTAGATCGCCCGTCTGTTGGACAGAGCTCAGCGAGAGCAGCATTTTGGGGCCACAGATCGTACAAGAGACGACCGAGAAGATTCAGCTGATTCGAGACAGGATGAGGACAGCTCAGAGCAGGTAGAAATCGTATGCTGACAGACGCCGCCGCAGGTTAGAGTTCGCAGTTGGCGATCACATTTTTCTGAGGGTCTCTCCAATGAAGGGAGTGATGAGGTTTGGACGAAAGGGGAAGCTTAGCCCCAGGTTCATAGGTCCTTTCGAGATCCTCGAGCGGGTAGGCGCAGTCGCATATCGTTTGGCTCTCCCATCCAGTCTTTCGGATGTTCACCCCATCTTCCACGTATCGATGCTACGCAGAAATCTTCATGACCCTTCCCACACGATCCAGCATCAGACAGTTGAGCTTGAGCCCGATCTTTCGTTCATTGTGCAGCCAGTTGAGATATTGGATCGGAAGGTGAAGAAACTTCGATCTAGGGTCCTGCCGTCGGTGAAGGTTCTTTGGCGCAGCCCGAATGGTGAGGAGATCACTTGGGAGGCCGAGGGGGGATGCGGAAGAAATTCCCTCATCTTTTTGAAGGTACGTGTAGTCTTATATTTTAAATTCGGGGACGAATTTTCTTAAGGGGGGGAGACTGTAATAACTAGGATTATATTAGTAACTAATTATATTCTTATTAGTGAAATTCTTCAATAAAAGTTTACGAAATTGACTTTCAAATATTTTATCAAAATTAATAAGCATTTTTCTAGAATTTTCCTAAGCTTGCACAAACATGTGCATGTAACCTAGGGTTAAAATTGGGTTAAACCATGTTTAGGCAACCATGGTGGCCTATCCCCTCTTGTTAGGTTAATTAGTTTTAAATTAAGAATCTGTTTTTCTAAAATATAAAGGGGGTTTAATATTCTCTTGGGGTTGACTTGGGTTGAGGAGAGAGAGAGAGAGAATGATAGGTGTCATGTTAGCTTTGATAGAGAGAGAAAATGGTGGCTTAAGAAAGGGTCACACCCACTTCACTTCATAACTTTTTCATAGCCTCCACACTCTCCCTCTCACTCACATCCCTCATATCTCTCACTCACAAATACTCTCAAACTCACCCTCTCACTTAGCCTACATCAGCATAGCTGCTACCTCAGCCAAAACAATTCAGAACCATAACATCAGCATCAGCTGATTTGTACAGCCCCCAAAGCACATTTGAACCATTTTATTATCAGCCTCAGCTGCATCAGCAACATCAGCACTCTCTTAACCAACAGCCCCAACTCCATATACAACACCCATGCAACCCTCACACACACACATCAGCCTCTTTCAGCCCCCAAAACCAGCTGTTGTTGCATCAGCAACACAACACCAACCCAATGTCATCATTATAGCTACATAACCAATAGCATCAGCCATCTAGCAATTTCAGCTACAAAAACTACCCCAATACAACAGTAGCTGCTGCTACAACCATTCACAAAAACAAAACCAAAAACATAATATCAAACATCAGCCACAGCCACAGCTTCATGTAGCAGCAGCAGTTCAGCCCAGCAACAGCAGCAGTTTAGGAGCACTCCAGCAACTCCAGCAGCTCCATCACCTCCTCTTCTTCCACTTCTACTTGTTGTGAGGATCCTAGAGGGTAAAACTTCTAAACTTCTTCCTTGTTGGCTCAGTGGTGTCGTTATATGTCAACTAGTGTATAAGTGTTAGATTTTGGGCTGTTTTGGTGATTTGTGTGGAACTTTGTTAAGTGGTGTTAGTATTGGGTAGACTAGCCTAAGTGAGTGTTTTTGGGACCAAGTTGACCTAAGAATACCCCAGATCACACTAAAATACCTCCAGTTACCAATTTGTGCAAACTTTAAACGTTTTATAAACTTGTTAGCCTTCCTGGAATCTGCTTTTGACCCGAGACATACAGGTGAAATTTAGGAAGACTGTGGTACTGTGACCATGCCATGATCACACACAAAAAGAATGGGGACCCAACTCCCACCTCCGGCCGCCCATTTATTCAATCTGGCCGCAAATTGCGGCCAGAGCAGGGGCTGGGGTGCTGGGGTTTTGCCTATAGGTGTCTGTGGGGTAGCTTAGGATCTTGGTACATGTAACTTTTGTGTAGAAACCAGAGTCAGATTCTGGAGCCTAAAACCTGTTTTTGACATTTCCTTTTAGGCAAAACGTAGCTATTTGAATCTGCTGTTACCCCAGTGATCTCAGAATAAATCTGAGTGGACTGTAGCCTATTTAGAAGACCCTGACCTCACTACCAGAGCCCGACCCTAACCTCTTCACCCCAGGCCGCCGGAATAATCCTTCTGGCCGCAAATTGCGGCCAGACTTGAGAGATAGGAGCTAGGGCTTTTAGGGTGGGTGTCTGCTGCATTTTGTAGGTCTCTGGTATACTTAGGTTTGTAATATTCTAATCAGGGTAAAATCTGGGAAGGTATATCATTTCCTGGTATCTGTAGTTTGCGCGATACGCGCGATACGTGTATGGTTCTGTGATTCGGCGTATCGCGGCGTATCGGGTTAAGCGCTAGGCACATACATGCACGTTTCAGCATATCGCACACACGCGCGTCAATTCGCGACACGAGTTCTCGTTTTGTTTTATCGCGTATGCGAGATTTTGATATTATTTGGATTCTTGTGTAAATTCCAGGTTCGCAGGCGGGTACGTCAGACGCCGCCAGGAAAGGGAAGCAGGTGGTCGGTTATTCTTAGCACGCGACCAGGTGAGTAGATTTAACATCTACGGGGAAATCGCCCGTATGGCGTTAAGCGTCAGGGCGTAGTAGGATGTTTAGTTTTATATGTTCATGCAAACATACTAGAGTAGCATACCCTTGTACATACATAGAACTGGTAGTATAGAACACTGCACTATCGCTAACGGTACAAGCTGCACGAGCACGATTTATATGCTATACTCACACCGTTAGTGATTGCCATGACACTCACAGTATAGGATTGCTAGAAATCATATATTATATTGATTCCATTTCACTGATGTTGTCATGACTTGCCATATCCGCATATGTTATATTTTTACCATGTACACCTTGTACTTATGGTTGTGCATACCTTCATTGATATATCACTACCTGTGCACATGTACCCTTGTATTTCATCATAGTGCTTATATATATATCTTGACATGTTTACCCTTATGCCCCTACACTGCATACATTCAGACTTAGATACACATACCTCACCTGCTCATACTTGTGCCTTGTACGTCACATACATTCATGCTTGGCACAGATACATCATAGATTCATGCCTGAGCCATATATATATTATCTATTCGTACTTGGACACATATACATCATTTCCACATTAGTGTACGTGTATATTGCTACATTCACTTAGCATACTTATCTTCTCGCACATCCATACCTATACTCATTTTCATATGATACATGCATGGATGATATTGACTTGACTTAAAAAAAAAAAACTAAGGGACCGCATATGATATTTTCCAAACTGGGTATTTTTAGAAAAAGAGCGGCTTTCCCCTTTTCTTCCATACGGCGCCTGGCATGGATTTACGCATTTGATTGATTTACGTGATTTCTGGATTTGGGAACCGGAGTACTATTTTAAGAAAATACGCACTGTTAAAAAACCCGGTTTCCCTTGTTTTGATATTTTAGTGCGTCCACCATGTGTTTTCTCGGTGGTAGAGCGATACATGGAAACCCGAGTCGAGGAGCTGGACGAGGCCGATTGCGGGTACATGGTGGACCCGGTATGGTACCCCGGGACGAGAACGGATCGCTGTGCAGTAGACAGTGAGCCTGGCAGAGGGACTACTACCTACCGGTGATTGGTTGGACCTGGCGGTTGTCCGGAGGATACTGACCAGAGTCGAGAGATGGATACGGGACGACTCGTACTGCCGGGGCCGAGGGCCGATACCGCAGACAGAGCCCGTGGGCTAACCCGGATTGACGGATGCCCGAGATATGAGGTTTTGCGTGTCGATGCTGGACACAGGTTTTCTTGATATTTGGGTGCCGATGTTGGGCACTCACGATTTTATGAGATTACAGGATTTCAGGGCCGATGTGGATGACGGCGCCTGAGTTAGTTTGGGATTGGGGTGCAGTGACATACACCAGTTATTTTTCCACGTCGACATTCCGTGTAGACATTATTTCTTCCCATACTCAGCATTTATTACTTGACATCTCATCCTGTAGCTTGCATACCTGATAGAGTACACATGCTTGCATATCATTGCGTACCCTGCTCATCCTATATAGGGTTGTTAGATTACTTTGCCATGCCTGATTTTCACATATCTGCTCATTACATAGAAATGACATTAGATCATACCTGTCGCATGATATTGAGCATCCAGTTCATCATATAGATGTTACCTGTTGGCATAGTTTAGAGTATCGCAGCACGTGCATACTCGCGATTACCTTTATATGTTATCGGCTACTCACGAGTTGGCAACTCACCCCCGTTGTGCCACAGTGCTTGCAGGTTGCCCCTTTGGAGTAGTCGCGGCTGGCTGTTTGCCGCACCTTTTGACACAGATACCATTGCTGGTTGGTGGGTTTTTGTACGGTATCTGTTGTTAGTTATATGTATGCCCTAGAGGCCATTACTATACATAGGATGTATATTGTAGTGGATGCTGGGACATATATAGTGAGGACTTTCTTGCTCGACATGATAGTATGCTATCTGGTTGATCTTTACCTTAACGTGTACACTGATTGTCTCTCTATTACATGTTGGTAAAGCCCTTAGGATGTGTACTTAACTACCTGGACTATGATGCGGATCATACTAGTGGGGACATGGTAGTCCATAAGTACATCCTTCAAAGTCCCTAGTCGAGGGTGTATCGAGACGGGGCATCGATATACCAGAGTAGACTAGCGTGTACCTTCTCGACCCATACAGATGGGCGATGGATGATCCCATATCCATTGGTGTTTGACATCAGAGATGATATACGGGTGCTCAGTAGAGACTGGGTACACTGGACGGACTCGCCGAGAACTCCCAGATGGAATTATACCTTACGTCAGATGGCAGTTCTCTGGTGACACTGGTACAGAGTAGTCTGTTGACCCGAGATCGTCATAGAGTCTTGTGTGGTTCCCACTGTGCTTTGATTTCCATCTTACCACGTCCAAGAGGGCGTGCAAAACGGTGATTTTTGGGTACAGTCCCGAGTCACATGGAGGCAATGAGCGATAGGAGGGGATTCGTCTCTCCCGGTATAGGGAGTTGATGTTGCGCTGTGTTCGATTGGCTATAACAGGAAATCCCTGGCCAGGGTTGCTGAGATTTACTGGTAAGTGTTACCAGTAGTTTCTCGAATTGTTATAGACCTCATATCGACACGACTTATCAAGCTATTGGGGTCTGACGTTTACCACCCCTAGGCGAGATATGCGACATATCAGACGATCAGACCGGACTGTACGGTAGTGTTACTGGTTGGATTCACTGGAGTGTGAGCGGGCTTGCTCGTCGATCTTTAGATCGCTCAATACCCGGGTGGCCGTTACGTTTAGCAGACCGCTTGCGGCTTGTGGGTGTTTGATATGATCATCACCTGCTGCCGGCGTATTGACGAGTCTTTAGAGTCCTACACAGAGGTTTCCTGGCTCAAGCGAAACGAAATAGGAGCGCATATGAGATATGTGCGGGACCGAGAATAATGCGTGCATGTGATACCGTATTTCATTCTCGCGATCAATGCGTCGAATGGTTGTATGCGATATAACCTAGTTATCGATTCAAGCGTTGATTCGATAAGCCGATACATTGGATACTAGTCGGTTATATGCGATATGACCGGATCGTTAAATCAAGTGTTGATTTAATGATTTAATGCATAATAATATATTTGATATATTGCTTTGCATTAATTAGTATTGGTTCACTTTATATGGATTTTCTCGCTCAGATGTGCGCATTGCATATGCGATATGATTTGTGCACTTGCTTGTATCATATTTGATGGTGCATGCAAAAATGGTTAAGTATAAAGAATTAAACCTTGGTTAAAGGAATGGTTAGGGTTTATTATTTGTTATTCATTTATCTTATTTAATTATCTATTTATTTTTGATAAATGAATAAATGAAAAGATAATGAGGAAAATGGTTGCTTTCTTTTGACCATTCATGAATCTTCATGAAGACTTTGACCATTTTGTCTCATGCTTAACCCTAACCACTTCTATTAACTCAAGTTAATTCTCTACACCTAACCATGGTGAGAATTATGATAAGAATGGATTTTTCCTTTTATTTTAATTCTTATCATAATATTTATCTTCTTCTTGCTCTTCTTCTTCTTCATGAAGAAGCTTGTCTTCATCAATGGCATATTGAGCATATGAGTGAGAAATCCAATTCTAAAGTCTACCCACTTCCTATTTCTTCATCCTCTACCTCTTGCCAAGTAGTAGAGTGTGTTTCCTTCACAAGTTATCTTGACTTGGTGAAGTTGGAGCTTGATCTAGCGATGCTTCGACGTAGATCATCTTCGGCATGGACATCGACGACCTAGCTCGCCTATTCTCCGATGAAGCCGACGCTAGAGCCCGGAATTTGTTTTGGACAGCGAGAGGACTTCATTGCGGAGCTATGGAGGTGGAGCACCGGATCTACAAAGGTTGTATTTCCGTATTCTCTTAGTTAAGTGTTAACTAGTTTGTTTTTCGCCTAGAAATCTAGCCAACGATCCGTTCTAGGGTTTCTCGGCACCGTTTAAAAATGAAATTGGCATGGTTGATGCCTTGTGAGACCTCATTAGGGTGCCTAGGAACCCTACAGTGGTATCAGAGCCTAGCTAGAGCCTTAGGCGAAGTCTAGACGGAATTTGAAACCCGGACGAACCGAAAACCCGAACCCAAAATTGCTCTCTGGACGATTTCTGAAATCTGGTCTTTTTCAAAATTAAAAATATGCAGAGAACACATCACAAACATCTAAGAGTTACTGTAAATTCTGGAGGCCCAATTCAATTTTTCAAGCGCGGATCCGCGGCATGAGCAATAGCTCATGCGGCGGTTCCGCGGCCGTACGGCCACAATATTTAAATTATTTTGCACAGTAACTGTTAGTTTTCAGTGGTGATTTTTCTGGGAATTTTTAATATTTTTTCAAGAGTTGAATTTTTCTGAGTTGTTTTGGGGATTCGGTGTTTCGATCGGGGTATCAAATTTTGTCTATTTGGCTTTCCGGATAAATTTTTAGAATATGTTAAAAAGTTCGACCGGATATAAATACCCAATTTTTCCCCTGTCGGGAAATTTCCAAGTGTTGGATTTTTCCGTAGTTTAACGATGTTCTAAGTAGTGCAAGTAACGCGATGGTCCCTCTAGAAGACAACAAACCTTAACTCAATTATGTGACCGTCTTGAACTGCCCTTTGAACCTTCGGGTTTGGGGCAGTACGGCGTGCCACATGTGAGGCGTTGGCTTGACTCTTCTACGGCTGGACCGTTGGTACTGAGGCACGAACGGAATGTTGTTAGACTTATTTCATGTGTTGAGCTGTATCGGGAAAACTTGGGTGTTTGACTGTTCGATCGAAAAGTTTAACATTTTCTGTTTATCTGGAATGGGATACAATAATTGGAATTCACAAAAGTTATGTGATAACTAAATGAATGTTATAAACATAGCGGTTTAGTCTCACTTGATCGGTTGCCACGGAATTTTGATGTGATCAAAAGTCCGTCGCAATCACGTAGCGTACGCGGATACTCGCCGGGTAAACTTAATAGAAAGCCTCACTCCATAGCCCCGACCAAGTGACTGTAGGAGAACCCCGTCGCCGAAAGCATCCGTCCGGGTGCTCGCGGTAGCGGTGTTCCGCCTTGGTGCACTTCGTCGACAGTTCAGGGGTGCGGCCGTCTACTGAAGTTTGCGACGAGCATTCGATCAGGATGTCGGGAATCCTGTTGAATTCCCCGACTTGATATTGAAAAGAGTTTTCGATAATGAGACTAAAATGCGGGGTTTATAATTGTTAGGCATGCGATGTCTAAAGAATTCATTTGGTCAGGCATGCGATGTCTGAAGAGATTGCGGATTCCAACTGTTGTAGTTTTACACTTTCTTTTCTGTGACCGTAAGTGTAATATGTGATATCGCCGGTTTCGTTGCTATATGTCAACGACAATTGGGATGGACATATTTACTTACGTTGATGACATGTGATGTTATGTGTTGCTGGATATGTTATATTGGATCGTCGTGTTTGAATAGCAGGGGTTTTTTATGTGAGATGAGTGTTTTTTATTTTCATTCATGTAAAAACTTGTATGTAATATTCTTTTATTGGGGCGCTTCCAGGTTGCGGAAGCTGTCACCGTTTGTATATTATTTACTCTTCTGCACTAGGATAGACCCAAGGAGGGGAGCACAAGTAACCGGGTTCTGGAGTCCAGTGGGAGACCAACTCGAGGAGTCGAGGCCGGGTCTCCTAACTCTAGAATTGGTAGGGTTGCTTGCCGCTCTCGTAGGGGTCTAGGGGTGTGGGTTTGGCTATTCATCACGACCGTGGAATCCGTGTTTTATACTGGCTCGTATTGAAAACACGGACGTCCTAGTATATCCAATATTTCATATGTTTCTTCTGTTGCTTTATCTGTGATGTGATCATGTGATGTTCTGTGATAGATACAGTATATAGTATATATGATATATTATATAGACGTTACTTATGTTTTACACCCGTGCTAGCCCTGCCCTGCCCTGCCGTTAGTTACCTAACCTAACGGTGCACGAGGGGACATCGAGGCGAATGCGGATGGCATAAGTGTACGTCGTATTTATCTGTGATGTTTAGGTACTTAAATGATGGGACTTCATTAATGTGATTAATGAATTAAAAGAAACCTAAGATGTTGTAGAATCGAATTTCAAAATAAAACAGGTAGCTACAGTTCTTGCTTTGCACAGCGGTATATATGATATATCCTGCACCTTATTCGATGAGGAAAGGACCGAGATCCCTTCACCGGGAGTGACTTCTTTAGCAATAACTGGCAGATGCTACACACTCGGTTTGTCTTTTGAATGCTTTTAAGTGTTTTTGCTTTGCACAGCGATATATATGATATATCCCGCACCTCATTCGGCGAGGAAAGGACCGACGATCCCTTCACCGGGACTGACTCCTTTAGCAAAACTAGAAAAGCCTAAAAAACGCTCCATTTCAAAATTCATTCGATCCTACAACGATATCAAGTTCATTACGCAATAGGTTTTCAGAAAAACCTGTCGTAGCCCTCCGTCATTTCAGATCAGTCCTATTTAGTATTCGTGCTACGTTTGTTGACCTCCGTCAAGGCGTAGTGTGCGGTAGCTAACTAGTATTTATCTGTTTATGCATATGATGCAGATTGAGTTAGGGTAGTCGTGCGGCCTTGTTGACCTCCGTCAAGGGTCGTGCGGGTGGGTTTAATTCGATCAAGAAATGACGGGTTGAACTTGACTAGTAGCCTATGGTTTGTTGACCTCCGTCAAGGTCATAGGGTGCTGGGGGCAAAATATTATCGGGAATTTCAAGTGTTGAAATTTGCAATGAGATTGCGTACCTTCTATGAGATAGTTGGATCCCGATACCCGCTGCGAGTAAGAGTTACTCCTGGGAGAGTTTTATACATTACAATTAGCCGATCAAGTAGGTGTCTAGAAAGGTGTTAACGAGGTTACGCCTCTGGGAAAACGAGGTTTACATTAATTAGGTTCGTGCGAAAGCACGGGGGACCTCCCTCAAAGTACCGACACTGGCCTGGCTGAAAGATTGGCGAACTTGTAGTGTGTAATTAATCCCGGCTAGTCTTTCCTTTTAGGGTTTGAAGGAAGATTTGATAAAAAGCAGTGGGAGCCATCCTGATTAGATAAAATAATAACCAATCTATTCTTGACAGAGCGCACGCTGAGTGTTTTCTTCTCTCTCTCTCCAGGTAGCGACCATATCACGCCTTAATCAAGATAATAAAACGGATTATTGACCGAACCTGCTTGTTATACTGAGCTGGGGAACGTTGGTCCCGCTCCAACTTATAATTGTTATAAGACAGAGCAGGAAATTGGGGAATACCAGAATTCCCGTGCCGCCCAAACGAAGAGAGTGCATGCTGATGCATCATCTTCGGGTGTGTTCATTACAGAGAACTGTTTCTCAGTGTCCTTTACGTCCTGGGTATGTGATACCAGATCAGGATCCCAGATATGTAATATGTTACATAGGGCTACAGAAAGGTAGAGAACTGAGAACGGGTGATAAGTTTCATGAGACAGAAAACGGGGCATGTGTTGCAGCCAAGTCTGTTGGTCACTGTCACCCTGTATTATCAGTACATTGATTCTGAAAAAATGCTATTAGATACCGAACCTGATATACAAAATCATATCAGTCTCTTTATCAGTAAAGAAATGATAAAATTTTGTATAGTTGGATAATGTTTTGAACATTTCCTATATCAAAAGTTGATCAGTTCAGGCACGTTATCTAAAAGCGTTGATGTTCTAAATCAAACCACAGTTCTTTAGTATACGGAACAAACACAAGAGGAAGAGTTCAGAACTGAACGAATCCTTCTTGAGGCATTGTAGACTAGGTCATATCAATGCGACCCGACTAGCTGAAGTTACATGTAGATGTATATTTAAATCAGTTTGAATTTACATCTTATGAAACTTGCCAGTCATGTCACAAAGATATAATGACACCAGCTCTGTTTATTGGAAACAGAGAAAGAGTTAGTAAACTCTTGGGATGATACATGTTGATGTATGTAAGGTCCCCTGTCTACACATGCCAAGACCGGTTCTTTATACTTCATTATATTCTCTGATAATCTCTCAAGATTCAGTCATATGTTCCTGTTGAAACATGAGTCCGAACCTTTTGAGATATTCACAGAATATAAGCTAGAAGTAGAGAACCAAAATACGGGTATAAGTATTATGTCCTTTGATGTGATCAAGGAGGAGAATACTTGAGCACGGAATTTCTGGACTTTTCTAAAGGAGAATGAGATTCTCTCTCGGCATTACTCCTCCGTATACACCATTGCACGATGGTATATCGAGATGGAGCAGATACACCCTCTTTGATATGGTGTGCTCTATGATGAGTACTACTGAGTTACCTATTTCCTTTTGGGAGTTATACACTTGAGAAGCTGCATACCTATTGAATAGGGTTCCACTCAAATCAGTTGCCTACCATTTCATATGTGATATGGAAAGGGAAGAGCCCATATCTTAAGCTAGTTAAGATTTGGGGTTGTCCAGCCTTTGTCTAAAAGCAAAATCCGGACAAGCTCAAGGCAAGGTCTGTTATGTAGAACTGGAAATGTTCCAGCAATACAGACTGCAGCTGATGATTTGATAGAACCAAAGGATTCAGTAGATTCCAACGAACCTCAGCCTCTCCGCCGATCTAGTAGGGTTCCTCACCCACCTGAGAGATACTTATGTTTCTCTATGACAGTGGGAGCGAGGATTGCATCATGAGATGATGACCCAACTAGTTTCGACCTGGCCATCAGGAGTAGGACTCTGTTAGAATGGCTGGATGTTTATCGATCTGAGATGGAATCCTTATACACCAACAAAGTATGGACTTTAGTTGCTATATCTGAAGGGTTAAATCCCCATCAGGAGCAAGTAAATCTTGAGAAGATTACTTGGTGTACATGGAAGAGTTGAGACTTTCAAAGCTAGACTTGTTAAAGGTCTACATCATTGACCAGGTATGGATGATGATGAAACCTTTTCTAAGTAGCTATGCTTAAGTCCATCCAGATCCTACTTGCCACGGCTATATACCATGACTACGATATCTGGCGGTTGGGTGCCATGACTGCTTTTCTAAATGATGATTTAGAAGAGAGCGTCTATAAGTACACAGCCAGAGGGCTTCGTAGACAGTGGGAGCAGCGGAAACGTGTGCAGGATGCTTTATAGGATTAAAGCAGGCATCGCGGAGTTGGAACATCTGTTTTGATGGATTAGTCAAAGAGTTTGACATCATCAAAATGGTAGATGAATCTTGTATAAACAAAAAGGTAGTAGGGAGTATGGTGGTGATCCTCGTAGAGTACGTGGATGACATACTCTTAGATAGGGAAGGAGTTTCCTATGCTACACTCGATCAATCTCCGCTTATCACAATGATTCTCCATATAAGGATCAAAGTGATACCTCTTAAATCCTGGGTTTTGGATCTATGAGATAGATCTAATTGGATGTTAGAATTCTCACTAGTTGTAGTGAGATGGTATCAATCGATCCTGGGGAAAATCACTGGAAGTGTTCCAGGGTGATAAAGACGACTGAATGTCAGTCACAGGCATTGTCTATACCCTCAGTAAAGGGACGGTATGTTGGAAGAGTTCCAAGCTAGATACCGTGGCATACTAGACGATAAAGGCAGGATACATCGCTACTTAAGATGCTACCGAAGAGGATGTTTGGGTGTATATTGGTTCATGAGATGAACTACGTTCCTACCATTGTGAGACAATGGAGTTGTGGCTTATGCCGAGGAACGCCGGTCCCATCAGTGATCCAGACATATTCTAAGGCAGTATCACCTGATCATGGAGATGGTTGATCTCCAGGGGATCGAGGTCAGGAGAGTAGACTCAGAGGACAACACAGCGGATCCACTCACAAAGGCCTGTTCCCAGAGAGAGACTTTTATGGGATGGTTGAGTATGAGATACTTCAAACCACTGCTACAGATGGCCCTAGTGCAAGTGGGAGATTGTTAGTTATATGTATGCCCTAGAGGCCATTACTATACATAGGATGTATATTGTAGTGGATACTGGGACATATATAGTGAGGACTTTCTTGCTCGACATGATAGTATGCTATCTGGTTGATCTTTACCTTAACGTGTACACTGATTGTCTCTCTATTACATGTTGGTAAAGCCCTTAGGATGTGTACTTAACTACCTGGACTATGATGCGGATCATACTAGTGGGGACATGGTAGTCCATAAGTACATCCTTCAAAGTCCCTAGTCGAGGGTGTATCGAGACGGGGCATCGATATACCAGAGTAGACTAGCGTGTACCTTCTCGACCCATACAGATGGGCGATGGATGATCCCATATCCATTGGTGTTTGACATCAGAGATGATATACGGGTGCTCAGTAGAGACTGGGTACACTGGACGGACTCGCCGAGAACTCCCAGATGGAATTATACCTTACGTCAGATGGCAGTTCTCTGGTGACACTGGTACAGAGTAGTCTGTTGACCCGAGATCGTTATAGAGTCTTGTGTGGTTCCCACTGTGCTTTGATTTCCATCTTACCACGTCCAAGAGGGCGTGCAAAACGGTGGTTTTTGGGTACAGTCCCGAGTCACATGGAGGCAATGAGCGATAGGAGGGGATTCGTCTCTCCCGGTATAGGGAGTTGATGTTGCGCTGTGTTCGATTGGCTATAACAGGAAATCCCTGGCCAGGGTTGCTGAGATTTACTGGTAAGTGTTACCAGTAGTTTCTCGAATTGTTATAGACCTCATATTGACACGACTTATCAAGCTATTGGGGTCTGACGTTTACCACCCCTAGGCGAGATATGCGACATATCAGACGATCAGACCAGACTGTACGGTAGTGTTACTGGTTGGATTCACTGGAGTGCGAGCGGGTTTGCTCGTCGATCTTCAGATCGCTCAATACCCGGGTGGCCGTTACGTTTAGCAGACCGCTTGCGGCTTGTGGGTGTTTGATATGATCATCACCTGTTGCCGGCGTATTGACGAGTCTTTAGAGTCCTACACAGAGGTTTCCTGGCTCAAGCGAAACGAAATAGGAGCGCATATGAGATATGTGCGGGACCGAGAATAATGCGTGCATGTGATACCGTATTTCATTCTCGCGATCAATGCGTCGAATGGTTGTATGCGATATAACCTAGTTATCGATTCAAGCGTTGATTCGATAAGCCGATACATTGGATACTAGTCGGTTATATGCGATATGACCGGATCGTTAAATCAAGTGTTGATTTAATGATTTAATGCATAATAATATATTTGATATATTGCTTTGCATTAACTAGTATCGGTTCACTTTATATGGATTTTCTCGCTCAGATGTGCGCATTGCATATGCGATATGATTTGTGCACTTGCTTGTATCATATTTGATGGTGCATGCAAAAATGGTTAAGTATAAAGAATTAAACCTTGGTTAAAGGAATGGTTAGGGTTTATTATTTTTTATTCATTTATCTTATTTAATTATCTATTTATTTTTGACAAATGAATAAATGAAAAGATAATGAGGAAAATGGTTGCTTTCTTTTGACCATTCATGAATCTTCATGAAGACTTTGACCATTTTGTCTCATGCTTAACCCTAACCACTTCTATTAACTCAAGTTAATTCTCTACACCTAACCATGGTGAGAATTATGATAAGAATGGATTTTTCCTTTTATTTTAATTCTTATCATAATATTTATCTTCTTCTTGCTCTTCTTCTTCTTCATGAAGAAGCTTGTCTTCATCAATGGCATATTGAGCATATGAGTGAGAAATCCAATTCTAAAGTCTACCCACTTCCTATTTCTTCTTCCTCTACCTCTTGCCAAGTAGTAGAGTGTGTTTCCTTCACAAGTTATCTTGACTTGGTAAAGTTGGAGCTTGATCTAGCGATGCTTCGACGTAGATCATCTTCGGCATGGACATCGACGACCTAGCTCGCCTATTCTCCGATGAAGCCGACGCTAGAGCCCGGAATTTGTTTTGGACAGCGAGAGGACTTCATTGCGGAGCTATGGAGGTGGAGCACCGGATCTACAAAGGTTGTATTTCCGTATTCTCTTAGTTAAGTGTTAACTAGTTTGTTTTTCGCCTAGAAATCTAGCCAACGATCCGTTCTAGGGTTTCTCGGCACAGTTTAAAAATGAAATTGGCATGGTTGATGCCTTGTGAGACCTCATTAGGGTGCCTAGGAACCCTACATCTGTTTACTTTCAGTTGTATATTGATGTATCTAGTATTCTCCATCTACTTTCATGTATTGACTTAGAGACAGTTGTGAGGACGACATATGTTATTTTGTATTCTGGTGTCGAGCTCGTTGTGAGCCGACTTCGTTTATGCAGTCTTACTTTTCTTGCTATCTTCATTTCATTTTTACTTAGTCATTGTGATGCTCTATTTATTCCACATGTCATTTTACTTATATCTTGGCTTCACCCGATTTCCGGGACAAACTCTCGTATAAAAAAAATGTTGCAAATAAAATTATTAAATAACACATGAACTCAAAAAGGATGTCTACTAAATTAACAAAAAGGGTTTTCTAAACATTTGAAACCGTATTTTTACAAAAATGTCTCAACACTCTACATTTAAATGGTTTTGATTTCTGGGTTGTCGGCTTACTTAGTCATGTTACGCCTTTAGACGTTACGTGGTTAAGTGCCGGTCACGGGCCGAACTTTGGGTCGTGACAATAAGTATTTGGGGTATTTCAAATCTTGCGGTAAAATTCTTTAGTATTGTTGATTTTGGGTTGCGGATAATGCAATTAGTAACCGTGGTTATTATCCGATCCGACCCGCATGGTTGAACCCATCATGGTTCAAGATTACATCAAAAATTTTCTAATACGGAGTATCCATGCAAATTTTGATATTATACGCATATAATATATTCTACATATCTTTTAATAATACAATATAAAAATCAATAACATATTTTCATATCTAGCCTTGCATGTCATCGTACCCCATATCATGTGGTTGCACCCATATATCATGTTCATGACTTAATTGTTAAAACGGGCTCATAATCAATCGCTACGTATATTTACGTAGATCCATAATTGGGGGTATACATTTTTATTTACTGGATATCACATTATGGTTTAAATTTTTACGTATATTCTCCATATTTAAAAACTAAACTTGCAACATGCTATTTTATTATATCAATAATTATATGAATAATAATAGTGCATGTGTTTTAATATTCAGCAAATATTACCGATTTACAGTTTTACAAGATTCGTCTGTATCTGTACTGATAATAGATTGTCTAGTTGCATGTCGGAACATCAAGGTATTATCATACTACCATATCAGTTCAATATGTTATCTAGATTGCATCATACATGGTAATGGACGTATAATGATTATTACAGATAGATACATATGCATCCTTGAATTAATTGGGTTTACCATGTTTCGATATTGACTATAGTTTTACATTTGGCATCTATTTGGGTTAATATATATTATATGACATGTTCATGACCCACTACCGAACTTGTTACTTGGATCTTATTGCTAATGCCAACAATCCTGAATTGTTGTCCTGATGGACGTAACTTGTTGTCTACATTGACAAGACCTGTACCTGTTTGATCCTGTGTTGGCATTAGATTCACATCTTCAATACCAGACTTGAACACAAAACCTTGGGGTAAGGGGAAATAAAAAATGAAACCTGACTTGTAACTCAACAGTTCGATACTTATACTGATCAGTCTTTACGGGCTCGGCCAGCCCCGGAATGATGCTGCCGATATCATTCGTCTTTACATATTACCTGTTTAATGCTTAGCGGCACGTTTCGGATTTAGCCCGAGAGTCTTGAACGTGGTTCCGTGCATGCACGGGATACTATTGAGTTACATCGATGATTCTATTAAATTGATTTCAAAGACTTGTAGAATAGATAACCTAGAGGCACAGACTTTAGGATACAAATCACATACTTATATCTCACTGTTTTACCCCTGTGTTATTTATTTATACGCATGTTTAATTCTAGCATCCTATCCTAGTTATTACTATTATTTTTATATTCTAAACGCACTGACGTCTGGATTTTGCATGGCCCAGTTCCTTTACCTTTATCGCAGGATGAACATGAGTACTTTAGAAAGCAAGCCGAGTAATAAGGAGCCAGCTATTTAGTTTAGAGACTCTTAATTTATTTATTTCTGTTAGGAATATATATGCCTTAGAGGTCATTATTGTATGATATAGTGGATGCTTGGACATATATATAGAGGACTTTCTTGCTCGACATGATAATATGCTATTTGGTTGCTCTTTACCTTAACATGTACACTTGTATTAGTATTCTGTCTCTTTGATACATGTTGATCAAGCCCTTAGGATGTAGGCTTAACTACCAGGACTATGATGCAGATCATACTAGTGGGCTTGTGTAGTTCGCAAGCAGATCCTTAATAGTTCCTAGTCGAGAGAGTATCGAGACATGGTATCGATATTCCAGAGTAGACTAATGTATACGTTTCTTGACCCTGTATGGGGCGATGGTTGATTCCACAACCATTGGTGTTTGGCATCAAAGATTATGCACATGTGCTCATTGGAGAACGGGTATACCGAACATGACTCGCCGAGAACTCCTAGATAGTACCATACCTATTGTCAGATAGCAGTTCTCTGGTGACACTTATACATGTTAGTCTGTAGACCCAAGACCGTCATAGTTTCTTGTCTGGTTCCTACTTGCTTTGATTTCCTCCCTACCACGGCTCAAAGGAGTCATGCAAACAGGTGGATTTTGGGTACAATCCCGAGTTACATGGAGGCAGTGAGCGATAGAATGGGTTTCCTCTCTCCCGGAATTAGGAGTTAATGTTGGGCTATGCTTGATTGGCTATAACAGTAAGTCCCTGGCCAGGACTTATGAGATTTACTGTTAAGTGTTATCAGTAGTTTCTCAAAACGTTATTGCCACACATCGGCTTGACTTATCAAGTTATTGGGGTCTGACGATTCCACCCCCAGACTCGATATGCGACATATTAGACGAAATGACCGAACTGTACGGTAAGTGTTCCTTATATGCACTATGGGAGTTTGGACAAGTTTGCTTGTTGATCTTCTATTCGTTCAATACCTGGGTAGCTGTTACGTCCAGCTAGTACCGCCGACGACTTGTATGTATCTGATGCGATCGTTACCTACTGCTGGCGTATTGATGAGTCTTTAGAGTCCCACACAGAGGTTTCCTGGCTCAAGCGAAATGAATTAGGTCACATATGGAGATATGTGCGAAAGCTTGATTGAATACAAGTATGTGATACCGTATTCTAATCTAGCGATATTTGATATCGGTTAGGTTATATGTGATATAACCGGATTATTGAATCAATTGTTTGTTCATGATTTGATTTATGTATATATATTTGATTTTGGCCGGTTATATATGATATGACCGAATTATTGAATCAAGTGTTGATTTAATATAAATATTGAATATTAGCCGGTTATATGTGATATAACCGGATAATTGTAACAACCCTAAACTTTCTGTATAATTTTTTTTTCAAAAATACAGAAAGGGGTATTTTTGCCTGAGCACAAGTTATAAGTTTGATTTGCTTTTGAACAGAAAGAAGGAGCTTGTAGCTCATTGGTAAGACCTTGCACTGCTGGACCAAAGCACCAGAGTTCAAATCCCATTAGCCACATTATTTTTTTATTTGTTTTCTTTTAAATTTTTAGAAGCCCAAGATCCTACACTTGCACAACTCCTAAAAACCAAAAGTCACATATAAAACAAAGGAGCCCAGTAGGTAGATCAATCGACGGTGGACACGTGGCGATGAGCCCCGGCCCGACTCGGCCGACTCGGGCCGGCGACTTGGCCGAATCGGCCGGCGGCGCCGGTTCGGGTGAGTCGGATCGCCGATTTTCCTTCTTGAAAATTGTGCCTTTTGGCCTCCCTATAACCCCTGTCATGTTTAATTTCCCTGCATTATTCCAGTGGAATTAAAATACAATTAAAACTTTTTTAATGCATAATTTTTAATGCATTTTCTATCAAACCCTAACCTTAAACTTTTCCTATAAATACCACTTCATTCCACACCCCTTCACTTACAAACTCTGTCTTAAACTCTCAAGAAAATTCTAAGTTCAATAGTGTACAAGTGGAGTTAGTGAAGGGCGAAACTTTGATGAATTTCCGACGACGACCCTAGGAGCTCCCGGCGATGAAACGACGCA
The DNA here is from genome assembly GCA_030015575.1 of Agapanthus africanus. Taxonomy (NCBI): domain Eukaryota; kingdom Viridiplantae; phylum Streptophyta; class Magnoliopsida; order Asparagales; family Amaryllidaceae; genus Agapanthus; species Agapanthus africanus. The sequence goes on along the minus strand of JASDDO010000014.1, from coordinate 301,695,966 downwards.
CCGGCACCTCCTACCACTCTCTTTTCCTCTCCTCTAATCTAAAATCCTATAAGTCCCTCATCTCTCTTCTCTTTTCTAATCTAAAAACCTGTATTTCTAAAACCAGACGGAAGCGGAGTTAATCCGACTTCCGATTCGGTTTTCTTTAAAAAGATCCGATTTTCTTAAATACAATAATACCAAACTTGCACATCATGACCACTAAACATTAACAAGACAAATTGAACAAGTTCCATATCAAAAGAATTCATATTGTAATTTTTATCGCATTTTTTCAGAAAAATACTATGTAGTTTAGTTTCGACATAAAACATCATTACCCTTGCTATACCTTTAGATAGTTCACGAGGTAATGACCTATCTCCTCACAACACACATCTCTATCATAGCATGATATCTTTTGGGAATTTAAAATACGGGAATACTAATTTACAATTAAATACCTTTAACTTATAAAAACCTTTTTCTACAAGATTATGTATTTTAAACAAACCTTTGCAAAATGCCGCTACAACCCATTTTGGGGAACCCGTTCGGGATGGTGCGGATTATCGCACATTCTCGGACGTAGTAGTGCGAGATGTAGACCTCTGCAAGGAGCATACGGTCTCGAAAGATTTAAAAAATACAAATATCTTAAGAAAATGAGATTTCTAGAAAAATAATAAATTAAAATTATTTTATATAAATAAATATATATATATGTCATAAAAATATCTAATTTTTGATATAATATAAATATTCCAACTTTTCTAAATCAAAAGAATCACTTTACATGAAAACACCATGCAATTCCATACAAGTTCAATACTTTACAATTAAATACCATATATTACGAAATTATGTTTTACTCACTAGAAATGGCACATATATAAAATCTACATCTATGAAAACTTTAAAGACGATAATTAAATACTTGAGGTGTATTTTGAAAACTATACAAAATTATTTTTGCATAAAACACCCTCAAGTTATAGTAAATTACAATAAGGACCCTAGTAAATATAGGTTTAAGCGGGACCAGTCTCTTGAGCCTCAGGGAGCCGGAGATATGGGTGCTTGCCTATTTAAGGTAAACAACTTAAAAAACGGTGTTATCAACACGGTAATCGTCTTTGAAAAAGACACAAATCCTGTCGTCCATGTGCAGCGGGTGTTATCAACACTGTATTGACTGAACCGAACCATGGATATACGTCCATCTACATGATTCTCCAATTACATCCATTTACTGATATCATAGTTTCGCCAAGTCATCCATCTATACAATCTATAATACAAGACAATACAATTTACTATACAATACCAATAATACAATCAAGACATCGCGGGGTTTAAGGGGTAGATTGGTACGGAAGGTGTTAGAAGTGGCACGAGACAGTAACCATAAGACACCTAACCTGTATTCCATTGCTGTTGTACCATGGCATGAACGGTTCCTTTTGTTCCTGATACCTTAGTCTCCGGGGCAAGTGAGACTCCTCTCGTATACACTGGCATCTTCTATACCAAGCTACAAACAACAGCGTTAACATTAAATAAAACACTATAACAATATAATACAACTTTAAAAGTTACAAACTCTCTCTCTCTGTCTATTCTATTTCTCCCTCATTCTTTGGGACTTACCGAGCGATTGTTCGCTGACGACATTCCTTCCCTTTCTTCTTTGGAATGTTGTCAGGTGGATCGGACCTTCAGGAGATCGAGCCCACCGGCGAGGATTTAGACCAGCTAGCTTTCAACCCGGAGCTCTAGTTACTTGTACATTTTATTTCAGTACTTTCCATTTCTGTTATGCCACTGTTTAGGCATTGCTTTCCATTCCGTGTATTTACTTTTAAGATGTATTGTACAAAAAGTTAATAAATAAAGTTGTTGTTCATTACATTTGTCTCTTGTGTATACTTCTTTTATATTGCTTAGTTACGCTTAGTGTATTTACTTCTGAGTAAATACGCGGCGGCCAGTCGCGTCCTCTGCCCGTATACTGGGAAGCGGGGCGTGACAATAATTGAATCAAGTGTTGATTTAATATTTTTATATACATATATATATAAGATATTAGTCGGTTGTATATGATATAACCGGATTACTGAATCAATTGTTGATTTAATAATTTGATATATATTTATATATTTGATATATATATATATAGAAATATATATTAACTAATATTTAGCTCACTAAAGATTCTCTTCTCTTTATACATATGTGTGTGTGTGTATTTATTTTGTATCATGGTTGATGATACATAATTGATGATACATAGAACTAGGATGTATGAGAATCACACATGAGGTTAACATGAGAAGATGATGGTTTAATTTATGAATTAAATAAAAAGGAAATGAGTCATTATTCTTAAGAGGCTTGTAGAAGCCTTGAGAAGCCATGACTCATCCCTTATTCTTTGTTTTATTCATAGATATTTTTCACCATCTCATCTAATCTCATCACTCACCTCATGGTTAATTCTCTCTCATCCAAATCCAAGTTCATTCTCATCTCCTTCTTCTTCCTCTCTAGAATTTTCTTGAGGTGAGAAAAGAAAAGAAAAAGAAGAAAAATAAGTGAGCAAAATTCCCACTTCATCAACCTATACTAATCTAGATCATTAGTTTAGGTTGTTTACTTCACTAATACCTTGATTAGTGAAGAGTGAGCTTGAGTGAGAGAGACTTCAAGGTGGATCATATTCGGCATCGAAGACATCAAGCAAGCTCGATCTTTTCTCAAGTGGAGTCAAAAAAGAGTTCTAGGGACTACTACCTTAGAAGTGAAGGACCGGTCTACAAAGCTTGTAAACTCTCTTCACTTAGTTTAAATGTTATTTGCTTGCTACAAAACCCTAATTCTCTAGTTCGATTACTGTTTAGTATAACTTAGCATTCTAGATTTTTTAGAATTGCATACTTGATACTTGTATAAACCTAGTAGAGGTGCTAAGACATACTTTCTATTTCAGCAGTTTTATTCCTATTGATGTGAGCCCATATTGGGACGTGATTCAGATACTATTGTTTATTAGATCTTGTTTCGTTTTCGCTTTATGCATTTTCATGATTCTATTTACTATGGCAGATGGACATGTGTTAGATAAATTATATTTTACTGTTCTTGATATCCGATTGACAGCCGTAATGTGACTATAGAGGGATAATTCCTAACTACAGATAGCATGGTTGGCTCTGTTACGTGCCGTGTTTACATATTTTGGGAAGCGGGGTATGACAGGATTTGTTTGGTATCAGAGTCATAAGTTTTAGGGTTAGTCAGGTTTTGTTTTTTTGCAGTTGGGTATTGAACATAATACACTAACCAGAAAACCCGGAATTAGGAACATGTCCTGCCACATTACTATCTTGCAGTCTTGAATCTATAGACATCTTGTTTATTGAATCATGTTTACCGTTGCTAATCCTCTTCAGTGTCTTGGCTTCAGAATCATGGCGGATAAAGATTTGCGGTCATACCAGAGGCATGTTGATAACGCCGCATTGCTTGGAGTTATACATGGTATGCTTGAAAACCAGAAGTGGCAAACTGAGCTAAATCAGCGGCAGGCCGAGGCTTTCTAGGAAGGTCTGCAGAAGGTCCAGCAGTCCGTAGTTGCAGTGGCACCTAGGCCAGCACAGTGTGAGGGCACCGTGGCGGACTTTAGAAAGCTCGGTCTGTCCACATTTATAGGATTGGAGCAGCCATTTCTAGCGGAGCACTGGCTAGTTGATACAGAGAACCTGCTCGTGGCCGCGTAAATTCCAGATAAGAAAAGAGTGGATGTAGTATGCAACCAATTAGTGGATTACGCTCGCGAGTGGTGGCTCGTAGAGGAGACACGTCTGACCAAGCCGATCAGTTGGGAAACTTTTTCGTGTAGGTTCTTAGAGAAGTTCTTTCCATAGTCTGCTCGGGAGGAAATGGAAAAGAAGTCCATTAGCATAAATCAGAATGGCGGATCCATTGATGCAAACGCTGCTGAGTGGACTCGGCTCAGTTGATTTGGGAGGCCCTTGGTTGCCAACGAGGCAGATAGGGCAAGGCGGTTTATGCGTAGCTTGGATGTGGAGATTTAGAGACATATCATATCTCTGGGATTGGCCACCTTCTCCTAAGTTCTCAAGGCAGTCAGGGAGCAGCAGAGTTTATCGGTGAAAGCAAAAGGTAATCTACAGCAAGAGGTTGTAGTGAGAAAGACGGCGTTTACGCCAAACCAAGCTCCTACACGCAGAAGCATTCCGGTAAACAAGCCAGGCATTGTACCTATGAAGAAGCCTGTCGTATCCGATCAGAAAAAAGTGTGATTTGTGACTTTTGCCATCTACCCGGACACCTACAGAAGGAATGTCGAAGGAGTCTTGGACTCTGTCTAGTTTGTGGATCAGCTGACCATACCATCAGTGCTTGTCTTTCAAAGCTACGATTGAGAGACGATATTCAGAAACCACCGCAGAAGCAGATTCATGGGCAGAAGCTGATCACTCAGGGGCTTAATCAACCGTGGGCCTTCACCTTGACGGCCGAGGAGGCCAAGGCGTCAGATGATATTATTTCAGGTATTCTACTCGTTTATAATTTTTCTGCATTGGAATTATTTGATTCAAGTGCATCCCATTGCTTCATGTCGTACAAATTTATTAGTGCACACTCTATTCCATACATGGCTATGTCTAGTTGCTGGGACATACACACTGGGAATCGGAGAATTATATTTAGTAGTGAGTGCAAGGGTTGTTCAATTGTTATATGCGGACGGGAGTTATTCGCAGATTTCTTGGTGATCGATACTGGCAGCTATGATGTTGTCTTGGGAATGGGTTTTCCTGGCACTTTCCATGCCCACATCGATTGTAGGGCAAAGAAAGTGATTTTCCAGATTCTCGGACATCCGGAGTTCGTATTTTTGGGAGGTAGCGGATCTATCGGGCCAGTCGAATTTAAGGCTAGGCCGACTAATGCTGTTCTTCCATCGATGGAAGTAAAAAAGAAGGAAGCGCTAGCAGTAGTTCGGGAGTTTATGGATGTGTTTGAGGACATCTCGGGTTTACTGCCAAAACGAAATGTGGAGTTCACGATTGATCTTATTCATAGAGCAGCGCCGATTTCAAAGGCTTATTATCTAATGGCGCCGGTGGAACTAGAAGAGGTAAAGAAACAAGTTTCCGAATTACTAGAGAAGGGTTGGATTCCCAGAAGCAATTCACTGTGGAGAGCTCCAGTTCTTCTAGTCAAGAAGAAGGATGGCACATAGCGGATGTGCATCGATTATCGAGAATTAAATCTAGTGACTATTAAGAAAAAGTACCCAATCTCTCACATCGGCGAATTATTCGATCAACTTAGTGGTGCGTGGATATTCTAGAAGTTGGATTTGCAATCTGAGTATCATCAAGTTCGGGTGAAATCAGAAGATATTTGCAAGACGGCGTTCCGAACTCGATATGGGCATTACGAGACTTAGTGATTCCATTTGGAGTTACTAATGCACCGGCAATATTTATGGACTTGATGAACCGAATCATTTCACCGTATCTGGACCGGTTCGTAGTGGTGTTTATTGATGATATTCTGGAATATTCGATGAGCAAGGAAGATCATGAAGAACACTTGAGGATCACACTGCAAGGCAGGAAAGGTTATATGCTAAAATGAGCAAGTGTGAGTTTTTGCTTGAAGAAGTGAAGTTCTTGAGTCATGTTGTAACCGGATATAGAATTGCCATTGACCCTAAAAAGATTGCAGCTATTTATGATTGGCCAATTCTAAAGAACGTAGGGGAGATCAGAAGTTTTCTTGGGCTTGCCGGACACTTTTGAAGGTTCGTGGAGAAATTCGCTCGAATAGCAAAACCATTGACCAAGCTAACACGAAATGAGGTACCATTCGTATGGACTGAGAAATGTGCATCATCTTTTGAAGCGTTGAAGCAAAAATTGACCACCGCTCTTATTTTGACAGTACCAGTTAGTTCTGGAGGGTTGGTTATTCACAATGACACATCTAGGAAAGGCTTGGGATGTGTTCTAATGCAGTATTGGAAGGTCATAGCTTATGCATCGAGACAATTGAAGACTTATGAAAAGAACTACCCAACTCATGATCTAGAGCTAGCAGCAGTGATTTTTGCTCTGAAGATTTAGAGACACTATTTATTGGGCGAAATGGTAGAAGTATTTACTGATCACAAAAGCCTAAAGTATGTGTTCACCCAGAAAGAGCTCAACATAAGGCAACGTGGATGGTTAGAGCTGATGGCTGACTATGATCTTGATCCAATATACCTTTCAGGGAAAGTTAATGTAGTGCTGGATGCTCTAAGTCGGTTGTCAGCGATAAGGATGTTGACTGTACAAAAAGAGATTATAGATGATTTTCAGAGATTCGAATTAGAGATTGTACTACCGAATTATTCGAGACAATTGATGCAGTTGCAAGTACAGTCATCCCTGATCGATAACATTAAAGCAGCGCAGTCGCACGATCCAAGATTGCAGAAATTTCGAGAATAAGTAGAAGCAGGACTGTGAACGGACTTGTTAATTCATGAAGATGGTTCGTTACGATATGGGAGTCGTTTATGTGTGCCCAAAGAAGATGTTCGTGAAGAAGTCATGAAAGAGGCTCATAGTTCCACATATTCCGTACATCCGAGAGGCGCAAAGATGTACAGAGATCTGCGACAACATTTCTGGTGGGAAGACATGAAAAGGGAGATTGCTCACTACGTATCGAAGTGCTTGGTGTGTCAGCAAGTCAAAGCTAAACATCAAAGGTAGCTGGTTTGTTGCAACCACTTCCGATTCTTCAATGGAAGTGGGAACATATAACCATGGATTTTGTGACAACATTACCACGGAGTCCAAACGGCAATAACGCAGTTTGGGTGATTGTCAATCGATTGACCAAGGCAGCTCATTTTATACCATTTCGAGTTGGTCAGTCGACGGGGGATTTGGCAAAGCGGTACATGCAAGAGATTCTGAGATTGCATGGAGTACCCGTGAGTATCGTTTCCGATCGTGATACTCGATTTCTATCACACTTTTGGAGGAGTCTATAGGAAAGATTGGGAACTCGCTTGAAATTTAGCACAGCCTATCATTCTCAGACAGATGGCTAGTCAGAAAGAACGATCCAAACTCTTGAGGATATGTTGAGAGCATGCATGTTAGACTTCAAGGGTTTATGGGAGGATCATTTTCACTAGGTGGAGTTTTCTTATAATAACTGTTTTCAGCCGACTATACAGATGGCTCCATTCGAAGCATTATATGGTGGTAAGTGTCGCTCTCCTGTCTGTTGAGACGATATTGGAGAAAGAAGATTATTAAGAATGGATCTTATTGTGCAAACGGTGGAGAAAATTAACTTGATCCGAAATCATATGAAGGCGGTCCAGGATCGACAGAAAAGTTGGGCTGATACAGGACGAAGACCTCTGGAGTTCGTATTTGGTGATCTTGTATTCTTGAAGATATCACCGACCAGAGGAGTGATCTGATTTGGTAGTCGAGGCAAGCTTAGTCCTCGATTCGTGGGGCCTTTCGGTATTATCGAGTGTGTTGGAGAGGTAGCCTATCGATTGGCTTTACCACCATCCTTGGCGGGTGTTCATGACGTGTTTCATATATCTCAACTCCGCAAGTATGTTAGAGATGAGATGCACGTCCTAAATCACTCGGAACTGACAGAAAGAGAAGATTTAACATATGAAGAGCGACCAATGGTAATTGTGGATCGATGAGAAAAGGTCCTCAAGAATAAAGTTAATCCACTAGTACTTGTTTCATGGGGAAATCGTTCGTACGAAGAATCTACTTGGGAACATGAATACGTGATCCGACAGAAATTTCCACACCACTTTTCTTAGATCCGTGTTTCTTGTCTTTTCTTGTTCTGGGAATTTCGAGGACGAAATTCTTTTGTAGTTGGGTATAATGTAACACCCAAGCACTGTTATACCATAATTATTTCGAGGACGAAATTCTCAGTTAGGTCCAGTTCTGCGCACGCAAGTTTTATATCGCGATGTTATTCCGACATCGGAACATGACATCCATATCTCGACGTGAGATCCGATCAGGAAAGTTCTAAACTTGCAACATGCTATTTTATTATATCAATAATTATATGAATAATAATAGTGCATGTGTTTTAATATTCAGCAAATATTATCGATTTACAGTTTTATAGCATCTGTCTGTATCCGTACTGATAATAGGTTATCTAGTTGCATGCTGGAACATCACAGTATTATCATACTGCTATATCAGTTCAATATTTTATCTAGATTGCATCATACACGGTAATGGACATATAATGATTATTACAGATAGATACATATGCATCCTGGCATTAATTGTGTTTACCATGTTTCGATATTGACTACAGTTTTACATTTGGCATCTATTTGGGTTAATATATATTACATGACATGTTCATGACCCACTACCAGACTTGTTACTTGGATTTTATTGCTAATGCCAACAATCCTGAATTGTTGACATGATGGACGTAACGTGTTGTCTGCATAGACAAGACCTATACATGCTTGATCCTGTGTTGGCATTAGATTCATATCTTCAATAACTGACTTGAACACAAAACATTAGGGTAAGGGGAAATAAAAAAATGAAACCTGACTAGTCCACAAGCACATCCTTTAATTGTTTCTAGTCGAGGGGATATCGAGACAGAGTATCGATATTCCAGTGTAGACTAGTGTGTACATTTCTTGACCCAGTATACGGTGATGGTTGATCCCATAACCATTGGTGTTTGACATCAAAGATTGTACACATGTGCTTATTAGAGAATGGGTACACCGAACATGACTCGCCGAGAACTCTTAGATGGTAACATACCTATCGTCAGATAGAAGTTCTCTGGTGACACTGGTACAGGTTAGTTTGTAGACCCGAGATCGTCATAGTGTCTTATGTGGTTCCCACCGTGCTTTGATTTCCTCCCTACCACGGCTCAAAGGAGTCGTGCAAACAGGTGGATTTTGGATACAGTCCCGAGTAACATGGAGGCAGTTAGCGATAGGAGGGGTTTGGTCTCTCCTGGTATTAAGAGTTGATGTTGCACTATACTCGATTGGATATAACAGTAAGTCCCTGGACAGGGCTGATGAGATTTACTGTTAAGTGTTATTGATAGTTTCTCGAACCGTTATGAGCCATACATCGGCATGACTTATCAAGTTACTGGGGTCTGATGATTCCACCCCTAGACTTAATATGCAACATATTAGACGAAGAGACCGGACTGTACGGTAAGTGTTACTTATAGGCTTCATGGGAGTTTGGACAAGCTTGCTTGTTGATCTTCTAATCGCTCAATACCTGGGTAGCCGTTACGTCCATCTAGTACCGCTGACGGCTTGTGGGTAACTGATGATATCATTACCTACTGCTGGTGTATTGACGAGTCTTTAGAGTCCCATACAGAGGTTTCATAGTTCAAGCGAAACAAAGTAGGGCACATATGTTGATATGTGCGGGAGCCTGATTAAATACGAGTATGTGATACCATATTCTAATCTGGCGACATTTGTTATTGGTCTGGTTATATGTGATATAACCAGATTATTGAATCAAGTATTGATTTGATAATGTGATATACAGATAAATGATATTAGTCGGTTATATGTGATATAACCGGATTATTGAATCAAGTGTTGATTTAATAATATGATATATATTTATATTTGATATAATTATATATTAACTAATATTATTACTCACTAATTATTTTCTTTCCTTAATATATATATATATATATATATATATATTATAAAGAATGGCTTGGATTTTCTATTTTTAGAAAATAGAAAAAGAGGTAGAAAATGGGGAGATATTTGTGGAATGGGTGGGACATGGCTTTTCTATTTGTTTATTCATTTGTCCATGCTATTGAAGCAAGGTTGGATTTTAATAATGTGATTATAATCCATGCTTCAATTAGTGTAGAGAATGATGACGCCATTCTTCACTTGAGATATTTTTTTTTTGAGCTCATATTCTCTCTAGCCCTCTCATTTTCCTTCTTCTTTCTCCTCCTCCTCCAAGCCCTAACCCTCACATGTGATGTGAACTTAGGGTTTTGGATAAATCCTAAATGAGCTTAGAACCCCTACTTCATCATCCTACTTTAGATTAGCAATTTGAATTAGGTTGTTTCCTTCACTAATGAAAGATTAGTGAAGAGGTAGCTTGAATTACAGGAGCTTCGTGTGGATCGTCTTCGACATGAAGATCGCGAAGGAAGCTTGTTCATTCTTCAAGTGGAGCCTAGAGGAGTTGTAAGGACTACTACCCGGAGCTTTAGAAGTAAAGGACTTGGTCTACAAAGGTTGCTATTTCTTTCACTTAGTGTAAAGCTTACTATATCATTATATAAACCCTAATACTCTAGTTAGATTCTAGATTAGTGTAGTTTAGCACCCCGAAAATTTTAAAATTGCATGCTTGATACCGGTTAAACCCTCTTGTGGTGCTAGGATACACTTTCATGGTAACAGAGACAAGCTAGAACATTAGGGGAAGTCTTTACAACGTTAAAGTATTCGATCGAATTTTCGAAGCCGGTTTTTGACAAGTTTCTGTCCATTTTTCAAAAGTTGAAATTTTCGACATTAAAAATATGCAGAAAATTATGCAGGGTATTTAATGGAGCCCCAAGAAGTTCGAGACCCTAATACCAACAAAGCTCCGCGGAACCGCGGCCTAAACCCCATTTTGGTCGTGGTTCCGCCGTAAGTTTGGGGTATTTTGGGTTCTTTCTTCTTGTGCTGCTCCTTGACATATTTGGCACTTTCTGGATATTTTTAGTGAGGCTCAAGTTGTTGAAATCTCTATGATTTGTGCGTGTTTGATAAATCGATCGAAATGTTTAACGTCATCTAGATTATAATGATATGTGATACAATATTTAGAATCCACAATAATTATTTTTGTGAAAACTAGTTAGCATTTTATAAATCTAGCGTTTTAGTCTCGGTTGATCAATTGCCACGGAGTTTCGATTCGGATCAAAATTCTATCGCAATCGCGTATAGTACACAAACATGACAGTCGGGAATCTTGTTGAATTATCCGACTGCTTATTGAAAAGTGTTTTCAGTTTGAGACTAAAATGCAAGGTTTATAGGGTTAGGCATGAAATTCGGAATATGAGATATTCCGGGTTTATGATGTCTAAGGAAATTGTGGGTTTTAATTATTGTAGTTTTTCATTTCTTTTCTGCAACCGTAAGTGTAATATGTGTGGTATCCCCGATCTCATTGCTATATGTCAACGACATTCGAGATACACATATTTACTTACGTTGATGGCATATGATATTTATGTGTTGCTGTAATATGTTATATCAGATAGTCGTGATTGAATAACCGGGGTTTTTTTTGCGTGAGATGAGAGTTTTTCAATTTTCATTCATGTAAAATATGTATGTAATATTCTTTTATTGGGACACTTCCGGGTTTAGGATGCTGTCATCATTGATGTATATTATTTTCTTTTCCGCATTAGGATAGACCCAAGGCAGAGAGCACAAGTAACCGGGTTCTGGAGTCTAGTGGGAGGCCATCTCGAGAAGTCGAGACTGGGTCTCCTAACTCTAGATTTGGCAGGTTTGCTTACCACTCTCGTAGGGGTCTAGAGATGTGGTTTTGGCTATTCATCACGACCGTGGAATCCGTGTTTTTCATTACTGGCTGAATTTAAAACATGGACCTCCTAATATATCCAATATTTCATATGTCGACTTCTGCTGCTTGAGTTCTGTGATGTGATCATATAACTGCGTAAGACGAATGCTGTATATATATGATATATATAATAATCGTTGCATATGTTTTGCACCCGCGCTAGTCCAGCCTCCGCTCTGCCGTTAGTTAAGTAACCTAACGGGGCATGACGGGGCCCCGTGGCGAATGCGGATGGCATAAGCGTACGTTCTATTTTCGTTTTTTTTCTGTGATGTATAGGGAAACATAAATGATACGACTTCATTAATGAGATTAATGGAAAGAAAAGAAACCTAAAGATGTTGTAGAAACGAAATTTTAGAAAAAGGTAGCTCTACTTCTTGCTTTGCATAGTGGTATTCCTTGATGAATATCCAGCACCTCATTCGATGAGGAAAGAGCCGAGATCTCTTCACCGGGAGCGACCTTTTTAGCAAAACTAGAAAATGCTACAACCCACTCGGTTTTGTTTTTGATAGCTTCTCTAGTTTTTGCTTTGCATAGTGCTATTCCTTGATGAATATCCGCACCTCATTCGATGAGGAAAGAGCCGAGATCTCTTCACCGGGAGTGACCTCTTTAGCAAAACTAGCAAAAGCTACAAAAAACACACATTTTCAAATCACTAGATTCTACAACAATATCAAGTTCATTACGATAAAGGTTTTTTTCAAAACTAGTCGTGGCCCCTCGTCATTTCAGTGCTATTTAGTATTCGTGCTGCGTTTGGTGACCATAGCCAAGGCGCAGTGTACGGTAGCAGATTAGTGCTTATCTGCCGCATGTGATGCAATTGGATTAGGGTAATCGTACAGCTTTGTTGTCCTTAGCCAAGGGTCGTATGGGTGGGTTTAATTCAATCACGAAATAACGGGTCGAACTTAGCTAGCGCTTATGATTTGTTGACCATAGCCAAGGTCATAAGTCGTTAGGGGTAAAAACAGATATTGGGTATTTCAAGTGTTGAAATTTGCAATGAGATTGCATACCTTCTATGAGATAGTTGGATCCCGATACCCACTGCGAGTAAGTGTTACTCCTGGGAGAGTTTTCCACTTTACAATTAGCTGATCCAGTAGGTGTCTAAGAAAGGTGTTAACGGGGTTATGCCCTGCGGAAACGAGGTTAGTTAATTAGTTCCATATGAAAGCATGGGGAGACTCCCTCGGAGTACCAATACCTGCCTGGCTGACCAATTGGCGAACTTGTAGGGTGTAATTAATCCCGGTCAATCTTACCTTTTATGGTTTGAAGGAAGATTTGATAAAAACAGTAGGAGCCATCCTGATTAGATAAGATAATAACCAATCTAATCTTGCAAAGAGCGCACGCTAAAACGTTTCTTTCTCTCTCTCTCTCTCCAGGTAGCGACCATGACACGCCTTAATCAAGATAATAATATGGATGTATTGACCGAACCCGCTTATTATACTGAGCTGTGGAACGTTGGTTCTGCTTTTTCTTATGATTGTCATAAGTCTGAGCTAAGAATAGGGGAATATATGGATTCCCACGCAACCTGAATAGAGAAAGAGCATGATGATGCATCTTATTTGGGTGTGTTCATTACCAAGAACCGTTTCTCAGTTTTCTTTACGTCCTGGGTATTGGATACCAGATCGGGATCCCACATCTGTAATTTGTTACATGGGCTAAGGAGAGGTAGAGAACTGGGAAAATGTGATATGTCTCTAAAAGTAGGGAATGGAGCAATTGTTGCAGGCAAAGCAGTTGGTGAATATCACCTAATATTACCAAATGGTAATACAATAATTCTGAACGACTGTTATTACGTACCAAACATGATGTGCAATATTATATCAGTTTCTTTGTTGCATAAAGAAGGATATAACTTTGTATTGGAGGATAATGTTATGAACATTTTCCTAAATCAAGTGTTGATTGGGTTTGGTACATTATTTAATGGTATATATATTTTAAATCAAACGACAGTTCTAAGCATACAAAACACACACAAGAGGAAAAGTTCAGAAATGAACGAAACCTTCTTGTGGTATTGTAGACTAGGTCATATCAATGCGACAAGACTAGCTAAGTTGTATAAAGATGCATATTTGAATCAGTTCGAAATTATATCTTATAAAACTTGCGAGTCATGTCTCAAAGGGAAGATGACCAAAACTCCGTTTACTGGATACGGAGAAAGAGCTACCGAACTCTTGGAACTAATACATAGTGATGTATGCGGTCCTATGTCTACACATGCCAGGAATGGTTCCTCGTACTTCATTACATTCATCGATGATCTCTCAAGATACGGACATGTGTTCCTGATGAAACACAAATCTGAATCTTTTGAGAAATTCAAGGAATATATGTACGAAGTTGAGAACCAGACGGGTAAAAGTATTAAAGTCCTACGATCTGATCGGGGAGGAGAATACTTGAGCACGGAATTCAGAGACTACTTAAAAGAGAATGGGATTCTCTCTCAGCTTACTCCTCCGTATACACCACAGCACAATGGAGTTTCAGAGCGCATGAATTGCACCCTATTAGATATGGTGCGCTCTATGATGAGTAATGCTGAGTTACCTATTTTCTTTTGGGGTTATGCACTTGAGACAGCTGCATACCTTTTAATAGGTTTCCGACCAAATCCGTGCCTACCACTACATATAAGATATAGAATCAGAAGAGACCATCTCTTAAACATGTTAAGATATGGGGTTGTCCGGCCTATATTAAAAAGCAAAATTCGGACAAACTCGAGACAAGGTCCGTTTTGTGCAAGTTTGCGGGATATCCAAAGGATTCATATGGATATATTTTCTACCATATTGAGGAACAAAAAGTGTTTGTTTCTGAACATTCCACCTTCCTAGAAAAGGAATTTCTTGTGAAAGAAATTAGTGGTAATAAAGTAAAACTGGAAGAAGTTCCAGCTACACAAACTATAACTGACAATTTGGTAGAACCAGAGTATTCAATAGTCCCCAATGAACCTTACCCACTTCGCAGATCTAGTAGGGTTCCTCATCCACCTGAGAGATACTACAGTTTTCTCATAAACCGTGGGAGCAAGGATTGCATCGAGGAAGATGATGACCTAACTAGTTTCGAGCAGGCCATCACAAGTGGAGACTCTATGAAATGGCTGGATGCTATGCGATCTAAGATAGAATCCATGTACGCCAATAAAGTATGGACTTTGGAAGTTGCTCATGAAGGGGTGAAACCCATCGGGAACAAGTGGATATTTAAGAAGAAAATTGGTGTAGATGGAAAGGCTGAGACCTTCAAAGCTAGATTTGTAGTAAAAGGTTTTCGTCAACGACCAGGTGTCGAATATGATGAAACCTTTTTTCCTGTCGCTATGCTTAAGTCCATCAGGATCCTACTTGCCATTGCTGCATACCATGACTACGAAATCTGGCAGATGGACGTCAAAACCGCTTTTCTAAATGGTGATTTAGAAAAGAGCGTATACATGACACAGCCAGAGGGCTTCGTAGACAATGGTGCTGGGTTCCATAGCACCGTCACAAGGTTTCGGGAGGCATCGACCATGCCATTTTCAAAAATTTGGCAAGCTAAAGAACCCTAACCATAGAATCATAACTAGAGAATTAGACGAAACATGAAAGTAAACAACTTTACATCTAATTGAACAAGAAATACAACCTTTGTAGTCCGGTCCTTCACTTCAATAGCTCAGTGTAGTAGTCCTTTTGCTCCAAGTAGTGAACTCCCGGACTCTAGAAAGGCTCCACAAGATGAAAGGAACAAACTTGCTCGAAGTCTTCGAGGCCGAAGATGATCTACGTCGAGGAGACACCAACTCAAGCTACCTTCTCACTAATTAGAAATTAGTGAAGGAAACAACCCAAACTAAATGACTATTCTAGTGTAGGTTGATAAAGTAGGAATTTTTCTCACTTTAGAAATATTTTTCTCACTAATTTTCCTCACCTCTTAAACACCTAGAGAGCTCTTGGAGATGAGGAAGAAGATGAAGTGTGGAGAATAGAATGAATCTCATGAGTGAGAATAGCAACCATGGGTGAGATAATATCTCATATTAACTCATGTAGATACTTAACCATGGCTTAATGTAATGGTTGGGTTAATAAATATTTAATGTAAAACAAAACTAATGGACTAAGTCAATGGTTCTACAAGCTTCCACTAAGCTCAAACCATATGACTAATTTCCAACTAATTTTGATTTACTTTAAATAAATAAAACCCTTCCTTATGATAAGCATGGTGTGAGTCTCATACACCCATGTAGCATATAGCAACAAGCATGACACAATAATATATATCACATATATATTAAGTGTACACAAGTGAGAAAAAGAAATGCTTAAGTGAACTAATATTAGTTAATATAAATTAATATATCAAATATATAATTATACATTAAATTATTAAATCAACACTTGATTTAATAATCCAGCTATATCACATATAACCGACTAATATCATATGTATCAACTTATCGAATCAACACTTGATTCGATAACCCGTCTATATCACATATAACCGACCGATATCACATATCGCGAGAATAGAATACGGTATCACATACACGTATTAATCTCAGTCCCGCACATATCACATATGTGCTCCTACTTCATTTTGCCTGAGCCAGGAAACCTCTGTGTAGGACTCTAAAGACTCGTCAATAAGCCAGCAGTAGGTGATGATCATATCAGTCACCCACAAGCCATCAGCGGTATTAGCTGGACGTAACGGCTACTCGGGTATTGAGCGATCAGAACATCAACAAGCAAGCCTGCTCATACTCCTGCGAATCCAATAAGTAACACTACTATACAGTCCGGTCTCTTCATCTGATATGTCGCATATCCAGCCTGGGGGTGGTAAACGTCAGACCCCAATAGCCTGATAAGTCATGCCGATGTGAGGCTCATAACGATTCGAGAAACTACTGATAACACTTATCAGTAAATCTCAGCAACCGTGGAGGGATTTCTTGTTATGGCCAATCGAGCACAGCACAACATCAACCCCTAATACCGGGAAAGACGAAATCCCCTCATATCGCTCATTACTTCCATATAACTCGGGATTGTACCCAAAAACCACCATTTTGCACGTTCTCTTGAACGTGGTAAGGTGGAAATCAATGCACAGTGGGAATTACACAAGACTCTATGACGATCTCGGGTCTACAGACTAACCTGTACCAGTGTCACTAGAGAACTGCTATCTGACGTGATGTATAATACCATCTAGGAGTTCTCGGCGAGTCCTGTTCAGTGTACCCAGTCTCTACTGAGCACCCGTATACCATCTTTGATTTCAAACACCAATGGATGTGGGATCATCCATCGCCCATCATATGGGTCAAGAAGCATATACGCTAGTATACTCTAGAATATCGATGCCCTATCTCGATACTCCCACGATTAGGAACAATTGAAGGATATACTTACCGACTACCCTGGCCCCACTAGTATGATCTACATCATAATCCCGGTAGTCAAGTACTCATCTTAAGGGCTTTATCAACATGTGACAGAGAGACAATAAGTGTACATGTTAAGATAAAGAGCAACCAGATATCATACTATCATGTCGAGCAAGAAAATCCTCCCTATATATGTCCAAGCATCCACTATAATATACATCATATGTACAATAATGGCTTCTAGGGCATACATTCAACTAACAATCTCTCATTTGCACTAAGACCATTTGTTGTAGTTTCTCATGCTCAATGCCCCATATATAAGTCTCTCTAGGGAAGGGCCTCTGTGAGTGGATCCGCCGTGTTATTCTTCAAGTCAACTCTCCTAACGTTGATCTATGGAGATCAACCATCTCCCTTATCAGGTGATACTGCCTCAGAATATGTCTGGATCGCTGATGAGACCGGGGTTTCTAGGCCAAAGCCACAACTTTATTGTTGTCATAATAACAGTTATTGGACGCTCAATGGTAGGAGCCATGTTCATCTCATGAACAAAAAAATATCCAGACAGCCACTTTGGCAGCATCGTTGGTAGCGATGTATTCATCCTTTATCGTCTAGTTTGCCATGGTATCTAGCTTGAAACTCTCCCAACATATCGTCCCTCTTCTGAGGGTAAAGACAAAGTCTGAGACTGACTTTCAGCCGTCCTTATCACTCTAGAAGCTCGAATTGGTAAAGGACTCCCACTGGAGTCCACCGTTACCAAACACCAAGAACATTTCTTCAGTGCTTCTCAAGTACTTAAGAATGTCCTTCCCAGCTGTCTAATGATTCTCCCAAGATCCGATTGATTCCTGATCACTATTCCTAGTGAGTCAGCTACATTTGGTCTGGTACATAACATCACATACATGATAGAGCCTACTGCCGAAGCATAGGGTATCTCTTGCACGCGAGCTCTCTCCAAATCAGTCTCGGGAGACATCTTTTTGGAGAGAGTGATTCATGAGTAAGTGGGCGAACCACTACGCTTAGAATCTTCCATACTAAACCCTTTTAGTATGGTGTTAATGTACCTTGATTTGGGACACTCCCAACATCCACATAGATCTATCTCTATAGATCTTAATCCTCAAGATACAGTAGGTATGACCCAGATCTTTTATGGAGAATCCTCATGATAAGTGGAGCCTGCCCGAGTGTAGCATAGGAAATCATTTCCTATCAAGAGTATGTCATCTTCGTACAATACGAAGATGACAACCTTACTCTCTACAGCCTTCTTGTATATACAAGATCCATCTACCTTTTTGATGAAGTCAAACTCTTTGACTGCCACATCAAAACAGATGTTCCAACTCCGCGATGCGTGCTTTAATCCTGATGGACTTAAGCATAGCTACTGGAGAAAAGGTTTCATCATAATCCACACCTGGGTATTGACGAAAACCTTTTGCAACAAGTCTAGTTTTGAAAGTCTCAACTTTT
This sequence comes from Agapanthus africanus, assembly GCA_030015575.1. Classification (NCBI taxonomy): domain Eukaryota; kingdom Viridiplantae; phylum Streptophyta; class Magnoliopsida; order Asparagales; family Amaryllidaceae; genus Agapanthus; species Agapanthus africanus. The sequence continues at coordinate 301,677,318 of JASDDO010000014.1, read as the reverse complement.
CCATCTACACCTGGTTTCTTTCTCAAAGAACCACTTGCTCCCATTGGGTTTAACCCATTCAAGAGAAACATGCAAAGTCATACTTTGTTGGTGTATATGGATTCCATCTCAGATCACATAGCATCCAGCCATTTCATAGAGTCCCCACTCATGATGGCCTGCGTGAACCTAGTTGGGTCATCATCTACCATGATGCAATCCTCGCTCCCACTGTCATCGAGAAAACCGTAGCATCTCTCAGGCGGATGAGGAACCCTACCAGATTCACAGAGAGGCTGAGGTTCTTTGGAAACTATTGAATTCTTTTGTTTCACCAAATCATCAGCTGTTAGTTTGTCTAGCTGGAACTCCTTCCAGTTCTACCTCATGACCACAAATTTCTTCATTAAGAAATTTCTTTTCTAAAAAGGTAGCACGCTGAGAAACAAAACACTTTTTGCTCCTCAGTGTGGTAGAAGATATACCCTTGCAAATGTTTGGGATATCCAACAAACTTATACAGAACCGACCTTGCCTCGAGCTTGTCCAGATTTTTCTTTTCAACATAGGCCGGACAACCAATATCTTAACTGGTTTAAGATATTGTCTCTTCCCATTCCATATCTCATATTGAGTGGTAGGCACAGATTTGGATGGAACCCTATTCAATAGGTATGCAGCTTCTCAAGTGCATAACTCCAAAAGGAAACAGGCAACTCAGCAATACTCATCATAGAGCACATCATATCTAATAGGGTGCGATACCTCCGCCCCGATACACCGTTGAGCTGTGGTGTATACGAAGGAGTAAGTTGAGAGAGAATCCCATTCTCTTTTAGATAATTCAGGAACTCTATGCTCAAGTATTTTCTCCCCGATCACATCGAAGGATTTTAATACTTCTACCCGTCTGGTTCTTAACTTCAAGCTTATATTCCTTGAATTTCTCAAAAGTTTCGGACTTGTGTTTCAACAGGAACATATGCCCGAATCTTGAGACATGGTCAGTGAATATAATGAAGTACGAGGAACCAGCCATGGCACTTGTAGACATAGGATCGTATAAATAACCATGTATCAGTCCCAATAGCTCAGTAACTCTTTCTCTGTTTTCAGTAAATGGAGTATTGGTCATTTTACCTTTGAGACAAGACTGGCAAGTATCATAAGATGAAAATTTGAACGGATTCAAATATTCATCCTTATGTAACTTAGCTAGTATTGTTGCATTAATATGACCTAGTCTACAATGCCACAAGAAGGATTCGTTCATTTCTGAACTACTCCTCTTGTGTGTGTTATGTATACTTTGAACCGTGGTTTGATTTAGAATATATATGTCATTACATAACGTGCCTGATCCAATCAATTCTTGATTAAGGAAAATATTCACAAAATTATCCTGCAATACAAAATTATATCTGTCACGACTCGAAATAGCCCATGACTGGCCCTTGAATCATATGAAGTCTATAGGACCCCATCTAATTCAAGTAAGCCAAAAGCCCAAAAATCTAAAACCATTTTAAATAATAAGTGAAGGAAAACTAGTTTTAAAGAAGAGAAGAAAACATGTTTTAAAAACAAGGTTTTTAAATAAGTGTTTTTAAGTAACATAAGCCGAATATGCATTTTAAAAATCCCAAGTATTTTCTGAAAATTTCGGTAGAGTTTTCTTTGTAAATACTGGCCCCGAACGGGGTACAACATGATAAATATATACATGAATGATAAAAGGTATCCCCAAGCGGGAGCTAGCTCTTTGTCAATCGACGGTCACAACCATGCAAGCAATAATATACAACGCCGAAGGGCGAGTGTTCATATCATAATTTTGCATTATTATATTCCTCATTCTTATTCATTTTACAAATAAACAGGTACTTTTGATCCATGTCTGCTACATAGTTGCAGGTTACAGGTTCTCCGAACAAAAACAGTGAAATTGATGAAAAGATGATACAAAAGTGAGACTACGACCGATAAATGGTGGAATCTTGATCATGCCTATATTTTGAGGGACAATGAGGATCAATGAACAAGTTCATAAGGCACAAAGGCAACGCAAGGATCAAGACTTCAACACGAAACAAACGGTAAAGTCCACGACATTATTCACTGTGGAGATCTGGAAGAGAACTAGAAGACACTCTGAAGAACAAACTGAAGAAAACAGAAGACAATAGCAACAGACAGAAGCCATAGAAAATTGAGCCATCAAGCCCTTCATATGGCCGCGGATCGGCGGCCAAACATGGGTTTTGGCCGCGGTTCCGCGGCCGTGCTAGGCCCGTGTCGGTGCGTCATTTGACGATTTGGCGGTGCGTTGACTAGGCTTCTTAGGGGCAAATTTGTAAATGCAGATATGTATCGAATGTAACCCTAGGGTTTCTATGATCTATAAATAGAAGCCTTAAACCTCTTGTTGAGGTATGCCTCTTTTTATTTCATCTATTCAGAATTTTAATTCGGTGTAAATGTTTGGAGAGAGCCATCAAATAAAGTAAGACTTTTATTTCATTGCCCTAGTTCTTAATTTTATTTCTGCCTTAGTATAATTTTTATTATCTGCCCTAGTTAATTAGTTTAGAACATGTTAATCAATTCCCTAATGAGTAGGTAGTCCCTCACTTGTTAGGGTTAGGAATAGGGAAGGCTTGAGAGATGAAAATCTCTCACTCCTTTCTTGCCCATCACATAATAATTCATAGGACTCCATGCATATATACACACACCGCTCCCTACGGCACCCTACCCCATGAGGTAGCGGTAATACCATAGTTTAAAAGACCGGTTGCATATGTCTTCCAAGGAGGTTAGGGTAAGAATTGATAAAGGAAGGACAAGAACCTAGAGGAAGAAACTTCGTTTCTTCCCAATGGTATTAATCCCTTTATTAATAATTACCATAACACCTAAAGAGATTTAAATTAGGGCATTGAAAGCAGTGGGAAATCTTTAATTTCCAAACTTAATCTAAACCTAACCCTAGCAAGATTCTAATCCTAATCTAAATCAACTTAGTTTTTAGTGATAATCAACCCAACGCCGTTTGGAATTAACTTGTTAGAACAATTAGGAAATACACAGCATCCCTGCGGACCGACCCGTACTCACCAGCTAGCTACCAAGCGACACCGTTCTTGATTGCGGTTAACAATTCTTTGATTCATCTTTTGAAAGCGCATACGCAAAATCTCTCTAAATCAGATGGTACCGTTGCCGGGGATGGCGTAGTATTTTCTTTTTTTGCAATTTCGGGTTAATATAAAATCATAAAAATCATAAAAACTGAAAAATTGAAAAATATAAAAAAATTTATCATCTTGTTATTGTTTAAAGGGTGTTTCGTGTGAATTTTGCAGGATCGACGAACGAGTTCGGATCTGGAAAAATCCAGAGAGCAAAACAGAAAACCCTAGATCTAAACAACAGAGGAAAAATCACAACAGACAAACAGAAAAAATTTTGAGGCTTGAACAGAAAATTAGACCGCTGAACCGCGGCTAAAGTGTGCCTTCTGCCGCGCATCCGCGGCGCCCTTGTGACGTCAGCAAAGGAAATTTCCTCTGTAAGCTTCTTTCCTTCTTCTGAACCCCATTATCTCCTCTGTAAAAATTTCCTGCAGGATTCTTTGCGCAAAAACTTCTCCCCCTTCTCAATAAGTTGATCTTGTGCAGGATTCTTTGCGCCGCGCTAAAAAAAATTGTTTGCAAGTGATTGTGTTTATTACTTTGCATATCTAAATTGACTTTAAGGGGCTTGAACACCAATCCAGATTGGGTGGGGATTTCATCACCCTTCCCAGGACCCCAAAAATCACATAAGGCATATTGCATTGACCATCAAGTTAATTAAAAAAGATTAGACTCAGCCCTAAGGACTTCGCACTCAATAGGATAAAAGAATAGTTGTAGGCATCGACCGTTGATCCTAACCTGACTTTGTGGTGCCTAGGCTAGACAGGTAGGGAAAGGTAATTTTAAAAGGCCCGTCTCACGGTGATTCGTGAGCGGATCCCTCCTTTCTCTACTTGTGCTTACCTGGCCATAATTGGCGGTGAAGAGGCGGTTTGAGGTCCTACTTCTTGCCCTTTGGAACAGTTAGGAGCTGTCTAGCTGACCTAGGTGACCCTAGATCTAAACTTGATTGTGCATTTGTGATTGATTGAACGTGTGTCTAAGCCTTTTATCGAAAATCTTTTTGCAAAAAACCCCTTATAAAAAAACACAAAAAAAGAAGAAAAAACTTTTACAAAAACTTGCAACTTGTCGCTAAGAAATCCGTGCACCCCACTTACACCCACTTTCTTTCCATTGACATTTTCTTACCCCCACCTTCTGTTTTTCACCTTTTTGACTACACTACCTCTTTAGTGTATGTCCGGTTGGACTAGGGACACTGGTGCCCGATTAGTCCGTATCTCATTAGTACCGACTGACGACGCTTTCGACTCCGAAGTCGAAATTCCTTCCACTTCCTTACCTTCACCTTCACATTCTTCGTCTTCTAAGGAGATGTCGGGATTCAATCCTAACAACACCTTACCCACGGGACTGATTCCACCTCCGTTAGGTGCGAATAATCCACAACACCCGCCTGTTGAAGCGCCCCAACGAATCGCGCTCCAGGATCTTTTCTACCCTATCCGCACCGCTTTACCTACTTGTTTTTCACTCCTACCGGCAAATGGGGATAACTTTGAGATCAAACCCCACTTCATCAACATGTTGCCAAAATTTCACGGACTGGAATCTGAAGATGCCTATATCTTCATAAACAAATTCCAAAACGTTTGCGCAATGATGAAGACAACACAACTTTCTGATGATGTTATAAGGCTAAGGGTCATTCCTTTCACCTTATGTGACCTAGCCGAGAAATGGTTATACAGCTCAGCATCACACTCAATTAAAAATTGGGAAGAGTTTGTTAAAACTTTTCTTAAAAAGTTTTATCCACATCACAAGACCGCGAGAATTCGCAATGAGATTATTCAATTTTCCCAGCTTCCTTCCGAACACTTCTGGAAGTGTTTTGAAAGATTTAAAGACCTACTTGTTCAATGCCCTCACCATGGTATCGAAAATTGGCAACTTTGCCAAACTTTATACGAAGGATTGAACCCAGCAACGAAGCAGTTGTTGGAAACCATTTGTCAAGGTCATTTTTTAACAAAATCTAGCGAGAAAGCTTGGCAGTTTCTCGACTATCTTGTTGAACAAACACTTCAGTGGGAAAGCACTAAAACCACCTCATCTTCTTCAACAGGTCAGTCTAGGGCAGGCATACATCAATTAGATATGTCAATTGCAATGAAGGCCGAAATGGCCGCACTTACGAAAAAGCTAGAAGCAATTGAGACCAAAATCTCATCGCCTTCTCCTGCCCCTGCTTTACCCCCACGAACTGTTTGTACTTGTTGTTCGGATCCATCCCATCTCACCGAAGAGTGTCCTTACAATCCACCTGTTCAAGGACAAGATCAAGTTAATGCTACCTTTCAGTAACGACAAAGAAATGATCCATACTCTTCGACTTATAATCCTAGTTGGAGGAGTCACCCAAATTTTGCTTGGAATCAAAATCAATAATTCTAAGGAAACAACAACTTTCAAAGGCCTCCTCTTCCACAACAACAAGCACCACAACAAATTCAATACCAGCAACCTTTCCAACCACAGCCTTACCAAAACCAAATGAACAATTTTGTGCCCAACAGCTCTTACCCTCAAAACAATTTTGTTCAACCAAATGACGATAAGGTTACCTCACTAGAAAGAAGTCTAGATGCGTTTCTAAAACAATCTACACAATTCGCAGCAAGGTTGGAGACTTCCATTCAGACTTTGGTGCACAACAGTGCTTCACATGATCAAAGTATCAAATCAATCGAGGCACAAATTGCACAACTAAATGCTGCGTTGAGCGAGCGAGAAAAGGGAAAGCTTCCATCTCAACCATTGCAAAATCCCGGTCACACACACAATGCACATGCTGCTTATGAACAACAAAATAATAACGTAAATGCTATGGCCACGTTGAGATCTAGAAGAGTGTTGCATAAAAACATGGGTAATAGTGAAGATATCCCTGCCGGTGCTTCTTCTTCATCTTCGTCCTCTTCATCTTCATCTTCATTTTCTTCGTCAGAGCCTGTTCTTCATTCTTCAAAAGGCTCTTCTTCTTCTAATCCAAACGGACCCACATCTCACGTCATGAACACACCAACACTGGGATCCGTTCCAACTCCACATTCTACTCCACAAACATTGAACTCAACAAATTTTCAAAATGTTCCTTTTCCAAACTGGTTGAGATCTAATAAACCAACTCCCCAAATGGAGAAGATTGTGGAGTTATTCAAACAGGTTAGCATAAATATACCTCTCTTGGATGCAATCCAACAAGTCCCTTCTTACGCGAAAATCTTAAAGGGCTTATGCACCTCGAAGAGAAAGTCTCAGAGACCCAAGAAAGTGCTAGTAGCTGTAGGGTTCCTAGGCACACTCATGACGTTCTACAACTGATCAACCATACCAAAATCAAATTTTTCATGTGCCAAAGAACCCTAATGCTAGATCGTTAACTAGAGGTAAGGCTAAACTGAGCAAGTTAACTACTTAACTACAAGTGAAAGGGATTACAACCTTTGTAGATCCGGTCCTCCACTTCTTTAGCTTCGTGTTGACGTCCTTCCGCTGCGATCATCGGGATCCCGGACTCTAGCGTTGGTTTCATCGGAGAAATGAGCGGGCTAGGTCGTTGACTTCGATGCCGAAGATGATCAACGTCGAGGCGACTCTAACTCAAGCTCCATCTTCACTTGGTCACGAACCTCGTGAAGAAAACACCCTATACAACATGGAAAGTGGTAGAGGATGAAGAAATAGGAAGTGGGTTCACTTTAGAGTTGGATTTCTCACTCTTAATCTCATGGCACCATTAGAGCTAGTAAGCTTTCTTCTTCTTGAAGAAGAAGAAGAAGAAGAAAAAATAATGAATAAAGAATGAAACTTATCCCTTTAATTATGGTACCATGGTTAAGTTAAGCCCTCATGCTTAACTTGTGTAGAGAATTAACCAAAGAATTGGGTTAAGGGTTGGGTTAACTAGCATCCTAAGGAAATGACAAAAGAAATTGACTTTCTCAAAGTTTCTTCAAGCTTCATGAAGCTTGATAACTTTGACCAAAGTCTTATTTCTTTTTTTATTTATTAGGAAATTAGTAAACCCTTAATTTAACCTCAATTTGGTTTAAGTCTCATACACACAACTTGTATGTATCATCAAGCATGATACAAACATGTATACTTGCATATATCACATATAAACAATGTGCACATTCAAGTGAGAAAATCAATCTTAAATGAGCCAATATTAGTTAATGTAAAGTAATATATCAAATATATAATTATACATTAAATCATTAAATCAACACTTGATTTAATGATCCGGTCATACTGCATACAACCGACTAATATCAAGTGTATCAATATATCGAATCAACATTTGATTCGGTAACCCGGCTATATCTTATATAACTGTCCGATGATACTAATCGCGAGAATAGAATTCAGTATCACATACTGGTATTATTCTCGGTCCCGCACATATCTCATATGCGCTCCTATTTCGTTTCGCTTGAGCCAGGAAACCTCTGTGTAGGACTCTAAAGACTCGTCAATACGCCGGCAGTAGGTGATGATCATATCAAACACCCACAAGCTGCAAGCGGTTTGCTAAACGTAACGGCCACCCGGGTATTGAGCGATCAAAAGATCAATGAATAAGCCCGCTCACACTCCTGTGAATACAACCAGTAACACTTACCGTACAGTCCGGTCTGTTCGTCTGATATGTCGCATATCTCGCCTAGGGGTGGTAAACGTCAGACCCCAGTAGCTTGATAAGTCATGCCGATGTAAGGTCCATAACAAGCATGAAACTACTGATAACACTTACCAGTAAATCAGTGCAACCCTGGCCAGGGATTCCCAGTTATGGCCAGTCGAGCATAGCGCAACATCAACCCCCAATACCGGGAGAGACGAATCCCCTCCTATCGCTCATTGCCTCCATGTGAATCGGGACTGTACCCAAAAACCACCTGTTTGCACGACTCAGTAGAGCCGTGGTAGGGTGGAAATCAAAGCACAGTGGGAGACACACAAGACTCTATGACGATCTCGGGTCAACAGACTAAGCTGTACCAGTGTCACCAGAGAACTGCCATCTGACGTGAGGTATAATACCATCTGGGAGTTCTCGGCGAGTCCGTTCAGTGTACCCAGTCTCCACTGAGCACCCGCATACCATCTCTGATGTCAAACACCAATGGATATGGGATCATCCATCGCCCATCACATGGGTCGAGAAGATATACGCTAGTCTACTCTGGAATATCGATGCCCCATCTCGATATTCCCACGACTAGGAACATTGAAGGATGTACTCATGGACTACCCAGGCCCCACTAGTATAATCTACATCATAGTCCTGCAAGTCGAGTACACATCCTAAGGGCTTTATCAACATGTAACAGAGAGACAGAAAGTATACATGTTAAGATAAAGAGCAACCAGATAGCATACTATCATGTCGAGCAAGAAAGTCATACATATATATGTCCCAGCATCCACTACAATATACATCCTGTGTACAGTAATGGCCTCTAGGGCATACATATAACTAACAATCTCCCACTTGCACTAGGGCCATCTGTAGCAGTGGTTGCAGTATCTAATACTCAACCATCCCATAAAAGTCTCTCTTTGGGAAAAAGCCTTTATGAGTGGATCCGCCGTGTTGTCCTCTGAGTCTACTCTCCTAACCTCAATCACCCTGGAGATCAACTATCTCCATGATCAGGTGATGCTGCCTCAGAATATGTCTGGGTCACTGATGGGACCAGGGTTCCTGGGCCAAAGCCACACTTCCATTGTCATGCAATGGTAGGAACCTAGTTCATCTTATGAACCAATATACACCCAAACTGCCTCTTTGGTAGTATCTTTAATAGCGATGTTACCAGCCTTTATCGTCTAGTTTGCCACGGTATCTTGCTTGGAACTCTTCCAACATACCGTCCCTCTACTGAGGGTAAAGACAATGCCTGCGACTGACATTCAGTCGTGCTTATCAGCCTGGAACTTTTCCAGTGATTCTCCCCAGGATCGATTGATACCATCTCACTAAACCTAGTGAGAACCCTAACATCCATTTAGATCTATCTCATAGATCCAAATCCCAGAATTTAGGAGGTATCACTTTGATCCTATATGGAGAATCTTTATGATAAGAGGAGATTGACCGTGAGTAGCATAGGAAACTCTTTTCCTATCTAGAGTATGTTGTCCACGTACAATACGAGGATGACCACCTTACTCTCTACTACCTTTTTGTATATACAAGGTTCATCTACCATTTTGATGAAGTCAAACACTTTGACTACCACATCAAAACAGATGTTCCAACTCCGCGATGCCTGCTTTATTCTGTAAAGCAACTTGCACACGTTTCCGCTGCTCCCACTGTTTACAAAGCCCTCTGGCTGTGTTCTTACAGACGCTCTCTTCTAAATCAATATTTAGAAGAGCAGTCATGACACCAAACCACCAGATATCGTAGTCGTGGTATGTAGCAATGTTAAGTAGGATCCGGATGGACTTAAGCATAGTCACTAGAAAAAGGTTTCATCATTATCCACGCTTGGTCGATGACAAAAAACATTAACAAGTCTAGCTTTGAAAGTTTCAACTTTTCCATCTACACCAAGTAATCTTCTCAAGATATACTTGCTCCTGATGGGGATTTAACCCTTCAGATATAGCAACCAAAGTCCATACTTTGTTGGTGTACATGGATTCCATCTCAGATCGCTAAGCATCCAGCCATTCTTACAGAGTCCCTACTCTCGATGGCCTGCTCGAAACTAGTTGGGTCATCATCTCATGATGCATTCCTCGCTCCCACTGTCATCGAGAAACCGAAGTATCTCTCAGGCGGACGAGGAACCCTACCAGATCGGCGGAGAGGCTGAAGTTCGTCAGGGACTATTGAATCCTTTGGTTCTGTCAAATCATCAGCTGCAGTTTTGTATATCTGGAACCTTTCCAGTTCTACAGAACTGACCTTGCCTCGATCTTGTCCGGATTTTGCTTTTGACATAGGCCGGACAATCCCAAATCTTAACTTACTTAAGAGATAGGTTCTTCCCATACCATATCTTATCTGGAGTGGTAGGCACTGATTTGATTCGAACCCAATTCAATAGGTATGCAGCTTCTTAAGTGCACAACCCCTTAAAAAGAAACAGGTGACTCAGTAATACTCATCATAGAGCACACCATATCATATAGGGTGCTATTGCTCCGCCCTGATACACCATTGTGCTGTGGTGTATTCAGAGGAGTAACACCTAGAGAGAATCTCATTCTCCTTTAGAATAGTCCAGGAATTCTATGCACAAGTATTCTCCTCCCTGATCTCATCATAGGACATAATACTTCTACCCGTATTTTGGTTCTCTACTTCTAACTTATATTCCGTGAATATCTCAAAAGCTTCGGACTTATGTTTCAACAGGAACATATGGATGAATCTTGAGAGATCATCAGAGAATGTAATGAAGTACAAAGAACCGGTCCTGGCATGTGCAGACAGGGGACCTTACATACATCATCATGTACCAGTCCCAAGAGTTTACTAACTCTTTCTCTGTTTCCAATAAACAGAGCTATGGTCATCTAATCTTTGTGACATGACTGGCAAGTTTCACAAGATGTAAATTCAAACTGATTTAAATATGCATCTAAATGTAACTTTAGCCAGTCGGGTCGCATTGATATGACCTAGTCTACAATACTTCAAGAAGGATTCGTTCATTTCTGAACTCTTCCTCTTGTGTGTGTTCTGTATATTAGGAACTGTAGTTTGATTTAGAACGTCAATGCTTTTAGATATCGTGCCTGAACCGATCAACTTTTGAAATAGGAAATGTTCAAAACATTATCCAACAATACAAAATTTTATCATTTCTTTACTAATAAAAAGACTGATATGATTTTGTTGTCATGTTCGGTATCTGATAACATTTGTTCAGAATCAATGTATTTGTAATACAGGGTGACAGTGACCAACAGACTTGGCTGCAACACTTGCACCATTTTTTGTCTCATGAAACTTATCACCCGTTCTCAGTTCTCTACCTTTCTGTAGCCCATGTAATGGATTACATTTGCGGGATCCTAATCCGGTATCTAATACCTAGGACGTAGAGGACACTGAGAAACAGTTCTTTATAATGAACACACCCGAAAGAGATGCATCTTATGCTCTTTCTTCGTTTGGGCGGCATGGGAATACTGGTATTCCCCTATTTCCTGCTTTGTCTTATAACAATTATAAGTTGGAGCGGGACCAACGTTCCCCAGCTCAGTATAACAAGCGGGTTCGGTCAATACTTCCATATTATTATCTTGATTAAGGCGTGATATGGTCGCTACCTGGAGAGAGAGAGAAGAAAACACTCTGCGTGCGCCCTTGCAAGATTAGATTGGTTATATATTTTATCTAATCAGGATGGCTCCCACTGTTTTTATCAAATCTTCCTTCAAATCTTAAAAGGAAAGACTAGCCGGGATTAATTACACTCTACAAGTTCGCCAATCTTTCAGCCAGGCCAGTGTCGGTACTTTGAGGGAGGTTCCCCGTGCTTTCGCACGGACTTAATTAAAATAAACCTCGTTTTCCCAGGGGCGTAACCCCGTTGACACCTTTCTAGACACCTACTTGATCGGCTAATTGTAAAGTGCAAAACTATCCCAGGAGTAACAATTACTCGCAGTGGGTATCGGGATCCAACTATCATATAGAAGGTATGCAATCTCATTGCAAATTTCAACACTTGAAACTCCCGATAAAGGTTTTTACCCCTAGCACTTATGACCTTAACTATGGTCAACAAATCATAAGCACTAGTCAAGTTCTACCCGTCATTTCGTGATTAATTAGACCCATCCACATGACCCTTAACTAAGGTCAACAAAGTCACGCGACTGTCCTAACTAATCGCATCATATGCGGTATAGGAAGACATCACTTAGCTACCGTACACTGTGCCTTGACTATGGTCAACAAACACAGCACGAATACTAAGTACTCTACTTCCTAAAATGACGGAGGGTCGCGGATGGTTTTTAGGAAAATCTTTAACGCTTTGAACTTGATCTCGTTGCGGAATCAAATGGTTTTTAAATGGAGTGTTTTTGAGGCTTTTTCTAGTTTTGCTAAAAGGGGTCACTCCCGGTGAAGGGATCGTCGGCCCTTTCCTCATCGAATAAGGTGCAGGATATATCATATATATCGCTGTGCAAATCAAAAACTATAGAAGCAATCAAAAGACAAACCGAGGGTTGTAGCATCTGCTAATTATTGCTAAAAAGGTCACTCTCGGTGAAGGGATCGTCGGCTCTTTCCTCATCGAATAAGGTGCTGGATGTTCTATAAAGAACACCGCCATGCAAAGCAACAACTAGAGCTACCTAATTTTATTTTTGAAATTCGATTCCACAACATCTTTTAGGTTTATTTTCTTTCATTAATCACATTAATGAATGTCCCATCATTTAAGTCCACCTAAACATCACAGATAAATATAATGTACGCTTATGCCATCCGCATTCGCCTCGATGTCCCGTCTGCACCGTTAGGTTAGGTAACTAACGCCAGAACGAGGCAGGGCTAGCGCGGGTGTAAAACATAAGCAACGTCTATATAATATATCATATATAGTAAATACAGTATCCATCTGAACAAATCACATGATCACATCACAAATAACGCAGCAGAAAAAATCAAATGAAATATTGGATATACTAGGACGTCCGTGTTTTATTTTGAGCCTGTATGAAACACGGATTCCACGGTCGTGATGAATAGCCAATCCCACACCCCTAGACCCCTACGAGAGTGGCAAGCAACCCTACCAATTCTAGAGTTAGGAGACCTGGACTCGACTCCTTGAGATGGTCTCCCACTGGACCCTAGAACCCGGTTACTTGTGCTCCCCTCCTTGGGTCTATCCTAATGCGGAAAAGTAAATAATATAAATCAACGGTGACATCTTCCGCAACCTAGAAGTGCCCCAATAAAAGAATATTACATACAGGTTTTTTACATGAATGAAAAAGAAAAACACTCATCTCACATAAAAAACCCCTGGCTATTGAAACATGACGATCCAATATAACATATCCAGTGACACATAACATCACATGTCATCAACGTAAGTAAATATGCGCATCCCAATTGTCGTTGACATATAGCAACGAAACCGGCGATATCACATATTACACTTACGGTCGCAGAAAAGAAAGTGTAAAACTACAACAGTTGGAATCCGCAACCTGCATAGACATCGCATGCCTAACCAAATGAATTCGTTAGACATCGCATGCCTAACAATTATAAACCCCGCATTTTAGTCTCATTATCGAAAACACTTTTCAATATCAAGTCGGGCAATTTAACAAGATTCCCGACATCCTGAATGAATGCTCGTCGCAAACTTCAGTAAACGGCCGCACCCCTATACCGTCGACGAAGTGCACTAAGGTGGAACACCGCTGCCACGAACACCCGAACGGATGCTTTTTGGCGAAGGGGTTCTCCTACAGTCATTTGGTCGGGGCTATGGGGTGTAGCTGTCTATTAAGTTTACCCGGCGAGTATCCGCGTACGCAACGTGATTGCGACGGACTTTTGATCACATCAAAATCCCGTGGCAACCGATCAAGTGAGACTAAACTACTAGATTTATAACATTCAAATCGGTTATCTCATAACTATTTGTGGATTCCAATTATTGTATCATATTCCAGATAAATAGACAATGTTAAACTTTCCGATCGAACAATCAAACACCCAAGTTTTCCCGAACAGCTCAACGCTTGAAATAAGTTTTAAAAACAACCATTTCATGCCGCAATACCAACGGTCAAGCCGTAGAAGGGTCAAGCCAACGCCTCACATGTGGCACGCCGTACTGCCCCAAACCCTAAGGTTCAAAGGGCAGTTCAAGACGGTCACATAATCGAGTTAAGATTTGTTGTCTTCTAGAGGGTCCATCGCGTTACTTGCACTACTTAGAACATTCTTAAACTACGGAAAAATCCAACACTTGGAAATTTCCCGTCAGGGGAAAAAGTGGGTTATTTATATCCGGTCGAACTTTTTAACATGTTCTAAAATACCCGGAAAAACACATAGACAAAGTTAAACAATCCGATCGAAACATCGAGTCCCCAAAACAACCCAGAAAACTCAACTGTTGAGCACAGATTAAAAATTCTCAGAGAACAGAGGAAACTGCTATGGAGGTAACTGAAGAAAATGGAGCACCCAATCATCACATACGGCCGCGGAACCGCCGCAACAAGTAGGGTAAGGCAGCAGTTCCGCGGCGGTACTGTAGAGTTAGGTTGTCGTTTTCTTCAGTTGTTCTTAGAATTTCCTGCTCTATTTTCTGAGCATTTTTAATTAGGAAAAATCCACAGTTTTGAAAATTGTACAGAGAAGGGTATAATTTAGGGTTTCGGGGTTTGATCGAGTTTCTAACATCGTCTACATAGCATGAAGTTCTACAACTGATCAACCATGCCAAAATCAAATTTTTCATGTGCCAAAGAACCTTAATGCTAGATCGTTAACAAGAGGTAAGGCTAAACTAAGCAAGTTAACTACTTAACTACAACTGAAAGGGATTACAACCTTTGTAGATCCGGTCCTCCACTTCTTTAGCTCCTTGTAGACGTCCCTCCGATGCGATCATCGGGATCCCGGACTCTAGCGTTGGTTTCATCGGAGAAATGAGCGGGCTAGGTCGTTGACTTCGATGCCGAAGATGATCTACGTCGAGGCGACTCTAACTCAAGCTCCATCTTCACTTGGTCACGAACCTTGTGAAGAAAACACCCTATACAACATGGCAAGTGGTAGAGGATGAAGAAATAGGAAGTGATTTCACTTTAGAGTTAGATTTCTCACTCTTAATCTCATGGCACCATTAGAGCTAGTAAGCTTTCTTCTTCTTGAAAAAGAAGAAGAAGAAAGAATAATGAATAAAGAATGAAACTTATCCCTTTAATTATGGTACCATGGTTAAGTTAAGCCCTCATGCTTAACTTGTGTAGAGAATTAACCAAAGAATTGGGTTAAGGGTTGGGTTAACTAGCATCCTAAGGAAATGACAAAAGAAATTGACTTTCTCAAAGTTTCTTCAAGCTTCATGAAGCTTGATAACTTTGACCAAAGTTTTATTTCTTTTGTTATTTATTAGGAAATTAGTAAACCCTAATTTAACCTCAATTTGGTTTAAGTCTCATACACACAACTTGTATGTATCATCAAGCATGATACAAACATGTACACTTGCATATATCACATATAAACAATGTGCACATTCAAGTGAGAAAATCAATCTTAAATGAACTAATATTAGTTAATGTAAAGTAATATATCAAATATATAATTATACATTAAATCATTAAATCAACACTTGATTTAATGATCCGGTCATACTGCATACAACCGACTAATATCAAGTGTATCAATATATCGAATCAACATTTGATTCGGTAACCCGGCTATATCTTATATAACCGTCCGATGATACTAATCGCGAGAATAGAATTCAGTATCACATACTGGTATTATTCTCGGTCCCGCACATATCTCATATGCGCTCCTATTTCGTTTCGCTTGAGCCAGGAAACCTCTGTGTAGGACTCTAAAGACTCGTCAATACGCCGGCAATAGGTGATGATCATATCAAACACCCACAAGCCGCAAGCGGTCTGCTAAACGTAACGGCCACCCGGGTATTGAGCGATCAGAAGATCAACGAGCAAGCCCGCTCACACTCCTGTGAATCCAACCAGTAACACTTACCGTACAGTCCGGTCTGTTCGTCTGATATGTCGCATATCTCGCCTAGGGGTGGTAAACGTCAGACCCCAGTAGCTTGATAAGTCATGCCGATGTAAGGTCCATAACAAGCATGAAACTACTGATAACACTTACCAGTAAATCAGTGCAACCCTGGCCAAGGATTCCCAGTTATGGCCAGTCGAGCATAGCGCAACATCAACCCCGAATACCGGGAGAGACGAATCCCCTCCTATCGCTCATTGCCTCCATGTGAATCGGGACTGTACCCAAAAACCACCTGTTTGCACGACTCAGTAGAGCCGTGGTAGGGTGGAAATCAAAGCACAGTGGGAGACACACAAGACTCTATGACGATCTCGGGTCAACAGACTAAGCTGTACCAGTGTCACCAGAGAACTGCCATCTGACGTGAGGTATAATACCATCTGGGAGTTCTCGGCGAGTCCGTTCAGTGTACCCAGTCTCCACTGAGCACCCGCATACTATCTCTGATGTCAAACACCAATGGATATGGGATCATCCATTGCCCATCACATGGGTCGAGAAGATATACGCTAGTCTACTCTGGAATATCGATGCCCCGTCTCGATATTCCCACGACTAGGAACATTGAAGGATGTACTCATGGACTACCCAGGCCCCACTAGTATAATCTACATCATAGTCCTGCAAGTCGAGTACACATCCTAAGGGCTTTATCAACATGTAACAGAGACAGAAAGTATACATGTTAAGATAAAGAGCAACCATATAGCATACTATCATGTCGAGCAAGAAAGTCATACCTATATATGTCCCAGCATCCACTACGATATATATCCTGTGTACAGTAATGGCCTCTAGGGCATACATATAACTAATAGTAGCTAGTGCCGTGAGCAATGTTATTAAACAACCTCAACCCTTGCCCCAAAAACGAAAGGACCCTGGCTGTCTACAATTTCAATAACAATTGGGGATAAGAACATCAATCTTGCACTTTTAGATCTTGGTTCTAGTGTTAACCTTCTTCCCTACTCTGTATATGAGCAATTAGGTGTTGGAGAGTTGAAACCCACTCATTGTACTCTCCAAATGGCTGATCGATCAATCACCCATCCTAGGGGTGAGTTAGAGGATGTGTTGATCAAAGTAGGGGACTTTATATTCCCTGTTGATTTTATTGTTATGGACACACAACCTGTTGTTAACCCACGGAACCAAATTCCGGTGATCCTCAGTCGACCATTTTTGGCCACTTCCAATACCGTAATCAATTATCGCAATAGCTTTATGACTCTATCCTTCGGGAAGATGTCTAGTGAGTTCAACATTTACAAGATAGGAAGTCTGCCCTCCGTGCCTAAAGCTAGTACACGAGAAGTTTGCCCGATCCACGAAATCACACAGGAGGGCTGCGAGCTTGAAAAATTTATGTTTGATCACAACAGTTTTGACGCCACTAGTGCGTCCCTCCTGGAATCTAAAACAGTGTACACAACCGATAACGATTACGAATGTTTCACTTTTTCGGACGATTTTAATGACTCACCGCTCGAGTATGAGTCCTTTGAATTTTTGGATAAGTTAGTTGAACCATCCGATTCGGTTGCTTACAGTGATTTCGAACCATTGTTGGAATCTTTTGAGTTCGAGATAGCTTCCCCAATTTTACCTTCAATTGTTTCGCTTCCGAAACTCCAACTCAAGCTTCTGCCGTCTAACCTTAAATACACTTACCTAGGTGAGAATGAGACCTTTCCCGTTATCATATCGTCCTCTCTAGCCCTCGAGCAAGAGAAAGCCTTTTTAAAGGTCTTACAAAATAACCGGCAAGCTTTCGGCTGGACTATGGCGGACATCGAGGAGATTAGTTCCCTCATAATTAAATATCATATATAGATGATGGATGATGCCAAGCCAATAAAGGATCCACAGAAACATCTCGGGGATTTTGTGGTAAATCAACTTCCACCTATAGAAGTTGAACCACCACCTTTTTTTCTAATAAAATACGAGAATGCCAATATTCCACTTATTTCTGATCATTCACATTCTCATTTTTATTCATCATCACCTCTTATCTCTTCACATCCACTTTCACGGAAACACGTTCCATATCACTTCTTATCTTTTCCCCACTTCTTCTTGGCTCTGTACAACTTGTTCTTCCACCGACCGATACTCTACACGGATAAATTTTTCAACTGGTTGGCGTTGACTTTTGGTCTTTGCAAAGTTTGGCATTGACTTGTAACATCATTTAACTCAAGTTTGGGGGGGGGGGGAGGGGTATAATTAGCTTTTAAAAAAATAACATAAAAAAATATTTAAAAATTGAAAATAAATTTTTTTTGGGTATTTTTGTAAATTTACAGATTAAATAAATAAAGAAAATTTTATTTTGCAAATAATTTCCTCTTTTTAGAGGGGTTTATTTGCAAAAGAGCCAACACTCCCCCTTATATAAGAACCCGACCCCTCTCTGTGATAAAGAAACCCTAATTTCATTTCCTCCAAAACCCTAGCTCCGCCGCCTACAGTCGTCACCCCCTGAAATTTTCAGGGGAGGTACAATCTCTCAGAAAATCTCTGTTTCTTATATTTTTAGATCTGTAGAACACCCAATGGCACACAGCATGCAGCTTGAACGTGATTTTTCACAGGTATTTTCACACGAGCTGTACGGTAGTTATTTTGCGAACGAAATCGCGCGTACGGGTTGGAACTTTCTGATTTATAATCACCCTCATGTGTATGCATTGCCGGAATTAGTCACTCGTTTTTACGAGTGTATGGAGGATGGGTGCCTCAACCAATTTGGGTTTATTAAATTTCTATGGGGTGATCGGGAAATTGTCATTGATAGGGATTTTATACACGAAGTCACACTAATCCCTCTCATACCTGCAGATGACCAACCCTTGCAATTCGAGGATTACATGTCCTTAATGGGCAACGATTGCCCAAGGGAGCCGCGGAAGGGTGTCCAAGCGAGAACCCTTTTCGCGAATGTTTTGACTGTGTGCCGGTGGGCACAAAATAATATTTTTGGTAGCTCCCATAACACAACATTTTTTACACCCTCCTTGCATATTGTGCATACACTTATGACAAAGAACTCCCATTTCGACATGTGCACAGTATTGCTAAACTCAATAAGTGTGGGTAAACGAGCCGCAAATTACACTTTTCCCATGCTGGTTACACAACTATGTCGATATTTCCTCCCCGTGGAAGAGTTCGAATTTTATATGCATGGAGGCATTCCGGTCAGACCTCTTATTGAGGGCGTTTCTACGTCCTATTCTCTATTGACAGATGTATGGCTAAGGACCGAACCGGCGGAGCACATACCCGCCCGCACACCTAGCTCCAGCTCGACCGTAAGCGAAGGAGAAATGATCCCTTTAGAACATGCCCAATTGATGCGGAGAGCTGTGAGGGGCATAGAGGAGTTGAAGGCTATATCGAGGGAGCACGACCGTCGGTTGACGGAGGTTAAGCAGGGGATTCAAACCCTGTTGGGTAGGGCTGAGCGTTCACGTTCACGCTCGAGAGCGCGGCGTGGGGCCGAGCAGTGAGGGCACTGCTTTGGATAAGTTTGGGGGAGTTGGTGGTTGTATATAGTTATCTTTTGCATTGCATACTTTTTTAAATCTTTGTGTGTGTGTGTGTGTATATTTTTTTCTTTTTCTTTTGCATGTTTAAATTCTGCATTGCATCCTTATATAAAAATCATAAAAATTGAACGGCGCGACTCTAAGGTCGAAATAATCAAGAAAACCATAATACTACAACTCAAAAGGAAACTCGAAATCATCAAGAAAACCATAATACTACAATGCGCGACTCTAAGGTCGAAATAATACACAACTGGTTTTCTAAGTCTGAATAAATATACATATTTGGTTGATGGAATTACTAGATACAACTGATTAAAATAAATACAAGGGTGGTCACAATGCGAGTGAACCCACCTACCAAAGCAATCACCCCGAAGGGAAGCAGTGCGCCAGAAAGCCACAATGAAATCTGTACGGCAAAAACCTGTAAGAACTGTGGCACAACGGGGGTGAGTTGCCAACTCGTGAGTAGAAAATATCACAGAGCAGAAATCGTATGTATGACACAATCCTAGGTCAATACGATCAATAATAATATATTCTCAATATGAATAAGTCTGAAGCATGATAAGACGGTAAGGGTAAACATCTATACATAAGTGTAGTACCAAGTGCTCGTGCCAGTGGCTCAGGTAGCAACATGTATCAATGTCAACTATATCATGAAGTATATAAGTATGTGGATATCATCCAACTATGTAATCAATATCTGTATGCATATGGATCTCGTCCACGTGTCAACCAATGACATAACAACATCATGCATGTAAAAGTCATAAAAGTATATGCATGAAAATATGAGGATATAAATTAACGTGTGTCTCTCGCGATACATCAAAATCATAGAACCTGAGTGTCTAGCATCGACACTTGAAAACATCATGAAACCCATGCCCAGCATCGGTACTTAAATCCTCATATATCGGGCTCCGTCAGTCCGGATCGGCCCACTGGCTCCATCAGTCCGGATCGGCCCATATCATCTCTCGACTCCAGTCGGTATCCTCCGGATATCCGCCGATCCCAAATACTATCACCGGTAGGTAGTAGTCCCTCTTCCAGGCTTACCGTCTGCAGCACAGCAATCCGTTCTCGCCCTGGGGTACCATACCGGGTCCACCATGTACCCGCAATCGGCCTCATCCGCCTCCTCGAATCGGGTTTCACATGTCACACTCAGAATCGAGAAAACACATGGCGGACGCACTGAAATATCATATCAAGAGAAACCGGGATTTTAAAACAGTACTTACTTTCTTTTGAAATAGCCACGGTTCTCAAATCCAGAAATCCCATGAAAAAAGCATATCTCAATGCGTATAATCGTAAAGCATGACGTATGCTACATATAACGGAAATGTAAGCATATCCGTATGTCATATAACATGGAACAATACTATGCACGTATCAAGGGAAACCGCTCTTTTAAATGAATCCAGTTTTGAAATATATCTTACGGTTCCCAATTTACTCCAAGTCAAAAGCAATATCATATAAAGGTGCATGCAACTATAGCAGACAATTCATGCAAGGTATCATATCAAAATGCAGCAATTTTACAGTGTAGTGACATGGCAATTATCGATGATGAAGTGCGTGAGCCGGCAAGTAAGTGTACGTGAAACATAAGCATCATCGATAAGGGTGCTGGTGTCCTGCTAGCATGGGTTTCATAATAACGACAGAGAACACAAATAGCATGCAATGCGCTGCGAATAGTAAGAATATGCGGAAAAATGAATAGATAATGCAGCAAAAAGGAAATATGCATTAAATACATGAGTCACACAGTTTGGCGTTTTGAAATAACACGAATCGTGGTGTTTAGAAAAATAGGGGCTACGGTGTTTTTATGAAAAGGTATGTCTTTTGAAATATCCGTAGTATCCCTTGGTATGTCTTTAAAATTCTCACGATTCGTTAGTTTTGGAAATAGGTATGACTCGGGTCCATTCTAGCATCTACCAGGTAAACTACAGGTCTAACTAACAAGCCAATCGAAAGGGGTATGGAAACCACCTAAATCTAAGTCGATATATATATAAATATAATAGTCGGTGATCCCGCCTCAATAGTATCACATACGATACAATATACAATATGACGTCCTCGAGTCAAGAGTGCGGATCTATCATCAATATATAGCTCGTACGTAAATCCGTCGTACGACATCCTAAATCTGGGTACGAGTCGAATCTCACATTTATCTCATCAATTATCTGGTATCCTTATCATCATATCTCATGAATTGGGGTACTGACCTAAGTTTAGTACAAAATGATACCATCTGAATATATATATATATATATATATATATATATATGCGAGTATGAAAACACACGCCTAAAGGCCCGCTATAACTCATGTCGTATCTCATAATACGAACCACATCATATCACCGATCTCATGGCACCATGCCTAAACTCATCGACTCATCTCCAAAAATCATCCACTATCCTCATCATTCAAGTGTAGGTATACGTGTATATATATACATCGTCCCATACCTATGTGTGTATATATATACACGTATCCCCAAATACGCACAAGTATAACAAGTAAGTATGTGTGTGTGTGAGTGTAAATCTATTCTAGGGTTCGCGACTAAGAAGCTATACTAGTTCACTTCTAATAACCCTATTCTAACCATGAACACCTAATCATATCTTGAATATCCATGTCACAAATAAAATTTATCATATATATAGTGTATATATATAGCATACTATTCATCGAACTGCGGGGGTGCTATATGCCATCCACCCGACTTCCCCTGTAGATATAATCTACTCACCTTGCATCTTGCTTGCCGATATCGATGTCGCCATCATCTTCTTCATCGTCTCGAATCGTCGTGGGGGTACCTACATGTCACACGTATCGTATCGCATTAAAACCCAAATCGAAACCAAAACGACACGCGGAATTCACATAGGTCAAAATCTATGGTCTACTCCCGTAAATCAACCCGATATCACTCGATATAGACGTACAAACGTCACGTGATCGAGATAAAGCACAAATACAAAAATCCAGAACTTAAAATACACAAAACCATAACTCGAATCAAAACAGCAACTCAATGAAGTGGTCCCAGATTTTGTATAAGGTGAAAACAATGTGAGCAAACAACACTAGGGTGATATATAAGATGTATATGACCTACTGAAGCAATCTGGGCACCTACCCTCACCAAGTGGCCGAGCCCCTCCCCCTCAAATCTGAGCTCGCTGGCCCTGCGGACTCCTCTGGGGTTCGTGCTCTCAGGGTGTCTTCCTATGGTCAATTTTAAGCTCCTGAAGTTGTTTGCTAGTCTCGTAATTTACTCAGGTCATTCCAGATTTCCCTGCACACTCTAAGTTCACAAACCGACATTGCAAAGTTCTGTAAATCCGTATTTTTGGGTTTCAGTTGGGTTGGTCTGTGTTTCTATCAATTGGGAGGGGTTTAAGGTCACCACTAGGCCTCAATTTACAATCACAACTCAAATCAAACCCTAGCCCTCTCAGAAATCTCCAAAGTTCACCAAATCGCACCAAATCACAACTAAACACATAAATGGTTTAAAGTGAATGAAAAACTATACTGAGTGTGAAAGGATTACCTCATTTAGCACCCATGAATTCTCTACAGCGCCAAAATGCAAACTTTCTTGGTCCAAGGTGTAGCTAGTGAGCTCATGCACATTTTTTGTGAAGTGGGAGTGGGGTTTTAATGTGTTTATTGTGATGATTTGAGGAGGTAGAGAGGCAAGGGGAGAGAGGAGGAAGAAGCAGCAGCAAGTGAGTGAGGAGAGGAGAGAAATTGGTGAAGAGTGAAGTGGGAATGGGAGCTTGGTACTTGGTTTGACCCCTTACCCTCTCACTCTCTCTCATGCCCATCCCTCCATTCTTTATTCATATCCATTTTTTTCTTTTCTTTTCCTTTTCTTTTCTTCTCTCATTTAAAACAACAACCATGCCAAAAATGAAGAGAATGCCATGAAGAAAATGTAACAAGTGCTTAAAAAATACATGTGCACAAAACACGCTTAAAGTCCGATTAGCGATTTTTAATCGCGATTAGCACTAAAATAGTGTCAAATAAATCATAAACTTTCATAATTTGCATAAATCACATAAAGCATCCTCATTTTAGTAATTTCTAAAATTTTCAAATTTTTTCCCCATTTATCGGTATTTAATTATACCACACTATTAAAATATTCAATATTTAATTATTTAATTATAAAAATTCCCAAAAATAATATTTTATTTTTCTGAAATGTTACAATATCCTTCCTTAACTTAATAAAGATACTGATATAATGTTGTGTATCAGGTTCGGCATGTAATAACATTTGTTCAGAATCAATGTATTTACCATTTGATAATACAAGGTGATATTCGCCAACTTATTTGGCTGCAACAATCATATCATTCTATACACTTAGAGACATATCACCCAATCCCAGTTCTCTACCTTTCTGTAGCCCATGTAACAGATTACATATGTAGGATCCTGATCCGGTATCTCATACCTAGGACGTAGAGAATACTGAGAAACAGTTCTCGATAACGAACACACCTAAAGAATATGCAGCAACATGCTCATTCCTCGATTGGGTCACGTAGGAATCCGGATATTCCATATTTCCTGCTCGGACTTATAACAATTATAAGATAGAGCGGAACCAACGTTTCCCAGCTCAGCATAATAAGCAGGTTCAGTCAATACATCCATATTTTTATCTTGATTAAGGCGTGACTTGGTCGCTATCAGGAGAGAGAGAGAAGAAAACACTCTGTAAGTGCACGACGGCGCCCCGGCCGTCAATCCGACGCCGGAATGCGGAAGCGGTGATTTACTTTAAACTTTCAAACCGGCACCACCGCGCACTATAAACCCGGATCGTGCCATTAAATCAGTCCTAGCTATCAAGAGAAGGGGTAAGAGAGATATACCGAGTGATCCGTGTCCTCCGGTCTTCTTGTCGTCGTCCCGATCTCCCTACGGAAACTCCGGTCGTCGCCTCCTCGCCGGAAGGCCACCACATTGCCGGCTTCTTTTACGGCCTCCCACCTCTGATCCGAGGCAACTCGGGCACAAAGTTGGCGAGTCGACGTGCCCAAGGTTTGCTGTAGAATAGTGTAGTGAGCTATGTCTCATTTGGGGTAGTGGATGTTGCCTTTTAATGGAGGGATGAACTTTGGAGTTGAATTTGGGATTTTTGGTGAAGCAAAAATGATATGAGATCAAAAACATTCCCCACCAAAAATGGGACCGCCCCCCTCTTTGTTGTGGCCGGCCATCATATGGAGAGCAATAAGAATGGGAGTGTGAAGAAAAGTCAAGGAGGGGGAGGAAGCTATCATCCATCCAAGAGAGAGAAAAGAGATGATGAGAAGAAATCATCACCAAACCAAACCAACACTCCACCAACCTCATCATCTCATCACAAAGTCAAGCAATCATGAACCATCATGAAGTCAAGAAGTCAAGGTCAAAACAAGAGCTATCATGAAACAACAACATGCAAAGACAACCCTCCAAATTGCTTATTTACACAAATGCAAATAAGCTCTCCTCCACCAATCTTCGGCCAATGAAAGATACAAAGAAATATGGCCGAAACGGAAAACAAACTGGCAACTCCAAAAACTGATCCCGTAATAAATTACAGGAAAACCTCGCTACTGTGTATACACACCCGCATTTGTATTCCGACCGAAATACAAATGCAATGAGACAAAGTCTACACTGTACAATACTAGGATCCGGCTTAAACCAAAGCCCGCTAGTATTAACCGTCCAATCCTGATTCGTGCAATACCGCACGTATCTGATCGAACCCTGCCATATCTCCATACGGCCTCTACAGCGTTTCGCCCGAAACTTGAGCAACTGGTCTGTGGGGGACTCTAAAGACTCGTCAATACTATGGCTGTGGATTTAACCACTGGCACGTCAGAGGTATTAGCCATACGTGACGGGCCACCAGATATTGACCAAAAGGGACGTCGATGAGCGAACTCATCCTGACACCCTACTGAGCCTGTCAGTGACAATATCCGTACAGTCCGGTCCGTTCGTCTATGAGCATCGCATGGCGGGCCTAGGGGTTGGTAAAAGTCAGACCCCCAAAAGCGGTACAAGTCGTGTCGGAGTGTAGCCCAGAACACCCTGAGATACTACTGGAATACCTACCAGTAAATCTCCTGCCTTGGCCAAGGACTTTTCAAGTACTGGCTCTCATAGACACAGCGCGACCTCACCCCCAATACCAGGAGAGACGAACCCCTGCAGATCCGCTCACTGCCTCCATGTGGCTCAGGACTGTACCCAACTAAAACCTGTTTGCACGTCTCCTTTGAGCGTGGTAGGGTAGTAATCATAGTACAGTGGGAACTCACACGAGACAAATGACGATCCTCAGGTCGATGAACTAACATGTACACATGTCACCAGGGAACTGCTATCTGACGTCAGGTATAAGACCAACTAGCATGTTCCCGGCGAGTCCTGTCCGGTGTACTCATAACCCAATGAGCACCTGTATACATCTTAGGTGAACCAACTGACACCAGTGGCTTGTGAGACCGGCCACCTCCCCTCGTCGGGGTCTCGACTGTATACACTAGTCTACTCTGGAGTATCGATGCCCTATCTCGAAACTCCTACGACTAGGGACCTTTTAAGGATGTGCTTATAGACTACCAGCTCCCACGTATATGATCGCCCTCATACTGCTGGCAGTCAAGCAAGAATCCTAGGGGCTCTACCAATGTGTAATAGTGACCTGTCAGGTCACCTAAAGCAGTACATGATGATAAAGATAAACCAGATAGCATACTATCATCTTGAGGAAGACTGTCCTACTGGGACAGGTCCTCCCTCAATCATTGCAATCACGTGCCTGTGATCCAATAATTGACTCAGAGGGCACTATCTCCAACAATCTCCCACTTGCACTCAAGGCTAATTATTGCGATGTCGCATACTCACAGCCCGTGTGATACCGAACACCCAACTCCTCTACTAGTCAGTCTCACAAAGCTCGTTTGTGAAACTATTGCGTTCGAGGAATAGCCTCAGTGAGTGGATCCGCTTTGATGTTTCTTTCTATATCTCTCTATATCTCAAGTTCGCGGAGAAAACCATCTCCCGAAATGAGCAATACTTGTCTTAAAATGTGTCTGGATGTCTGATGGGACCTAGTTCATAAATGAACTCCAAATCCAAACTTCTTAGACTGTATCGTCAACTGAACTTAATCAGTATCCTGCGCCATGCCTCCCTCAGTATTGCCTTGGACCACCTGTCCAAAATACTGCCCCTCGTCAGAGGGAAAATTATAACTCTGACGACCACCCTGTCGTCTATGTCACCTTGGAAGCCTAGAATGATAATTGTCTCCTGAACGAGGCTGTCGTTATCATATCCTTAGAACATCCACTTATGTTCTAAAACTGCTTCCTACTTTTTCTCCAGGATTGGATCAATATCAACTTATTGCACCTACCGCAAAAACAACATCTGGTATGGTACTTGACATTTCATGATTGACTCAATTGTCTAAGCAAGTGATCTGCCAATCATGCACATCCCTCTCCCCTTTAGTCTGTAAGACACCTTTAGAGAGGGTGACTCCATCATCTGCAGGTACACTACCGTGCATGGAGTCGTCCATTCTAAATACTCATAGAATGCTGTCTAAGTACCCAGATTGGGAAACTACCCAAATCTAGATCAAAAACCATAGATCTAGTAACCAGAATGTCTGAATATTATATCCAAGTCCCATGTGGAGAAACTACTGTGTGACGACCAAAGTATAACCAATCGTAGTATAGGAATGTCACTTCCTACTCTGTGTATGTCATCCAAATACCAGGACATCACACCCTACTACCTTCTTAACAGATCCATCCCCTATTCTGATGAAGTCAAACCTATGACTGTCACATCAGATTCAGATGATCTATCTCCGCTACATCTGCTTTAGTCTATAAATAGACACAAGCCACTTGTCCACCAATGCTTTCGCTGCTCCCACTGACTACGACAACCCTCTGGCAGAGTCATATAGACGTACACTTCTAAAGCTAGTTTAGAACGACGCTATACTCATCCTCCTGCCGGGTCTCACGGTCTGGAACAACAGCAATGGCAAGTCTGGGTAAACAAGAACTTCCCTGTCACCGTCCTTGAGGCTACCGGAGTACCTCTCGGGTGCCTGAAGTTACCCACCGTATCTGCGGAGTGGCCAATGGAATGTCAATACAGATTGAATCTTTAGGTTCTTATCAAATTTTCAGTAATCGTTTGCGGTTCTGGAATCACTTCCAGTTCTACCATACTCCCACTACTGTTTTCTGAAAAAATCCATTTTTATTAAAACTGTGGCGAGTCTAAAACAATATCACTATTGATTTTCCAGATGGTAGAAAGTCAACCCTCGTCATAGCCTGGGTCAACCCACAAACAGCCATTACAGAAACATACCTTGAGTTATCCAGAGTCTGGTTTTAAGCATAGGCCGGACAACTCCCCGTATCTTAACATCATTAAGATATGAACTGTTCTATATCCAATATAGAAACAGAGGCACTGATTTAATTGAACCAGATTCAAATCATGCAGCTGTCTCCAGTGCA
This sequence comes from Agapanthus africanus, assembly GCA_030015575.1. Taxonomy (NCBI): domain Eukaryota; kingdom Viridiplantae; phylum Streptophyta; class Magnoliopsida; order Asparagales; family Amaryllidaceae; genus Agapanthus; species Agapanthus africanus. The sequence goes on along the minus strand of JASDDO010000014.1, from coordinate 301,649,147 downwards.
TGTTAACTAAATGGAAGGAGGCCGATCAGCGTTACTCAACTTAGGAATGCTTCCAATTATGAGTAATCTGAAAGAGAAGCAAGTTCTCTTATTCATTACTATCAACTGAATACCACACACAAGTATCTACATCTTCGATCACCTTGAAGAATCCCGATACTTGCAACACCTGGTTCTCTACTTTATTCATATACCTATAACTTCTCAAAATTCGGACCCTGTGTTTCTACGAAACACCTGTCTAAAAACTAGAGAAGTCATAAGTAAACCGAATATAGTATGAGGACCAACCCCTCTGTCCTCATGGACGCTGGACAACATACAATACTCTGTATAAGTCCCTTGAGTCTGATAACTCACTCTCTGTGTGTCATAGGTTGAAAACTGTACTTATGGTTAAGAAGAATTACACCGCTGTTTAATGCTCCTTACCTAACCATCAACTGATATAGGTAAATGTCATGGACATAATTTCAAAAAGGTATATCTAATTCTATAAAAATAGACGTACAGATATATCAATTTGAAATTGGTGCATAACAACGGATATTCAAAACCAAATATTTGCCGTCCGGCAAACAACCCAGGTGACTTCCTCAAATATCACCGATTACAACGAGTCCCGATATAATGAGGATGATCACCCAATTCCCAATAACTTACTCCCAATCTTCATCTGTAAAACCATACAGATGTGAGAATCAAACCTGGTAAATACATACCCTGGAGCAAGTGTCTAATTGGGAAATCAGTTTTCTTTAACAGTACACAGTGAAACTGAAACATTGAAAATGTTTCGATGGGGTATCCTGGTATTCCTAGTAATGCCTCTTCCAGATTCACAACTGTAACCGTATATTTCTTTGCCATCTCTCCACATCCCTTCATATGTCTTTAGTCATTACCTTCTGCACACCCCTTTAGGCCAAATGGTTTTCTTCCTTCCCTACCGTTCGGCACCAGCCTATGGTTTGGAAGAAGACTATCCAATAAGTATAATGGGTGTACTGTCCTAATCCTAGGAGCACTCGCAATGCGAGAGAAGGTGAAGATAAAAGACAACCGAATAAACCTTATTCCTATTTCTCCTGAACCAGAATCCATCCCCGAACTGGAACAAGTTCCTTTCGAGTTCGTATATAACCATATGATGGAATATCCAATAAACTGTGGATCTTCGTAGTGATACGGAGTGTTCTGGAGAAATACAAAGGTGAAGTGGGAGTGGTAATGAAATACTTGGTTTGGTCGTGAATAGCAGTCGCAATTTACTTTGCCCTCCTTCTAATCCCTTTCTTTGTCTTTACGTAATACCTTCTGTACACCATCGTTATGCTAATCGGTTTTCTTCATTCCCCACCGTTCGGCACCAGCCTAAGGTTTGGAAGAAGACTATCCAATTTGCGTAATAGGTGTGCTATCTCCTAAACCAAGGAGTACTCGCAACCTGAGAGAAGGTAAAAG